>CM076584.1:1367903777-1368316301 GCA_034641835.2 Pinus albicaulis
TTCTAACGAATTGTTCAAAACAGGGCCAGATCTTGTGATCAGAAGATGTGTCAGGGAAGATGAAATGCCTGATATTCTTAAGGCATGTCATGATGAACCATGTGGCGGACACTTTGCAGACAAAAGGACAACCTATAAAATCCTCTCTTTAGGATATTATTGGCCTTCCCTCTTCAAAGATGCAAAACAATATGTCAAAAGGTGTGACAACTGCCAAAGAGTAGGGAAACCTACCCTTTCAAATGAAATGCCATTGCAACCACAGGTACTCATTGAACCCTTTGAAAAATGGGCTTAGATTTCATTGGACCTATTAATCCACCATCTAAGCAAAAGAAGTATATATTGGTTTGTACTGATTATGTTACTAAATGGGTAGAAGCTAAAGCATTAGTGTCTGCTACTGAAAATTTAGTTGTTAATTTTCTTTATGAGGATATTTTTACTCGCTTTGGTGTTCCAAGAAAAATTGTGACAGATCAGGGAAGCCAATTCACATCCAACCTGGTGGAGAAGTTGATGGAAGAATACAAAATCAAGCACAGAAGATCTACTCCTTACCATCTGCAAGCAAATGGTCAAGTGGAGTCTACAAACAAAGTTCTCGAAAGTATCATCACCAAAACTGTTCATCTACATAGAAGAGATTGGGCAGAAAGGCTTTCTTAAGCCTTGTGGGCCTACAGAACTACATGGAGAAATACAACAGGACATTCTCCCTATGAACTTGTTTATGGGAAAGAAGTCCTGCTCCCCATTGAGTTCCAAGTCAAGACCTTCAAGATAGTAGTTCAGTTGGGGATGAATTTATCAGAAGCCCAAAAGCATAGAATGGAGCAGTTGAATGAGCTAGATGAGATCAGACAAGAGGCAATTCTAAGAACTCATCTAGTTCAATATCAAAGAGCTAAATGGCATGACAAGTACATCAAAGAGAAGAAGTTTCAAGAAGGAGATTGGGCATTGTTATTTGATTCAAAGTTTAAATATTTTCAAGGAAAATTTCAGACTCATTGGCTTGGGCCATATGAGATTGACAAGATCTTTAGCAATGGAGCGGTAAGAATCAAGACCATTGATGAATTTCAAACACCTCTTATTGTGAATGGCCACAGATTAAAAGTCTATCATAAGCCACTCTCAAAAGAGGAATTTGTCAAAATGTTTCAAGAAAATTCTGCAATCAGGCTGGTACAGAAGAATTCTTCTTCTCCACCAGCCTAGCCTTTGTTCTTTTCAGTTTAAAAAAAAAAAAAAAACTTGTATAAGCCTGAAAACCAATCATTGATTGGCAGTCTTATACAAAAAATGTAGGGTGAAAATCAGGAACACCTGACACCCTATATTTTCCAAAAAAAAAAATCTCTCTTTCATTTCACAAGTTTTGTGACCACCCACTTCATTCCATTCCACTTCATTTCACTCCACTTCATTCCATTTCACTTCATTTCATCTACTTCATTTCATTTCACCAATAAAATTTTCTTTCATGACTATTTTCACTCAGTCAGTTATCATCCATCTATTTCTATTCACCCAAATAATAGCTGTGTCAGTTTCCGCAGCTGACATCTGTTTCCGCAGCTGACACCAGTTTCCGCAGCCAGAAGCAGATTCTGCAGCTACCACTCCATTTTTCAAAAGAATGTATAGTCAGATGTATTTTCACAATCAAGAAATCAAATGCAGGTATGAAGACATATTATGAAGACAGGGGGCATTCAAGACATCAAATGAGAAGCAACTAATTGAAGACCAAGGAAAAATGGCAAGAATTCCAAGGTATGAGTAAAAATTTATTTCAAATAGCATTTAAAACACATTTTTACATAGTTATGAACCATAGCTCCATTATGTGCAATGATTATGTTGACAAACTCCGTAACCATTCCACGATCTCTATATGATCCGCCCGTAATCCTTGCATTCATTTTCAAATGGTCCATAATCGAGCCTCCGATCTTCACTCATACTCCGATACTCCACCTGTGATGAAGAAACGTAGTTGATTTGACTACGGCTTCTTTCAACTGCACGAAATCCGTAGCCGTTGTATAAACGTGCTTACATTTACTCTGCAGCCACCAAATTTTAAACACTGCCGGATGTGTTATACTCCTCCTATTGTTCTATTAATCTCACAGCCGCATTTCCACCGAGCTCACGTAACCCTTCTCTGTTCCGCTTCACCCCATTTGTTCTCTATTACGCTACAGTCTGTATACCCATTCTCTGATATCTGCCTACAGTCATCGTGCTCATTTCCGCTCATTTAGCCGTCTTACCTCCGTTGAACCCTCCTCACGCAGACAAGTTTTAAAAGAGCAGAAAGAAGGATGGGTCAGTTGTTGAGAATAGAACCAGAAGGACCTAAATTCATGGAAGGATACCCGCAAGTCAGAGATTTATTGAAAAAGGCAAAGTGGCTTCGATTCATCCAAAAGTTTAGAGGCTAC
The DNA here is from genome assembly GCA_034641835.2 of Pinus albicaulis. Classification (NCBI taxonomy): domain Eukaryota; kingdom Viridiplantae; phylum Streptophyta; class Pinopsida; order Pinales; family Pinaceae; genus Pinus; species Pinus albicaulis. Next base: position 1,367,906,234 of record CM076584.1, read on the forward strand.
CATAAAGAGGTGACAAAAGCTTTTGCAAGGTCTTTCAATGGCCTGGAGGTAGAGATTGGGGACCTTAAATTCACGGTGAATGAGGCATCCATAGCAGCTGCCACAGAACTTCCTCAAGAAGGTGAATGATGGTTCAAGAACAAAAGCATTAGTGATGAAGCCTGGAGAATGATCCTGCGTAACCCAGGTATGGATGTAACTATTTTTAAAAAGGGAATTCCTGTTCATGCTTTAAAAGAGGAGTGGGCTACTTTGCTGCTAGTTATTCAAAAATTTATCACCTGTGAGGGCTGTTTTGGATCCATGTATATGTATCATACCCGGTTGCTGATGAATTTTCTAGACAACCAGACCCTCAATCTGCCATACTTTTTATTAAATAGTTTGAAGAAGATGTTTGTGACCGTTCAGAAGCATTTAGGGGACGTGGAGCCACATTTGTATCACCATGGTCTTGTGAAAATTCTGATTGAAAAACAGTTAAAAGAGAAAAAGGACACATGGGAACAATTTTTTATTAGAAATTTCTTTGAAGAACCCCAAGAAATTCCTGAAGGCAGTACATCAAGAAGGAGTAGGAGGAAGAGAACAAATGATGAAACTCAAAACACTCCTACTACTACAATTGAAAGAACTAGTGGAGAAGGGAGACTGTCAAAGAAGAGGAAGGAAGAAACCAAAGGTAAAAAGCCAATAACATCAAAAGAGACAAAAAGTATTGAGGCTATGCATCAAACCCCTTCCTCCGAAGAAGATCATCAAGTGTTATCTGAGAGACTAGTTCATCTTCAGGAACAGTCATCTATGGCCAAAAAGAGGGGAAAAGAAAAACAAAAAGGAAAAGATAGTGGTCCACAGCGTGTAAGAAGAAGTTCCAGACTTAAAGGGAAGTTGAGGAAAACACAAACGAAAGGACCCCATTTCATTGATTTGGGAGAAGAAACATTTGAAAAATCCCCAGCTGGCCATAGTCCATCTCATTCTCAGTCAGACATTGAACATATTTCATTTCATTCTCAGTCAGATATTGAACATAGTCCATCTCATTCTCATCATACATTGAAAATAGTTCATTTCATTCTCGCCGATATCAACTGACCCCCATCTCATTCTCAGCCAGATGTCGACATGAGCCCTTTTCAACCAGATTTTGAAGCCAATTCTCCTCCACAGCATTTTGGGGACAGCCCAATAAAAACGACGCCTGAGATAGACCCAAAGCAACAAGAAGTATATGATTATATAGAATCTTTAGAAAGGGCAGCCACGGGTCCCAGCACTTCATCCACTCAGCCTCACACAACAAAGGAAGATCTCGTCCAATCATTGAAACAAGAAGTCTTTGAATTGGAGGTTTTAAATAAACACATTAAAAATGAAAATGAGGCATTGAAGGAACAAAGAAAACTGGACAAGATCATTCATGACAATACCATGCTACATCTGGGACTATGGCAGAAAAAGAACAGAAAATTGAAAAAGAAATGCCAGAAGTTAAGTAGAGCATTGGTTAATATCAAATTCAGGTGCTTGATGAAGAAGCCCAGGATGTTAGCAGCACCAAGGAAGAGGAGGAGAGGACTAGATGTACTGGCTGAAGTGTCAAGGCATATGAATTGAAGAAGGATTATCCAAATTTTGGTTGCATGAGGACATGCAACACCTTCACAGTGGGGGTATGTTGAGTCTCAAATCTGCATCTTTCTTATACACCTTTCCAAACCTTTTTCATTCACCTGGACCTTCTCAGTCACCAATATCATTGCATATTAATTGTAAAAGAGCTTTTAAAATGGTTTTTAACTATGTTTTGTGTCTGCTGTTTGATTTAGATTTTTTCTTATTTAGCTGCGGAATCTTGTCACTTTCCGCGGCTGCTGCAACTTTCCGCAGCCATTTTGTCAAAGTCTATGTTGCAGGTGTCTTCAGGCAAATCGGGCCACATGGGCAAGTTCAAAATGACGTGGACATGGATCGTGTCCTATTGGCTCGGTCGAATTCATCTCGGAAGGCTGTGGTCAAAGGTGGCCAAGTGGTGGTCAACTGTAGAGTCCCATGGTGACAGAACTCTGTTTCTCATCACGTGGAGATTTGCGTGGCCGTTTCTAAAACACGGGAGGCACATCAACACCTGTAAACGGCTCCATAATCCGAATCCAACATCCACTCTCCATAGATTTACTCCTCAAGGCGGCCATAATGCTAAATCTCTGGACGTAATGGTTCACGTGTCTTCCTTCAGCGCAGACTTTAGGGAATTAGTTATATCTCTCTCTGTTATAAATAATGCGTTCTCATATGCATAATAGTTAGATCTTTTGTAGCTCTGTAATGTAATTGTATCGCCATTGTGCTGTGACATTGTTTCTCTGTTATGACTGCATTTTAATATATGAGAAGACCTTGTTCAAAAGCGTAATTCGTATTTGAAAGCTACTCCCCGAGGTCTGTGCAGAGGGCCCTTGCACACGCTGAGGTTTTGTGTACTACTGTATAGTTTCATGCTTCATTTCTTTATGTTCATTGTGCTATAGTCATTCATGTATATATAGATTACATCTTTCATGGTATTTACATTTCATCTCTGTCCATAATCCTTCATGCTTTACATTTTACCTCTGTCCATAATCTTTTATGTTTTATGTTGTTGTTAACTGATCAGTGTTCTTGTTTCAGATTACAATAGACAGCCCGGGCATTTGCACATCTTTTTATAATGACTAATGACATGGAATCAATATTGTCCTTCTGCTGATTTCTTTTTCTTAGTTTTTGTTTAATTCCAGCATTGTTTTGTTTATTTCAGTCTTGCACATTTGCTTTAAGTAGTTAGATTAGATATTAAATTGCTCATGTCATTTTCAGTTACCTCCGAAAGCCATAGCGAGACTAATGGTGAGGGATTGAAGTATGAATGTGTAGTTTGATATTAGTTTACTTTTCTGCAAGTTAGATATTAAACTATTCATGTCATTTTCAGTTACTTCCGAAAGCCATAGCGAGACTAATGGTGAAGGATTGAAGTATGAATGTATAGTTTGATATTAGTTTACTTTTCTGCAAGATAGATATTAAATTGCTCATGTCATTTTCAGTTACCTCCGAAAGCCATAGCGAGACTAATGGTGAGGGATTGAAGTATGAGTGTGTAATTTGATATTAGTTTATTTTTCTGCAATTTAGATATTAGATTGCTCAAGTCGTTTATGATTACCTCCGAAAGCCATAGCGAGACTAATGGTGAGGGGTCAGAATATGAGTTGATGTAATTTGATTTTAGTTTTACTTTACTTGCAATCTTTTCTTTGAGTAATAGTTTCTTTTGTGTTTAGACAGCAGCAAGGGTAATGGTTTTCATGATCAATAGTTCACTGTTTGTTTAACTAGGATAGTAGCACATTTCATTTCCTTTTAGGAACTAATTTTCTCATTGTATGTTTCAAAATCCTTTTGAAGTTTGAAAGTTTGGTAAATCATTATAAAGGACATCATTTCCTTGAACAATCATAGCCATACTTGTCTTTTAGAATTTTCATTAGAAAAACAACCAAGATAAAAAGAAAAAAAACCAAAAATGACAAAAAAGTAAGAGATAGGTTATCTTGCACATATAGTGCGCCACACTTCGTCAGCTTACGAATCTCGGATTGACAAATTAATGTAGCAATTTAGGACACACTAAATTGACCAAATTAATCTCCTTAGGAAGTTGATTTTCCCACAAAGGATCAGAACTTTCAGATGTTTCTCAGTGTGTGATTTGTAGTATTCCCTCAACTCTTTGTGGATATATCTTAATCCCCTTCTCAAATATGATGTGGCCAAGAAGCTTACCTTCTTGCAGCCCAAATACAGTATTTTTAGGATTCAATGATAGACCGAAACTTCTACATTTTTCAAACACTCTTCTCATATGTTTTAGGTTTTCTTCTTCAATATTGGAATAGACTGTTATGTCATCCAGGTAGATGACGATGAAGTTCCCTATTTCATCTGAAAAATCTATGTCCATTGCTCTTTGGAAGGTTTCACCAGCGTTCATCTGTCCAAAAGGAATTTTAACATACATAAAGGTGCCCCATGGAGTGGTATAGGCTATCTTGAGTTGGTCTTATGGGATTACTAAAACTTGGTTGTAACCTGAAAAACCATCTAACAGGGAGATCCTTCTTGAGCCTACTACGTTCTGAAGAATGTGTTCCATTTTCGGCAAAGGGTAGTTGTCTTTGAGTGAGGCCCTATTAAGATTCCTGAAATCAATACACAGCATGATCTCCCCCGTTTTCTTTCTCACAGCCACCAGGTTTGATACCCAATTAGAGAACCTCACAGGAACTATTATGCCAGCCTCATACATATTTTTAATCTCCTTTTCCACTGCAAGCAATTGTTTTGGGTTAATCCTGCGAAGTTTCTGCCTGAAGGGTTTCTGATTTTCTTTCAAAGGTATTTTGTGATGTATGATGTTTGTGTCATAGGCCTTTAAGTCTTCATAGCTCCAGGCAAACACATCAATGAATTCCCTGAATAGGTCAATGTATTTATTCTTCATGTTTACTGGTAGGGACTTAGCCAATTTAATCATCTTGGGTTTGTCTTCAGTGCCTATGTTGCATTCTTCAACGTCAGAATCTAAGTTCTCTATAGTGGGCTTTTTTGCTACATCATCAAAGTCAAAAAGGTCTTCTAAAGGTTCCAGACCTCAAGGTATGTTCCTATCTTTGGCCTGCAGCATCGCTACTTCCTCACTGTCTGCTTTTTCGCATTTTTTGTTTGGATTTCCAATCTGTTCATTCAAAGTGTTTATTTCTATGTTACGGGGTGGTTGTTCCTCATCTGAGGGTTCCTCACTTAGGAAACTGTCACTAGACATAGATTCTGAATCATAGAATTCAAACTCGTTCATGCCTATCAAGAAATCTTCAATCTACTTATCGCCCTAAAAAACCTGCCAATATTTTTCATTATCTGGCACTTCAGGCCTGAATTTGGTCTGAATGATGATTTTTTGATCCCTGGGAGTCTTAGGGTATGAACTAGCTAGACAAGCTAATCCATTTGCAATTACGTTTTGACTCCTAGGAACAGACCCTAGTTCATATTCTACAAATGTTTTCAATACATCCATGGCATCATTCCTATACGCTCTCAACCTAGGGTTTTTCGCTGTGTATTCACCATTCACTTGTTTTATGACCAGCTCAGAGTCTCCATGCACAGATATCCTACGGGCTCCTAATTTTTTCAACAGATTCAAGCCTAGGATAAGAGCCTCATACTCCGGGATATTATTTGTACATTTGAAGTGCAGGTTACAGGCATGGCTCTCTGTGTAGTCACTCTCTGTGTTATGTAGCCACACTCCTGCTTCAACAGTTCTCTTGGTGCATGACCCATTGTTGAGCCCCAAGATTGTTCTTTCTTTCATCTTACTTCACTCCATTTTCCTTTGTCCATTGTTATCCTAGGCCCAAATGATCAATGAAATTAGTTAAAATTACTTTAAGAATGAATATCATGGCTAACTTGCTAAGTTTTGTGATTTTGTCATTGTAATGCATTTTGAACTGAAACTAGCTACAGAATGCAGACATTCCGTAGCTAACCACCAATTCTGCAGTTGTCTTCACGTTCAAGCATGTTCCAGGTGTCCTCTCAGGAAAAGCCACACATGGGTATATTCCACATCATGTCCTCAACGTTTGTTGCTCACCATGAAGAATGAACCGAATTCTGGACGTGGTTTTGGTACGTGGGAACTCATTCAAGGAGGCAGAATCCTAATAGGACTAGGACAGTCCAGATGTCCTTTGTCCCTCTACGCTGCCATATTTAGAGTTCTAGTACGATTTTGATATGAAAAGACAATGATCCCCGTATTGTTGCAAGTTCTGTTATGAAGATTTTATATAAATGCACTCGGGAAACCGAGAGGCTAGCTCTAGATTTTGATTAGATTTCATGGATTGACTGCTATATTTCTGAAGACCGAGAATACTCTGTTTCAAGTTATTTTCCTTTAATGAAGAAGACAACATTTCTTTGAACGCGTTGAGTTGATTTTGAGTTAGATTCCGTCTGGTGGTAAAGGACCCCTGCCTCCTGAACGGCTTTAATTTCGTAATTTAGATAAGTATCTTAGTTTTTTTTCACGTTTTTGAAGTTTGAGTTCATAGTTAATTTCATTAGTCACTATAGCTATACTTGTTCTAAGAAAATCTTCCAAAAGATCATGATAATGAATGAGAAATGGCTGTAGTGTTATAGATTTTAATTGCAATTTCTTTTGTTCATTATCACAATTGAACTTATTCTAAGAAAACTCTTCCAAAAAATCATTATGATGGCTAAGGCATGACTGTGATACTGAAGGTTTCATTTGCTTGTTTACACTAAGTAGCATAGCTGATCTTACTCTTAAAACGCTCTTCCAAAACATCATAACAATGGGTAGGAAATAGCTGTGATGTCTTAGTTTTTAATTGTAATTGCTTTCAGTTTTCATGTTTGCATTTGCATTGAATTGTACAACCAGGATTGTTCTAAGAAGCTCTTCCAAAACACCATTCATGATGGACAAAATAGGCTGTAGAATCCCATAGTTTAATTGCATGATAGCTTAGTTAGGGCACTCTGGAGTCAAATTGCATTCAATTCATGCTTTGTTATTACATTTTAAGTTTGATAATGGCTTGTTAGTTCAGCACTGTTTATTGTAGACTAGTGACACCTTAGTTCAGTTCTAGCTTAGCTCATTGTATTTACACTCCACATTTAGTTGTCATCCATTGCATATTAAATTACATTAGTTGTTAAAATTAAACACCACAGCCTTCATTATTTACAAAACTTCTTTTGTTCCAAACCTATATTAATTCATAATCATCTGAATAGAAGACAGTATCAGTCCAAGGCTTGGAGTACTTTTGCAACCTTTTTGTCATCTCACAAACAAAGCCTTTCCTCAAAAGACTATTCCAAAATGAAATCTATAACTTTTGAGTAAGGTGTAGTGGTGTCAAACTAATTTGCAGAATAGAATTAGGAGCTAGTTTTAGAGTAGAGATCTTATGATGTTACCAATTTTCTTTTCCAGATATGTTTCACAAACCTTTAATCATGGGTAAGATGTTGTATCATTATAAGCTGATTGTTTAATTGTTTAGTTAGAAGGATTGGACAAGTTAAGTTCATGTTGTGATTCATTTTCTTGAAGTCATTATCAAGATTTGTATTTTTGCTAAGTCATAGTTTAGGTTTGGTTCTGTCTCAGTATTTGCATTTTTCATTTGTCATCAACAAATTAGGCTTCACTCTTTTTTTAACCAGTAGCTTCTTTCCATCAGCATTTAGTTCTTTTCCATGTGAACATAAAACCACCAAAAGACCAAAAACATCATAAAACAGTAACACAACGCAGTAAGAAACAAACACCTAGGCACATACAGTGCACCTCACTTCAGCTGTTTACCAACCCTGGTTGACAATTAAATGAACTCAATTTAGGAGACTAGGTTGAGTACAAACATTTTGGCGCTGTTGCCGGGGAAGTGAAAACTAGGTAACCTTTGTTTCTTAACTCCCAAAAACAATTATATGCGTAGAGAGAGACTCTCAAGGGGTAGATTCATAAGCAGCAGAAGCAGAAATTTGATTCCTAGACCACCACTTGTTTCACCTAGACCAAGAGCTAGTACACCTTCAACTTAGACCCACATTCCATCCTTTACTGATCCTGGACTTCTAGAAGACCTAAGATCAAATATTCCATTAGAGAAACCTTCCACTTCATCCACTGAACCTGCCTTAGAAGAAGATCCAAAGACTCCTGTTAGGGACACAAACTTTTCCACTTCCACAGGAGAATCAACCATGGCAGAAGAAGGGGGAGGAGGAGTCTTTAATGGAGAACACACATTATTTGGAGGTAGAGGTAGAGGTAGAGGAGAAGGAGGTAGAGGAGAAGGAGGTAGAGGTGCAGATGGAGGAAGAGGTAGAATAGGAAGCTCTTTTGGGTTTCCTATACTTGATGAAGAAACCAATACAACCATGAAAAACATTTCACCCTCTGTCCTTCCAAACTTCTATGGACTTAAAACTGAAGATCCTGAAACTTTCCTATTTGAATTTGAAATCCTGTGTAGAACTTATGACTACTTACAAGATGCTCAAAAACTTAAACTATTTCCTTCAACATTGAAAGGAGCAACATTGAAGTGGTTTATGAGTTTGATCAACAGTTCTATTAGGACATGGGAAGATATGAAACAAGAATTTCTAGAGAGGTATTTGGATTATTGTATGCCGGTCAATCATAAGGAAGAAGTGTTTAAGATGTTACAAAAATAAGATGAAAACTTGGAAGATTTGTTGGAGAGATTTCATTACAACATCAAAAGAGCAAAAATGGAAAACCTAGATCAAGACACCTTAAAAGCTCTTTGGTTGAAAAAAATTAGGGATGAATGTTTGGATATCCTTAACATGATGGGAAAAGGGGATATATCACAGCTCAAATTACCTGAAATATCTTAGTTATGTATCAACATTTCAAGAGGGAAATCTAAAACTATAAAAGGTCCAAGAGATCCTGCTCTTGCAAGGGCAAGTAAGTCTGCTTCTGGGACAATAAGTAGGTCAGAAATAGGACATATGCTTGATGATTTCAAATCTGACATCTTAGGGAGTCTTAGTGAACAAATAGACACTCTTAAGATACAAAACAAGCAAAAAGCTAAATCTGATGCCTTAGCAATCTTTTGTCCCAAATATAGAAAGAAACATGCTTTGAGAGAGTGTCCTTTGGATGTAAAAGTTGTAGAGACCCGTGTCATTTGTTCTAAAAAACATGAGACCAAGAATTTTCCTTCTCTTCTCGGTCTCAAAGCTGTCTTTCAAGAGGAAACTCCTACAAATTTTACAGAATCTCTCAATTTTGTCTCTAGAAGGCCTTGGCAAGGACTTCAAACACAAGGATTCCATGATCAAATGTATAACCAACCTCCACCTTGGAATTCTTGGCAGCAACCTTGGCCTCAATTTCAAAATCAATCTCAAGCTTGGGCACAAGGAGCACAAAATCCCTATGGAAGATACTCTTAGTACTATCAGTATCCACCATCCTATCCACCATACCCACATTTTTATCCTCAAAATCCTCAACAACATCATCAGAACCTACCACATCAAAATCAACCACTTCCATTACCATTCCCTCAAAAATCAAATCAGTTGCCTGCTCAACCCATACCAAACCCCAATAATAAAAATCCTCATAACACATACATGATAGAAGGCCAACAGTTTCCAACTTATTTAATTACTCCTTTAGACCTTAGTGATGTTCAACTTAGGTCTGGAAGAATACTTGAAAAGAGGAAACCTTCTGTGATCATACAAGAACAAGATAACTCTGAGGAAGACTCTCTATGGGTGAATAAAAGTCTTGAGGGAGACACATATTTTCAAGACCCAAACACTAAAAAATTAAAGAAAAAAGATCCAATAATTTCAACTCCTGTATTAGAGCAACCATCCACATCTACTTCTATACCTCCCTTTCCAAAAAGATTACAAATTGATAGAGGTGTAGAAAAACAAATCATGGTGCCTAATTATGATTTCCCAGATGAGCTGAGAAATGTTTGCATTAAAATTCCATTATTACAAGCCATCAAGGAAATTCCAATTTTAGCCAAAACAATAAAGGAGTTGAGCATGAAGAAAAAAAGAAAAAGAATAAGAGAAACAAAAAAAATTCAACTGGCAGGAAAAATAGCAGACATTATGATGGGCAAGATTGCTATTCCAAAGTATCTTGACCCAGGAAATCCAGTTGTTAAAATTCACATCAATGGAATTGAAATCCAAAACACACTCATTGATTTAGGAGAAGCAATCAATATCATGAGTAGACAAATCATGGATAAACTGAAACTTCCTAATCTTCTCTTTACACCCACATTATTACAATTAGCAGACAGATCTGTGATCAAACCCGATGGGGTAATAGAAGACATTCCAGTGTCCCTAGATTCTTGGGAGTACCCTGTGGATTTTATGATCCTAACTCCTAAGAATAATCTAGGAGGGCATCCTATTATATTAGGAAGACCTTGGTTAGCTACAGCTGATGCTTTCATTAGTTGTAGATCCGGTGATATGTACATCTTTGATGGTAGTTCAACTAAGAAATTCACTTTGTATCCTCCAGCTAGGACAATTACAGATTTAGATGATACTCAATGGATAGAGGATGAAGAAGATTTACAACCTCTCTTCACAATTTCAGAAATTAGTGAAGATAATCAAATTCTGAATACTCTAGAAAACTTTGAATCCTCTTCATAATACAAACATGAATCACTTCAAGAGGGATCCAACATTGAGTTTTTGTCATCAAGGCAGATGTCTCTTCATTCTATGGATAAATTTGGCAGCTCTACAAGTGAGATATTTCCGGGCAAAACTTTGAACATAAACAAGAACCTAGAAAAATCTCAACAACAAGAGTTAGTCAAAGTATTACAGAGACATTCTTCTGCATATGCATGGGAATACACTGACATGAAAGGGATAAGCCCCAAGACTTGCACTCATCACATCTATATAGAGGAAAATTGTAAACGAATCAGACAACCTCAAAGACGGATGAATCCAAATCTTAGGGAGATTGTTAAAGAAGAATTGCAAAAATTGTTAAATGTCAACTTCATCTATCCTATTTTAGATAGTCAGTGGGTTTCTCCTTTGGTAATTGTGCCAAAGAAAAATGGTAAATGGAGGGTATGTGTTGACTACCGGGAACTAAACAAAGCTACTCTTAAAGACCATTTTCCATTACCTTTCATAGATCAAGTGTTAGATACATTAGCTGGCAAAAAGTACTTCTCATTCCTAGATGGGTTTAGTGGTTACAATCAAATCCAAGTAGCACTTGAAGATCAAGACAAAACCACATTTACCCGTCCTTGGGGTACCTATTCTTACCGAGTATTTCCATTTGGATTATGTAATGCACCTGCAACATTCCAAAGGGCAGTATTAGGAATTTTTTCAGATCTAATACATGATTATGTAGAGGTATATATGGATGATTTCACAGTTTATGGAAACACATTTGAAGAAGCTTTAGCAAACTTGGAAAAAGTTTTAAAGAGATGTCAAGAAGCAAATATTTCACTTAGTCATGAGAAATGTTTCATGATGTTTACTGAAGGTATTGTTTTAGGGCATCATATTTCAGGGGATGGGATTAGAGTTGATGAATCAAAAGTTGAAGTCATCTCTAACTTATCTATTCCAAGTTGTCAAAAATATGTTAGGAGTTTTCTAGGATTTACAGGATATTATCGGAGGTTTATAGAAAACTTCACCAAGATAGCATCTCCACTCTTCAAATTACTTACCAAAGATTGTGAATTTAAATGGAATTCTGATTGCCAGTTAGCCTTTGAAACCTTGAAAACAAAAATTTTTGAAGCACCTATTTTAAGGGGACCTAACTGGAAGTTACCTTTTCATATCTCAACAGATGCTTCTGATACAGCTCTAGGAGCAGTATTGGGACAAAAAGACTTGATTCCTTATGCCATCTACTATACTAGTAAAAATTTGACTCCTGCAGAGTTAAACTATACTGTAACTGAAAAAGAGTTTTTAGCTGTTGTTCATGCCATAAACAAATTTAGACACTATATAACAGGTTATGAAACTTTTGTTCACACTGATCATTCTGCAATTAGATACTTAATGAACAAATCAATCACTAATGGCAGAGTTATAAGATGGTTATTGCTCTTACAAGAATTCAACATTACCATTCTAGATAGGCCTGGAAAACAAAACACAGTAGCCGATTTCCTATCTAGACTCCAAAATATCAAAGATGACACTCCAGTTGAAGATCAATTTCCTGATGAATATCTTTTTGCAATTTCTACTCAAACTCCATGGTTTGCTGATATTGCTAATTATTTAGTTTCAGGGAAATTTCCTTCAATAATGAATGCAAGAGATAAAATAAAAATCATTTATGACAATGCAAAATATTCATGGGTTGCTAATGAGTTGTACAAGACAGGTCCAGATTTGATCATTAGAAGGTGTGTTCGTGAAGATGAGATGCCTGAGATTCTCAAGGCATGTCATGATGAACCTTGTGGCGAACACTTTGCAGATAAGAGGACAGCCTATAAGATCCTTAATTTAGGATATTATTGGCCATCCTTGTTTAAAGATGCTAAAGAGTATGTCAAAAGGTGTGACAGTTGCCAAAGGGTAGGGAAACCTTCTCCTTCAGGTGAGATGCCATTACAACCTCAGGTACATATTGAACCTTTTGAAAAATGGGTTTTGGATTTTGTAGGACCTATTAGTCCTCCATCAAGACAAAAGAGATATATATTAGTTTGCACTGATTATGTTACCAAATGGGTAGAGGCCAAGCCATTACTTTTTGCTAATGAAGCATCTGTAGTTAATTTTCTTTTTGAGGATATTTTTACTCATTTTGGTGTCCCAAGGGAAATTGTTATAGATCAAGGAGCTCAATTTACATCGAGGCTAGTGGAACAAATGATGGAGAGGTACAAAATTAGGCATAGAAAATCTACTCCTTATCATCCACAAGCAAATGGTCAAGTGGAATCTACTAATAAGGTCATTGAAGGAATCCTAACAAATATTGTTCATTTACATAGAAGAGATTGGGTAGATAGGCTTCCTGAAGCCTTGTGGGCCTATAGAACTACATGGAGAAACACAACAGGTCATACTCCTTATGAAATTGTTTATGGAAAGCAAGTTTTGTTTCCCATAGAGTTCCAGATTCAAACTTTCAAAATGGCAGTTCAGCTAGGACTTGATTTAACGGAGGCACAAAAGCATAGATTGGAGCAAATTAATGAATTGGATGAGATCAGACAAGATGCAGTTCAGAAAACAAGTCTAGTCCAACAGCAAAGGACTAGATGGCATGACAAGTATATCAAAGAGAAGAAATTCAAAGAAGGTGACTGGGCTCTCTTGTTTGATTCAAAATTCAAGGATTTTCAAGGTAAATTTCAAACACATTGGCTAGGGCCATATGAAATTGTTGAAATTTTTGACAATGGAGCAGTAAAAATCAAGACAATAGATGAAGAAGAGGTCACTTTTCTTGTGAATGGTCATAGATTGAAGCTGTATCACAAACCACTCTCAAGAGAAGAATTTTTCAAGAAGTTCCAGGAAAACAGTGATGTGAAGTTAATGAAGAAGAATATTTCTTCTTCATCAACTTGATTGAATTTTATGAAGTCATTTCTTTTGAAAATAAAAAAAAAAATTTAAAAATAAAATAAAAGTATAAACATGAAAACCAATCACTGATTGGCATGTTTATACAGAAAAGATAGGGTGAAAATCAGAGTCTTTCTGACACTCTAACTTTTCCATTTTGTTTCTGCAAGCAGCTGTTACAAAATCATAAGTTCAGATCCATTGCACTTATGATCCATCTCATTTCATTTCATTCCATTTACTTATCCATCCATACTTCATTTCATTCATTCATTTATATTTCACTTCATTCCATATTTCATTCATCTCATTCCATACTTCATCCACCTCATTTCCATATCAAAATTTAAAGTTTGATGTTTTTCTGCAAATGAATAACACATGTCATGGATTGCAGGCCATTTCCTATATTCTTCCACTCCATTCCATAAATTATAATCCATCCCACTCCATCATTCACTTCATACATATCCCATTATACCATGTTTCATCATCTATCTTCACCCATTCCATATAATATTTCATGTATATTCCAAACCACTTCATTCCATGATTAAAACTCTCTACAGGTACATTCTGTAGCTAATCATAATTTCCGCAGCCAGGCAGTCATTCCACAGCTACAGATCCTGAAGGCACTGATCAACAGACATTGAATTGCAACAAGATAATCCAGTATATCCATGGACAAGCAAAATTAAGAAGGATTATGAGGACTCACAAAGTAATGGTTTCCAGAGGAGAACAAAGTATATAGAGACCACAAAAAGCAGATGAAAAGCAAAGGTAAAAAGTTCTGGTTATAATGGCATATCATAAACTTTAGTATAGTTTTAGTTATGAATCATTTGAAAAGTTGTTTTGATTATTTTTATTGATCATGCCAAATATACCCTCCGCAAAACTTTGGATAAAAATCCTTCATTTCAAATTCTATACCCGATCATCATTTAAGCGGTTAAAAGGCTGAAGTGTTTGATTTTCTTACGTCACCCAGCCAAATCATTTAATGATGATTTTTGAATCCGTTGTAAAAAAATCTCCGCAGTCTTTTCACTCATTGATTTGTTTTCTTCACCTCACTTCATTAACTCGTTCCGTAACCACTTCCTATTACTCCATTCCGTAGCCAGCCCTTCATCATTTCATTCCACAAAACAGAGGTATCTCTATCACCGTGAGCAGAGGTATATCAGTTTGAAATATTGAACCACTATCACCGTGAGCAGAGGTATATCAGTTTGAAATATCAAACCACTATCACCGTGAGCAGAGATTGAAGCACTATCACCGTGAAGCAGAGGTATATCAGTGTGGAATTTGAAGCCATTGTCACCGAGAAGCAGAGATATATCAGTTTGAAGATTGAAGCACTATCACCGTGAACCAGAGGTATATCAGTTTGAAGGTTGAAGTCATTGTTTCCGTGAGAAGAAAGAGTACTAATCTGAAGATTGAAGAAGAAATTATGGGCCTCATTGTAAGAACTGAACCAGTGGGCACAAAATACCTGGAAGGATACCCTCAAAGCAGAGAAATGTTGCAACAAGTAGGATGGCTGCAATTCCTTGAGAAATTTAATGGCTTCCACAAAGAAGTTACTAAAACATTTGCAAGGTCATTCAAAGGAGCCGAGGTTGAAGTTGGAGATGTTAAATTCACTGTCACAGAGGTTTTTATTGCAGAAGCAACAGGATTGCTTAGACATGGAGAAAGATGGTTTAAGAACAGATAATTTCATAATGAATCATGGAAGCAAATCCTCAAATCACCAGGTATGGATGTCACTGTGTTTAAAAAGGGAATTCCAAGCTCTGCATTAAAAAATAAATGGAGAAACATATTGCTTATTCTACAAAAATTTATCACTTGTGAAGGTAGATATGGTACATTTTATGTTTACCATATTAGGTTGATAATGCATTTTCTAGAGGAAGAGCTAAATTTTCCCTATTTCTTGCTTCAAAGTTTAAAAAATATGGCTTCTAGTGTTCAAAGGAGAGTCCAATTCCTAGAGACAACTCTATACCATCATGGCTTGGTTAAGATTTTAATTGAACACCATTTAGCCAAAACAAAAGATACTTGGGATAATTTCTTGGTAAGAAATCACTTTGAGGAACCAAAAGAGCCCTCACCTGAACATCAGCCTACAAGGAGAAGCAGAAAATGGAGAGCCTCTAAAAATGAAATTGACAAAACAGTACAGGAAAGTAGTGAAGAAATAATCTCTGAGAAGTTGACTCAGATTAAGAGACAACTTAAGGAAGAGAGGGTAATCAGAAAATCTGCCACAGAAAAAGGAGAGGGATCATCCCAGCCAAGAAGAAGCCATAGACTCAGGGGGAAACTAAGGAAAACACAGATCAAACAAACAGGGGTGATAAACATAGAAGATGAGGAAACATCTATCGAAGAAGATGTTGAAGAAGATTTTAATGAAGAAACCCCTAAAATTGACCCTGCACAGCAAGAAGTTTATGACTATGTTGAAACATTGGAAAGGAAAGCTTCAGAGAGTAGAGATAGAACCCCTAGTCCTCCACTGTCCAAAATAGATGTGTTAAGAAGAGATAGGTACGAGCTGGAAGTACTTAATAGACATATCAGGACTGAGAATGATATTCTGAAGGAACAAGTTAAACTAAAAACCAGTATGAACTCAACCTTGTCTCTACAAATGGACAAAGTGGAAAAGGCTAATGAAAAGTTGAAAAAGAGAAACAAGAAGTTAATCAGGGCACTTACCAATTTAAGGTTCAAGTTAGTCATCAGGAAGCCCAGAAGGCCTTTAACTTCCAGGCAAAGAAGAAGAAGAGGGTTGGATGTTCTTGCAGAAGTCTCTGAGTTTATGGAATAAGTTGCATGAGGACATGCAAGAAGTCAGCAGTGGGGGTATGTTGAGCCCCAAAATTGTTCTTTCTTTTATCTTACTTCACTCCATTTTCCTTTTTCCATTGTTATCCCAGGCCCAAATGATCAATGAAATTAGTTAAAATTACTTTTAGAATGAATAACATGGCTAACTTGCTAAGTTTTGTGATTTTGTCATTGTAATGCATTTTTAACTGAAACTAGCTACAGAATGCAGACATTCCGTAGCTAACCGCCAATTCTGAAGTTGTCTTCACGTTCAAGCATGTTCCAGGTGTCCTCTCAGGAAAAGCCACACATGGGTATTTTCCACATCATGTCCTCATCGTTCGTTGCTCACCATGAAGAATGAACCGAATTCTGGACATGGTTTTGGTACGTGGGAACTCATTCAAGGAGGCAGACTCCTAATAGGACTAGGACAGTCCAGATGTCCTTTGTCCCTCTACGCTGCCATCTTTAGAGTTCTAGTATGATTTTGATATGAAAAGACAATGATCCCCGTATTGTTGCAAGTTCTGTTATGAAGATTTGATATAAATGCACTCGGGAAACCGAGAGGCTAGCTCTAGATTTTGATTAGATTTCATGGATTGACTGCTATATTTCTGAAGACCGATAATACTCTGTTTCAAGTTATTTTCCTTTAATGAAGAAGACAACATTGCTTTGAACGTGTTGAGTTGATTTTGAGTTAGATTCCGTCTGGTGGTAGAGGGCCCCTGCCTCCTGAACGGCTTTACTTTCGTAATTTAGATAAGTATCTTAGTTTGTTTTCACATTTTTGAAGTTTGAGTTCATAGTTAATTTCATTAGTCACTATAGCTATACTTGTTCTAAGAAACTCTTCCAAAAGATCATGATAATGAATGAGAAATGGTTGTAGTGTTATAGATTTTAATTGCAATTTCTTTTGTTCATTATCACAGTTGAACTTATTCTAAGAGAACTCTTCCAAAAAATCATTATGATGGCTAAGGCATGACTGTGATACTGAAGGTTTCATTTTCTTGTTTACACTAAGTAGAATAGCTGATCTTACTCTTAAAATGCTCTTCCAAAACATCATAACAATGGGTAGGAAATAGCTGTGATGTCTTAGTTTTTAATTGTAATTGATTTCAGTTTTCATGTTTGCATTTGCATTGAATTGTACAGCCAGGATTGTTCTAAGAAGCTCTTCCAAAACACCATTCATGATGGACAAAATAGGCTGTAGAATCCCATAGATTAATTGCATGATAACTTAGTTAGGGCACTCCGGAGTCAAATTGCATTCAATTCATGCTCTGTTATTTCGTTTTAAGTTTGATAATGGCTTATTAGTTTAGCACTGTTTATTGTAGACTGATAGCACTTTAGTTCAGTTCTAACTTAGCTCATTGTATTTACATTCCACATTTAGTTGTCACCCATTGCATATTAAATTACATTAGTTGTTAAACTTAAACACCACGGCCTTCATTATATGTACATACAGATTTAGAGTCTTTCGTTTTGTATTCAGATAGTTTCAATGATGTAGATAGTCAGCTAGTTGAAGCAGAGGATATTTTAGAGATCACAGAAAATTTCAAAGAAGTTTTGATGAAAGAAAAGCAAGAAACTGAGAGTTCCGCTGAGCAATCAACTATCGGACAAATAGAAGAAAGTCGATGGGATTTAAGTAGTTAATATTCTACAAATGTTTTCAATACATCCATGGCAGCATTCCTGTATGCTCTCAACCTAGGGTGTTTCGCTGTGTATTCACCGTTCATTTGTTTTATGACCAGCTCAGAGTCTCCATGCACAGATATCCTACAGGCTCCTAATTTTTTCAACAGATTCAAGCCTAGGATAAGAGCTTCATACTCCGCGATATTATTTGTACATTTGAAGTGCAGGTTATAGGCATGGCTCTCTATGTAGTCACTCTCTGTGTTATGTAGCCACACCCCTACTCCAGCAGTTCTCTTGGTGCATGACCCATCAATGTTCATTTCCCACAGGGGTTCATTCTTTGTTTTATCATTATTTCCTTCCCTAACGGGGGTTTCACTGGTTTTTTGCATCACGGGTTCTGCGTTGTGATGTGGAAGTTTTCGTTCTTCATGTGGTATATGAGTCTGTGAGGGGTGACTAACTGGTTGATTGCATTCAATTTATTGTTTGGTCTGAATTTCTGTTTCAGTGTACTGTCTACAGTTTCCTTCTTCATTTTCTTCAAATTCTAGGGTGGCCATTATGTTAAAATCTGTAGTATCAACCCCTCTGTTTGCATCTATGTTTTCTGATTCTGGCTCTCCCAAGGATTCATCGTTGCAGAATATAAAGGAGTACAGGTCTGTGTGTACAGAGTAAAGAGGAGAATATTCAGGATTTTCAGGGCTACTAACTAGGAATTTCATTTGTGCCTCTGTGTATAGTCTTCTATGTTGGTTAAAAACAGGAATTGTGGCATATGCCCCATCCATCTGCATTGTACCTTGTAGCTTGGCTCCCCAGGACCTTGACAATAGCATACCATACTTAGGTGGCACTCTGCCAGTATGACATCCATAACCATACATTTAGCTGGGATTTGGGTGAGGCTCACACACAGGTCTTTGATTAGGCCTAAACATTTTGCTCTGCTAGAGTCAAATGAATATAAATATTTATAGGGGCGGGTTATCTCTAGGCCTAGCCTTTCCATAACCACCTTAGGCATCAAGTTGTGGGATGCTCTAGAATCATGCATTGCATTGTGAAGGATCTTATCATGGATATTGAGACTGATATAGAAAGGGGTTACTACCCCTTCCTGAAACTTCCCTTCTATCTTTGGACCAAATAGAAGGGCGGTTGATCATCACTTAGGTTGAGAGTGTCACTATTCTCACCTAGATTTAATGCTTTCAAAATTTGGCCTTTATATACATCCTGAGTGGCTAGCTCAGAGAGTGGGACAGAGATTTTAATTTTTGAAATCTCACTTTCCAAATTGAAAGTGGGCTGACTCTTTGTGATGTTCAACTCTGTTTTTCTAGTCACCACCTTGGTTGCAGAATCAATGGGCTAATTCTCACTGCGTACAGTGTTAGAAACTGTTTTATCAAGAGCACTAATTGCAGTGCTAGTGCTGCTAGATGGTTGGCTTTGTTTATCAGTGTTTTGGTTGTCTTTTTCTTTGCTCTTCCCAAAACTCTCAGCTGCTGATTTGTTACTTTCAGTAGTTGCTCTAGAAGATTTCCTAGGCCTTTTTTTGATGGTAATCTCAGGAGCTTTGGTTTTGGGGTTATCTAGGCTCTTCTTGCTCCTAAGTTCATACTGCTCTTTGACTTGCATGATGGAATTTTTGAATCCCAGCCTATAATCCTCAGATTCTAATCTTTCCTCATCCCAATATGAGGGTGAGGGCTGATATTCTTCTGTGGCATAGTTGTGGATTGATTTTTCTACCTCAAACATGTTTATTGTGTTCCCCTAAGACTCTTTAATGATTCCCTCATCTTCATAAAGAAAGTTCTCTTAGAATGGGGGAATAACTTGCTGATCAAATTCTCTTTGTCCATTGGGAGTGGTGTTGTTTCTTATAAAGTTCTAGTTTTGGTTGTGATTTTGATTCCTATTCTGATTACTTACTGTGACAACCATTTTTTCCATCATTTTCTGTAGCTTTTCCACATTTTTAGATAGACGGTCATAATTAGGATAAGATGTGGAAGCTACATTGTCATCTCTATATGTTACCCTTTTCTCAGCTCTGAATCTTGCTTTCTTCTCAATCAGATTAGCCTCTACACTCAGTGCTTCTTTTTGCATGTCTTCCAAAGTGTTGTAATCTCTCTCCCTGAGCTGGTAGGCCCTGTCAGCATCAAAGCCTTCAGGGTATTTCAATAGGGCCAAACCTTGGGGAGGTTTCATGTGTGGAGGAAGAGCATTATAAACACTGTTAAACCTTGTAGAGTAGTCATGGACACTCTCCCCTACATTGCTTTTCAAGTTCTTGTATTCTGCTAGGATTTGGAGAGGGTTGGCCTTAACTTCCCATTTTTCTATGAAGGTCTGATATAAAGCGAGAAGGTCTCGGATACTATTAGGAGGTAGGCCTTTGAACCATTTCTTCACATAGCCTCCTAAGCTCTGGGCAAAGATTCTCATTTTGACTGCATCACCATCTATTTCCATGTAATTAAAAGAATCTTCCATCCTATCTACATTGTGCTGAGCTGTGGTGGACTCTTTTGTAGTGAAGTGTGGGATCTTTGATTGATAATCATTGGGTAAAGGTACAAGAGGCTGGGGTAAGACTAGAGGTGCATACCAAGCTACCATAATTATGTTCTGATGGGGTAAAGGGTTAACTTGAGCTGCAGGTATATGGATGATAGGGGTGTTATGACCAACAGAAGACTTTTGAGCAGATTTAGTGGTGGCAGAGCCCGAATTTTTGCAGGAAGTGAATATCAGGGGGTGTAGATGGGGAAGTCTCTCTATCCTTAATGTGCTGACCGCTATGAGATGGTGAACCGGGAATCCGAAGGTCTGGCTGGTCTAGAACACTAAGTGACTTAGTCCTTGGTAGTCTGTTTGGTAGGTCTAGGTCAAAAGGTGGGTCTAATAGAGCTATAAATTCTTATGGTGTAGAGTTAGCTCTATGGATGTGGTTGGAAATAATTGGTCTTTTAGGTGCAGGAGATATCTTGAGGATGCTCTCCGGGTTTTCCACTATTTCAGGTGGGTTTGGGTTAGGATAAGCTCTTGTGTGAATGTTTCTTGAAGCTAGAATGTTGTTTTCAAATCAAGCAGCTTAACCCTACTTGTTACTTCTGTTGTGGTTGATGTCGTTATGGAGGTTGGTCTCCAAGTCGATTCTTGTGTCAACTAAGATAATCAGTAGGCCTACTGATCACCAGTGGAGTCTTCGATCTTTAATGAACTATGGACTCGCCAGGTGGAGGGTTTAGGATGCTTCTAGAGGGTACACTATCCACCACAGTGCTTATGAGATGTCTCTTTTCAAAGATATCTCGAAAACACAGCAAACTCAAACCAGAGATTGAATGGGAGGGCTTTTACTAGATATGTCATCTCTGAAAGAGGATGAGATTCGAAGGCTGCCTGGCCCTTTACAGACTCTGTCTAAGAGTTTGGGAGAACACGAAAAAGGTATAGAGGTTGATCTATGAATAGGAGTGTTTAAATGCCAACCCAATGAGAGATTGTAGGTTCTGAGGTTCTTATGATGTAGTAAGATGGAAAATAGTCAGAATTTACCCAGCGAAGTCGCCATTATGTTGGGGTTCCCATGTTTTGGCTAGATTGGCAAGACGAAAAGATTAGACAACATCAAAACCACTTTCAGACCTCAGGATCTAGCCCTCTTGGGTCCAGAGAGGGATCTCTCTATATGAGAAAAGGTTTTTGTCTTTGAATCTCAAAGTTAAGATATTAGGCTAGTTATGGGCACAGGGTTTGTTTGTTTGATTTTTGTTTGGTTGTTAGGAATCAGGAAAGAAGGGTTTAAAATGAGACAAGGTTGAGTAAAGAGGATTTTAGGCAAAGGAGAGATATTTCAGGGAAAATTCAAGACCACGGGCAAATGGAGTCAGGAAAGGGTTTACTTGCTATTCAATATGCTGGCGTTGAATTGGGCTAGTCATATAAAGCATTTGGATCTTAAAGATGATAGTGTGGCATGAAAGGTAGAAAGAAAGTGAAAGGCAAGGATACCTCCAAGGTGACCTTTCAGAAATCAGATCCAAGGACAGGACGTACCATTGAACAACCTGTGATCCAAAACCTGAAAGTTAAACTCTTTAGAAAAGAAACATTAAAGACTTAGAACACGAAGTTAAAGACCTGAGATTAGAGAGAGACATTTAACTCTCAATGCTTTGGCCTCTAGCTTAAGGGAATTTATCAGAGTTTAACCAATAGAAAAGGATCCTGGTGAGACAGAAACCAAATTCTAGACCTCCCACTGTTCCCAATTCATTCAATTAAACCTTAACAAGAACATCTGAAACACTGACCTCATTAATTCATACATCAGCTAGTGATATATCTGACCACTACACTGGTTAAACCAATTGTAATAAATCCTCAGATACACATACAACAGAAAAACATTAAAGGCAAGGAGAGCAGAGACATAGGGTACCTAACAAGGGTAAATCCTATGCCAAATTTCTGATGCGTTCCAGATGAAATGTGATGAAATGAATTAAAACACAGAGATAGAGAACATCACCAACTACTTTAAGTCAGGATCCAAAGAAATGTTCTTGTCATATTAAGAGAAAAAATAGTCATGTACAACATTTCCAACAACTTTGAATATTCAGTTTGGATACATCTTCCTCAACCTATCTTACAACTTCACACAGAGATTGTGTCTCAAGGAAATAGCTTGCAAATCTCATATGTCCGATCAACAACCTTTACAATGAGTTCCTTCATGAATTTTATAGCTGAAGAGAGCAGAGGAGGTAGGTGAAAAACTAAATGAAGCATTAAAACTCAGAAAAGAAAGAGGGCTGAAGCCCATTCTGTTTAAATTCTGTGCATTTATCTATGGCACTCTTCGGGTGAAAGAGTGGTCTTCTCCAGGCTTCCATTTACTCCGTTATGCCTCTGATGTACTTTGGCTACAGTACTCTGTAGTACTTTGGTGAATAAACAAAAAGGTAAATAAATGACTGCGAAGTCTGCCATACTGCATAACAAATGCTTCTGGTGGCATAGGACTGGTGTCAGGGGGGAAAACTTCACTTGGACACAATGTAGACTAAAACAATAATGTGTACAGTGTCCTTTCTCAGAAGGAAACATTCTGCTAATTTAAACACCCTGATGATATGGTCTTCTGAGCGCTGGACCTTCTGAGTGATCCACGAGATTTTGATCTGGCACCCTACCTTTAAATTGCTAGGTTAAAGCTCAAAATTTTCAATTACTTTCCTTTAAAATCTCTGCTTTTCACTGATATTCTCTGTCTGCAAATTCTGCGCTTTGAATGGTTCTGGAAGGTTGGACAAAGTTTAGCTCCGTTCTTTGAATGCACATCTTGTCATGGCTCCTTCCCAGGATTTCTTCATAAATACGATCTTTGCACATGCTCTTCCCTGTGTTCTTCGCCACCATGACAGTGACTGTGAACAATGGAGGTTTTCACCACCTGAAACCCTGCAAAACACGAAAACACGTTAAGAAAACATGCACGGGGAGGGTGGCATGGACGAATGTGAAAATGGCAGCCTGGCACGGATGAGGACGATGAATGCAGAGGACGCTATGATGGAACATAGTGGATTAGCGGGAGATGCAGTCGAAGGTGGTGAGAATGAAAACTTAAATGCAGAACCTTAAAATTTGACCTTATAATGGAATATATACAAAGGGACGGGCGAAAAATGTGATGAAACACGTGGAATGCGTGACATGGCGGGACTGGGTCAATGGTGGGCGTGCGTTAAATATGGACCATCTGATCTCGAGAAGAGATCGATGGTTGAGGACGAGTTGGAGGGTGACAGATGGTTGGCCACGGGATCTATTTGCCTTGGGTTAACTCCCGCGCAACTTCGTGGTGCGATTACCATTGGATGGCCCGCCCCAGATCAGATGGTGTACAAAAATATCGCGTCAGATCTGTGGACAAACGTTAATGTGCGATGGAGGGCGGTTTATGGATAGTGCGCGGAGCCACGCATCATGCGATGAGTGGAATCACTCCGAAATGAAAAATACCACCCACCTCCCAAAGGCAGTGCGATAGATACCGCTGGTTTCTGCATAGTGTTTTGGCACGGGGACCATTGGGGTGGATGAATATGGACTGTTGATTCAGTGGGTTAAATGGACAGTTGTGATGCGATCGGGCAGTGAAAAGGGGTGGGAACCATGGGCGCGATGGGATTGTGAAGACTGTCAGATCTGTGTAGATTGATGAGAAACCTTGCCCCCGATACACATTTGCGATGAGCGCTCTTCGAGCTAGTGCCAGGTTCTAGTGCCCGAGTCACGTGGGGGGAAAAATTAAGGGGGTTGGCCTGAAGGGGCTGGGCCTTAATATAAGGTGGAAAGTGGGTTTTTGGGCCCCTTTAACGCTTTTTAAGGCTAGGAAAAGGTAACAATAGAGGGAAAAAGGGGAAAATAGGTCAAACAAGGGGTATGTGTAGGATTTATAGGGGATTTTGGGAGGATTTGGAGGGTAAGAGGGGAATTTTGAAAAGGGGGAAAAAAGGGTTAAAATGGGGCATTCTACAGGGATACAAGGGGCAAATGTAGGCCTTTTGGAGCACAATTTTTTGCAATCAGTGAGACTTTTTGGATGGATACAACATTTAGGATATTTAAAAAGGTAGTGGACACACAGAGGCTTGAAGGATGAGAAATTTTAATGGGAAATGTATCTCTTGAAGTCTCATAAACAATTTAGCCACCTGTTTGCTTGCCAAAAATTTCATAGGTGGCTAAAAAACCTAACCTGGGAAAAAACTTAGTCTTAGGCCTAACTTTGATTAATTTTTTACAGAAACTTTTTGAGGAACTAACCCTCTTATAAAGTTTTGCATATATATAAATATAGTCAGAGGATTTTTACATTTTTACTACAACTTCAAATTTCTGCCTTTCGCAGATAAGATTTCACATTTTAGGTTATCCTCAAGAATTACTTTCAATCATCCTTTCAAGAAATTTATATACTATGTATCAAAATTATCCTTATATTAATTAACTGAAAATAATCTCACAACTATTAACAGGAAGTCGTAACAATTCCAAATTCCTCAGAATTGTTTATTTTTCAAGCATGTTCCTTAGTTTATGAGTATTCATATTTTTGGTTGTTGGTGCATGTGCTTTCTCACTATTTAGATCAAAACATTTCTTATTATCTAACAATAACCGAATATAATTGTGAATTATTACTCATTTTCATGTAAACACAGGTTTATTTTCTGAAGCATTCAATAAATCAGTTTGTGGGTAATAATAATTCTTTCATTTTCAATTATTATTTGGGTAACCCACAAATATAATATATACATTTTCAATTCATTTCTCATTGCCCATTCGTAATAAGTGACTTCTTGTAATATTCCCAATTTTCCATCAGATAATTGGAATATTAGAGTTCTTAATTTTCTTAATTAATTAAGTAAATAAGAGGGTGGAGGGACCCACAAACCCCATAGATGAATAAAATCCACTTTTGATGTGTGTTTGTTGATATTTTAGAGCTAGATCTACATTATGGAGTAGTGGATCAACTTCTTAAACGAAGGAAGAGTGGAGATCATGGACCTTTAATGTAAAATCATGAGAATCTTGGAGGAGGTCAACTGAGATCATGGTGCATTCAAAGTAATATCATAAAGAACATATGATGAAATAGTGGAGGAAGTGGTGCTTATAATGCACACATTATGGAGAGAGTGGGAATTAAATGCAGACATGATGGAGATCATGGACAAACAGTGCAGTCTTCATGGAGGCTAGTGGCCACATGTACAGTGCAATTATGAGGTGGGCTAGGGCTATGGAAGGCTCATAATATATATAATGAAGATGAAGGAACAATAGAAGTTAGGATTTAGATTATTATTTATGATATGTTTAGATCTACATTTTTCATTTGACATTTCTATGCACGCTTATGCTGTTTAGTGCATTCTGCAATGTTGTTTAGCACACTAGTGTTTTCGAGCAGAAATCCGACCCTTACCCACGGGGGACTTTGAGTGCCTACTCTGGGAAGGTGTCTATTGGTCTCTATTCATCATCAGGCATTGGTGTCACATTCAACCACTCTCATATGCCCATTCAGTCACAGGAATAACCCATTCTTGCATGAGGGTTTAAGAGGTGGTCGTTGTTTCTAGCATTTCAGCTAGGAAACCATTGGGGGATACATCCTTTAACCTTGTGCTTCATGTTCAGCCTTTCAGGAGCATCATATCCATATCCGGAATTTAGGCCATTGTATTTTACCTTCATGCAGTATAAATCTAATTAAAGATTGTGTAGTCTAGTCTTGTAGATCTGAAGGAGGAAGGAAGTTTCCAGTATTTCAGCTAGAAATCCTATGAGGGACCATCTCCTCACCTTGTGTTCATTTTTTCCACCATTATTGAGTTTATTTAGCTTATTTAGCAGCAGGCTAGAGAGCCTCCCTCCTTGAAAGAAATTTTTTTTTCAGCAGTTGTGTAGGAGGAGCTGCATTCAGTGGATAAGGTTGGAGGAGCTAGATATTGAGCTTCTAGCTTGAGGATCTAATGAAGGGATCAACCCTTCTTGTATAGATTTGATTGTACATCACATTGTAGCTATCTTTGACCAGATTATGCAGTAGATCTACATACCTAACATTCATAGTTGTAGGGCCTAAGAGGGTGATTTTTTTAGATTGATAGATATGGAAAATCCTTTCTAGGTTATCTTGGGTATTCATCATAGAGCCTAGATCAAAAGTTCAAGCACCATCAGAGCTCCAGAACTACCTAGATGTACATTTTCTATTTTGATGGCAGTTGTAGTCCCAACAGTTGGAGAAGGGACAATGCAATATTCCACCCAACATTCCAGCAGTTACGCGGTCCCTATTGTGGTATCATTTCAGGGTCATTCTAGGCCATCTTTTTGGTTTGAGTGTCTCATATTTTGAGCATTGTTGTACTATTTATCCACCTCCCATATAATAAAATGGCTCAACTATTCAATATGTTTGTATGGTGTATTTATATTTATTGTTTACTTTGTTGCAGTTCTTATATTGTGTTTTAGTATTACATCATTCTCCCTTTTAATATATTACAGTGGTATCATTTCATGATCTTTGGCTCAACTTGTGGGCACTTCATCTGTTGCATCAAAAGAAAGAAGAATATAGTAGACGTCTATCATGAAGGAGGATTGAAGTTACTCCACTCTTCTCTTTAGATTCATGCAATATCTCTCCAAGGAGTCCAATCAAATGAAAAGAGAAAGGAAAATGAAGGATCTAAGAAGATTTTATGAGGAAGGTCCAAGCACTTCTTATCAGCAGAAGAAGCAACAGGAGAAGAAAAGAGCTTCACATCATTCTACTAGATCCACTTCCTTTGAGAAGGAAAGGGAATGGCGTGAATATGAAGGAGAATTGGGGCATGAGACCCTAATAAAGTATCTGTCTAGGTACAAAGCACAACCTAGAGCTCTGAAGGAGAATCTAACTCTCCGACATTTTTTGCAACTCAAAGAGGAGAGGAATTCCTACAACAACAATAATAGAAGAAAAAGACATAGATTCTTCTTGCCTACATTTTATGCATCTTCCACAAGCATATTGAGGGCTTGGAGGGATGAGTTAGCTACATTATTTCTGCAATATCCTGTAGCAGAAAGAGAGGTTGTGGAGATTGCAGTGCTACACCTATAATGTGAAGCAAGAGATTGGTGGTTTAGTCACTTGTCACACATGAAAGTGTCTGCCTATGAATACTTTATTCTAAGACTGAAGAAAAATTTTGGTAGAAAGAAACCAGAGACATCTCACATAGATATATCTCCCATCATTGAGGAGATAGTACATGAAGAGCCAAAGGAAGATGTCCTCATTATCACTGAAGAGGAGGTGCCTCTACCATCACCACCAACTGCAAATGTAGTTACATCAGGAGGAGGAACACTTGCATCTTTGCAAGATGTTCTTAAGCTCTTGAAATTTGGAGCCCCATGCCTGATTCATGAGATGCATGAGAAGATGGCAGATATCGGTGATGGTACCATAGAGGAGATGTAACCATCATCATTAGCACCAGTTGGACAGACTAATGAACTTATTGGACAAGCTCTTGTAGATGTGCAAGATGTTCCAGAGATTCATCTTATCCAAGGTTTGCATATACTTTCATCTCATATTATTTCAGTACCTCATATTGAGATTTGTGAGACCATTACATCATGGAAATTACATAACCAAGGATTAGAGCACCTTGCTGATTAATAAATTATCACTACACAGAGGAACCTTGACATGATCAGGGAGAATAATTATTGCTATCCCAGTTTTTCATGGTTGAGTTACACCCAATACTTTGTGTTTAAGTGTGGAGTTCATTAGGGGAATTCTGAGGTCTAAAATGGGCCTCCTAAGAAAAATGTACAACAAAAATAAAATTTATAACAACCAATAGGATTCAAGGTGATGATGTCAACCATGGGGGATAATTCACCATTTTTTAAATAAAAAGGTAAAAATATTAAAAAATAATAAAATAATAAAACTACTTTTTCAACTCGTATTTTCAACTTATCTCCAAAAATTTTTACTCAAATTTCGAGTGGGAGTACTCGTTGGATGCAAAATTTAATTCCTCATCCAAGGAGTACCCATGTTGCATACTTTCGATGAACTCTACTACACGAAAAATGAGAAATACATAAAAAACGTGATTGTAATCACGTTTTTTTTATGTATTTCTATTTTTTCGTGTAGTAGGACCCATCGAAAGTATGCAACATGGGTACTCCTTGGATGGGGAATTAAATTTCGCATCCAACGAGTACTCCCGCTCGAAATTTGAGTAAAAACTTTGGGAGATAAGTTGAAAATATGAGTTGAAAAAGTAGTTTTTTTCATTTTTCCCTCTAAAATTTGATGATGTCATCAAATCTTATTTGATTTTTTCCACTATTATTTTATAATTTCCTTAGGAGGCCCATTTTAGACCTCAAAATTCCCCTAATGGTAGAATATGGGAGGAGCATATTACTATTCAGTACAATGCCAAACTATGAGTTTAGCATTGTATGTGGCCATGAGACAACACATGTACCACCATGTAGATGTACAATCTTGTCACTTAGCAGTAGTGATGAGAAGAGGGCCCCATTATCCTTGGAGCATTGTGAAGGTAGCTTCACTCATGAAGCACTGGAGGGAAAAATGATAGATGGCAGACATATTGTGATGGGGAGCACTTTCCATTGTCAAGATGAAGCTTTCTTAATGAGATCCTCACACCTCAAAGAGGAGATGCTACCTTCAACATGTATGGAGCCTTATTGGTTCCAATGGGCCATTGATGAGAGGATCTCATGGAGAGACCTCAATGGAGGTGCACTTCAACATTTCATGGAGTGCAAAGTTATTCAGATGGGGGATGTTGGTATTCAACAATGGGTGGATACCAAGATTGAGCTTGGCCTGATTCATCATCCACATTGGGATGAATGGATTTGCATGAGGAGTAGGAGGTTGCCTACCTTCTTGCAGATCTATGATATGGGACAACAAGAAGCATAGCTATGTTGATTTGTTTTGGGTGAGTATGGGTTTTACCCAACATATCACATTTGCAAGATCCATGCCATATATATCATTCATGACATGCAACAACAGGAGGCATGGCTACGCTAGTTACTAATGAGAGAGTTTTGAAATCTCATGGTATATCTTATGTCCATGTATTTTCTCTTGTTTGGGATATGTCTCATGACTTTACATGTATTTATGTTTGCGATATATCTTATGTTCATGTATGTATTGGGGTTTGGGACATGGCATAACTCTCACATGATGTGCATTAGGGAAATTTTGAGGTCTAAAATGGGCCTCCTAAGGAAACTATAAAAGAATAATGGAAATAATAAAATAAGAAATGATTACATCATCAAATTTTAGAGGGAAAAAAGAAAAACCTGCTTTTTCAACTCATATTTTCAACTTATCTCCAAAAGTTTTTACTCAAATTTCGAGTGGGATTACTCGTTGCATGAAAAATTTAATTCCTTACCCAAGGAGTACCCATGTTGCATACTTTCAATGGGTCCTACTACAAAAAAAATGAGAAATACATGAAAACGTGATTGTAATTATGTTTTTTTTTATGTATTTCTCATTTTTCGTGTAGCAAAGTCCATCGAAAGTATGCAACATGGGTACTCCTTGGATGAGGAATTAAATTTTGCATCCAACGAGTACTCAGGCTCAAAATTTGAGTAAACACTTTGGGAGATAAGATGAAGATACGAGTTGAAAAGTAGTTTTATAATTTTATTATTTTTTAATATCTTTACCATTTTACTTAAAAAAATGGTGAATCATCTCCCATGGTTGACATCATCATCTTGAATCCTATTGGTTCTTATAAAGTCTATTTTTTGTGTACATTTTTTGTAGGAGGCCCATTTTAGACCTCAAAATTCCCATAATGGAAGAAGGGAGCTTATTTGTATTGTTCTAATATGACATGGCATATGCCAATCTGTATGTTGTTTCTCCATGACTTGCAGCATGATGATGTAAGGAGGTAGCAAGAATCCTTGTTTCTATGGTTACTTTTGGGAGAGTATGGGCTGATTTCCTGCCATACGCTACATGACAGTGATGGAGGATGGAAAAAAAATGCCCTACTGTGTTGGCTTCTGTTGAGTGATTATGGTCATTGTACTTGGTATAATGATGATGTGATGGGGCAGTAAGATGCATTCCCGTGGTGGCTTCTCTTGAGAGAATATGGCCACTACATTTGGTACAATGATGATGTGGTGTGGCAGAAAGAGGCGTTGTTGTGGTGGCTTCTTTTGAAAGAGTATGGCTCTCACATTTATATTGATGCTGATTTGGCATGGCAGAAAGAAGCATTGTTGTGGTGGCTTTTATTGAGAGGGTATGGATCTCTTGCTTGTTTTCATGATTATCTAGCATGGCAGCATAAGGCTTTGTTGCAGTGGTTGTTACTGGGAGAATATGGTTTGACATCGCATATGCTCACCCATATGTCTCTACTTCTTGTTTTTCACTATGTTGATGTTATTTTTGGATCCTACATGGCCAATAGGGCTAATGATGAGAGCATTGATAGATGCAATCTACTCTATGTATCATGGGTTGGAGAGATAGTTCATGAGTTGGGACTTTCCACTTTGGGAAGGAACCACTTCATCTCATGTATCTCATGTATAGAGGAGATATTTGTACATCATATCGTTTCCCCTTAGAGATTCATTGATGAGGGAAGGTATCTAAATTTTCAGTTGGAGGCCATTCTAAACATTCTAGAGAGGCAGCTTTGGAGTTGGGCATGCATGACACATTGTGATAGATGGGGAGGCCTTCCATAGGAGGATGTTGTTTGGAGGGAGGATTTTTGTTGTAGCATCCACTTTTGCTATTGCTTGAGGACAATAATTTTTTTTGCGGGGAGGACTGCAATATTCCAAATTTTCCATCAGATAATTGGAATATCATAGTTCTGAATTTTCTTTATTAATTAAGTAAATAAGAGGTTGGAGGGACCCACAAACCACATAGATGGATAAAATCCACTTTTTATGTTTTTATGTTGATATTTTAGAGCTAGATCTACATTATGGAGTAGTGGAGAAACTTCTTAAATGGAGGAAGAGTGGAGATCATGAATCTTTAATGTAAAATCATGAGGATATTGTAGGAGGTCAACTGAGATCATAGTGCATTCAATGTAACATCATAAAGAAGTGATGATGAGATAGTGGAGGAAGTGGTGCATCTAATGCACAAATCATGGAGAGAGTGGGAATTAAATGCAGACATGATGGAGATCATGCAGAGAAAACAGAGTCTTCATGGAGGCTAGTGCCCACATGCACAACAAATTTTCGAGGTGGGCCAGGATTATGGAAGGCTCGTAATCTATATAATGAAGATGAAGGCACAATAGAAGGCACCATTTAGATTATTATTTCTGATCTATTTAGATCTAGATTTTTCATTTGATATTTCTATGCACACTTATGTTGTTTAGCTAAGTCTGGAGTGTTGTTTAGCAAACTGGTGTTTCTGAGCGGAAATCCCACCCTTACCCACGGGGGAATTCAAGTGCATACTATGGGAAGGTTTCTATTGATCTCCATTAATCATTAGGCATTGGTGCCACATTCAGCCACACTCATATGCACATTCAGTCACAGGAATAACACATTCCTACTTGACAGTTTGAAAGGTGGTGGTTGTTTCTATCATTCCATCTATGAAACCTGTGGAGGATTCATCC
The DNA here is from genome assembly GCA_034641835.2 of Pinus albicaulis. Lineage (NCBI taxonomy): Eukaryota > Viridiplantae > Streptophyta > Pinopsida > Pinales > Pinaceae > Pinus > Pinus albicaulis. The sequence continues at coordinate 1,367,938,378 of CM076584.1, forward strand.
TTTCACATTGTGCTTCATGTTCAGCCTTTCAGGAGCAGCAGATCCATATACAACATTCTTGCCATTGTATTTTACCTCCATGTAGTAGCAGTGCCCTCAAGGATTGCGTAGTCCAGTCTTGTAGATCTAAAGGAGGAAGGAAGTTTCTAGTATTTCAGCTAGAAATCCTATGAGGGACCATCTTCTTACCTTTTATTCATAGTTTTCACCATTATTGAGCTGATTTTCCATATTTAGCAGCAGGATAGAGAGCCTCCCTCCTTGAAAACGTAGTTTTTTCCACCATTTTTGTAGTAGGAGCTGCATTCAGTGGAGAACGTTGGAGGAGCTAGATCTTGAGCTTCCAACTTGAAGATCTCGTGAAGGGATAAACCCTTCTTGCATAGATCTGACTGTACCTCACATTCCAGCCATCTTTGATCAAATTATGTAGAAAATCTTCATACCCAACAGTCATAGTTGTAGGGCCTGAGATTTACATTTTATATTTTGCTGGCAGTTGCAGTTCCATCAATTGCAACAAGGACAATGATGTATTCCTTCTAGCAATCCAAGAGTTACACAGTCCCTCTTGTGGGATCATTTCAGGGTCATTCTAGGCCATATTTTTGGCTTGAGTGTTTCATATTTGAGCACTGTTGTACTATTTATCCACCTCCCATATAATAATATGGCTCAGCTATTCTGTATATTTGTATGGTGTGTTTATATTTATTGTTTACTTTGCTGCAGTTCTTATATTGTGTTTTAGTATTACTACATTCTCCCTTTTGGGATATTACACTTCTTCCCTCAATTATATATATATATATATATATATAGATATATCTTGGACCAAACTTTCTCTCTGACTTCTTCCCATTCATATATCAATCAGGCTTTGGTCCTGTAAGTGAAGCTACCATAAAACTAAGTAAGATTCTTGCTCAACATCCAACGTATATGAAAAAAGGAAACTTATATTAATCGAGTAGGAATTATTCCCAATATAATTATTTCCCTTTTGTCAAAAGTGTATCTTTCCTCAACAATTGTGAATATCATTATTTTTATGTTTTTTAATACAATTTTACAAAGAAATTCGTCACTGTTAACATGCTATTATCAAGTAGATAATCCTTAAACTTCATATGATTTCAACATTTCCATAAACAACGTTTTGTTTCATTATTTCCTTTTTGTTTTGTCTCCACATGTATTTCCTCTCTGTTACTTCCCAACAACTATTTACTTATCTATTAATAATCTTACTTTGTATTTTAGTTGTAGTCATATCATAGCCCACAACGTTGAACCTCATGCTCTAAAACACATTTATATTTAACACATTATGTATATGTGAAACATTACTACGTTCGAAGAAACATTACACAACTACTCTCCACCCCATTATAACCTAACTTTGTTTATACAACTGTTTGGCTACACATCACCTAGGTACATGCTCTTTTAATTTTTTTTAATAATTAACACATGGTAATGCGACATAAGATTTGAGCGGGTGCCAGGCATATGGTATTTTCCCACATCTCGTCGCAATGAGCTCTCTGGCCCGAATCCCAAGCTGATACACATATGTAGTTCTCCATCGCCGATGTGATTGGGGTTTACATAAAACGAAAATGGTTCATTCCGAATGGTTGAGGTAACCACCATGCCTTTTTCCTAGGAATCCCTCATTCAATCATTGCTCGGTCTCGCGATAGAGCTCTGCAACCATCTTCCAGTTCCTCGACTTGGTAGGTCCTCAATTTTTGTCTTTAGATTTACACAAGTAGGCTTCAAGCCACTTATGTTTGCATGAAATATAATACTCATTAATTTATTGTTTACGTTTTAACCCCATATTAGTTTCTTGGTATACGTAAGCTTCTTCAATAATCTCATCACTCAACACTATTTGTGGTTGTGCTTAGATTGGAAGGTTCATGGGTAATCCGCTCACCTTAGATTTCTTCTTTTCCACCACATTCCTCCTATTTTCCTTTCAATTCTAGGTAATTCCACCCTTACCACGTTCAAAACAATGGTTCTTTCTATATTTAATTCCTAGGGATTTTAGGGATCATAGACCAACATTTTCTTGCTCCTTAAATTTTCCCTCTAGTTGTGAGTCATAAAAATTAACCAGATCCTCTATTTATTTTGTCTTCTGAAGAATTTACTGGTTTTCTGTATTCCCACCGCACCCACTCTATTCATGCCCAAACCTGTGGCCTCTCGCACGTTGATCGACGTCCTCAAATTTTGTCCTTGGCTCAATCACGTGGCCGTGCTCGAGCCTCTCCCCAAGTTATAATGGTTGTGTTGGAAATAATTACCAACTGCCCACAAAAGGCAGCGGACAGTGCAGGCGGAAGTGAATTCCGATGGGGTCGATGAGTGAGAGTCGGCAGAGCAAGACACCCCATCGGAACGGCTGATGTTATAAGCAGCCGGGCCCACATCAAAGCCTGTCCGCGGGGGTCTATCAAGCAAGGCAGAGGGAGGAGCTTACCCCCTCGGAATTGCTTACGTCAATAGTAAAGGGGCCCACATGAATGCACGTATAAGATTTGGGTTTAATTGTTATTTGCCCATCGCACAGATTTAAAACAAAAGTTGGTTTTTAATGTTTTATTTGTTTGATTTTAATATATGTGAAGTATATATTAAAAAGCCCTGTAAGGTGTAGATATGTGCCCAGCACATTGTAAAAGCCGTGAAGCATATGTTTTATTTTTTTTACACAGCAGTGGATGTAAAAAGATAAAAAGACAGAAATTTAATTTGGAATTACACAGCAGAATTGTTATTACACAGGATTTTTTTTAATGCACAGCAGTGCGGGAAGATAAAAAAAAATCAAAGTGCCAGAAAGTCAATTGGACATCAATGCTACTTCAAAGCGGTGCCTGCAGAAATTTAATAAAGCCATAAAGATTTCTAAGCGGTGATTTTTAGTGGGTGTGTCAATTAATTGCATTAAACAGGGCTGAGATATTTCTGTTTTGATATATGCAGAAACAGAGCGCATCATTTGTAATGTTTTTTTTTTACACAGCAGCGTTGAAAAAAACAGAGCAGAGTTTTTATGCACAGCAGTGCGTTTGTAAAAGACAGAGAGCTGTAATTTTTATAATTACACAGAACAGCAGAGTTTTTTTTTTAAAACAGAGTATGCACAGTAGTGTACTGTTGTTGAGTTAGAGAGACAGAGTATTTCTCTGTGTGAGACAGAGAAGAGTTTTTGGTCACTGTGTGTGAAGCAGTACCATAGTTTGTAATCTCCCAGCAGTGGAAAGATAGAAGAGTCTGTAATATCAGTTTTTTTTTATATGAAATATAAATTTTTCTGAGTTGAACTCTGTCTGTCAGTGAAATTTTTTAATTATTCTCTGTGTTAAAGAGGCAGTTTTTATTGTTTTGGAATTCTGAAAATTCCAACATGGTATCAGAGCCAATCCAGGCTATTTGAAGGTCAAATAAGCTGAAGGAACAGAGTTCGTTTTTGCAGCAACCTCTCCAGCAGAGTGAAGGTTCAGCCAAGAAGAATTCGAAGGTATTTCTCTATAAAATTTGTTGTGTTACTGTAGCAGTACAGTGAGCTATTTTAATACACAGTCAAGTGTTTTTTATCATAGTTAGAGTGCAGAATGTCTGGAGGCAGCACTGGTATGAGTTTGGGAAGTGTCCATCTCCCACAATTCAATGGAAAGAATTATGACTACTGGTCAATAACTATGAAAGCTTTATTTACCTCACAAGAGTTATGGGAATTAGTTGAGGATGGCTTTGAAGAGCCAAAAGATGAAGCAGAGTTTCTTATGTTAAATCAAGCAGGAAGAGAACAGTTGAAGAACAATAAGAAGAAAGATGCCAAGGCTCTTTTCTTCTTGTATCAAGCAGTGCATGAGAGTGTGTTTCCAAGGATAACAGCAGCCAAGAAATCCAGTGAAGCATGGGAAACTCTCAAGACAGCTTATCAGGGAATGGAGAGAGTGAAGACAGCAAAACTTCAGTTGCTGAGGAGAGACTTTGAGACTCTCTGTATGAAAGAGTCAGATAACATTGACTCATTCTTCACTCATGTGATTGGAATGGTCACACAAATCAGATCTCATGGAGAGACTCTTGAGGATAAGAGGATTGTGGAGAAACTCTTGAGAAGTTTACCCTCAAGATTCGATGTGATTGTCACCACCATAGAAGAGACAAGAGATCTCACAAAGTTTTCAGTGGATGAACTACATGCATCACTGATTACGCATGAACAGAGATTGGGTAGGAGTGAGAACTCATCTCTTGAACATGCTTTTAAGTCCCAGATGTCTTTCGGAAGAGGAAGAGGGCAAGGCAAAGGAAGAGGAAGAGGCAGAAGCCAAAACAGAGGTGGAAGGAACAGTCCAGCAAATGCTCAAGGAAGGGGCAGCAATCCAAATCAGCATCAAGGCCAAGGCGGCCATCAGAATGGTCAGCAAAATACACAAGGACAAAGGTATGATAAATCCAATGTTCAATGTTACAATTGTAATAAATATGGTCATTATGCTAATGAATGTAGAAAGAAGAAACAAGATATGAGAAGTGGAACTAGTGCAAATTTCACAAGAGAAAATAGCAGCCAAAACAATTTGTTTTTAGCTTGTAATATGGGTGAAGAAAAGAATGAGGATTTATGGTTTCTAGACTCCGGTTGTAGTAACCATATGACAGGAAATATATCAATGTTTTATATGTTAGATGAGAGTGTGCAGTCACAAGTCACACTAGGAACTGATAGAAAAGTTTCTGTTATGGGAAAAGGAGATGTAAATGTTTTAACAAGATTAGGTGCAAGAAAAACCATAGCAGATGTTTATTATGTTCCAGGAATGAAGTGTAACCTCTTAAGTGTTGGACAGCTTGTCCATAAGGGGTATAATGTTTTCTTTGATAATGATGTTTGTACCATCATGGATAAACCACCCAGCAAACAGTGTATTGCTGAAGTGAAGATGACAAGGAACGGGATGTTCCCTCTCAGAATGAGAGCAGATTTGAAGAATGGCGAAGAGAAAGTAGCAGTTGCACAGGAGACTTTCCAAAGCGAACCAAAGGATGATAATTGGTTATGGCACTTGAGATTTGGTCATCTCAACTTTGGAGGTCTTAACTTGTTGAACAGAAAAGGAATGGTAAGTGGTTTACCATTGATAGAGAAACCGGACAGCCTTTGTGAAGGTTGTATTCTTGGGAAACAACACAGAGAAAGTTTTCCTTCCGGGAAAAGCATAAGGGCAAAAGCACCCTTAGAGATTGTCCACTCGGATGTGTGTGGACCGATGCAAACTCTATCACTTGCAAGCAGCCACTATGTCTTAACATTAATAGATGATTTTACAAGAAAAACTTGGGTTTATTTTTTGAAAAAGAAAAGTGAAGTGTTTGAAAAATTTTGCAATTTCAAAGCACTTGTTGAGAATCAGAGTGGGCTGCATATCAAAGTCCTTAGGACTGATAGAGGAGGTGAGTATATATCTAAAGATTTTCTACGTTTTTGTAGAGAAAATGGAATACATAAGCAGTTTACAACTAGATATACACCGCAGCAAAATGGAGTAGCCGAAAGGAAGAACCGAACCATAATGGACATGGCGAGGAGTATGTTAAAGGCAAAGCATTTGCCGAATGACTATTGGGCTGAAGCTGTACATTGTGCAGCGTATATCTTGAACAGGTGCCCTACAAAAGCAATTATGAACAAAGTGCCGGAAGAGGCATGGAGTGGCGCAAAGCAAAGTGTCACACATATGAAGGTTTTCAGATGTGTGGCTTATGCACACATTCCGGATCAGCTAAGGAAGAAGTTGGACAGCAAGGGGGAGAAATGTATTTTCATTGGATACAGTGAGGAATCCAAGGCCTACAGGTTATATAACCCATCCAGCAAGAAGTTTCTTGTGAGCAGAGACGTTCAGTTCATTGAAGAGGAAGCTTGGGATGGAAGCATAGAGAAAACGGTGAATGTTAAACACTGTTTATCTCATGATGAGAATGATGATGAGGTGGCTGAAATACATCCCCAAACAGCAGCATCAACACCACAAAGTACACCCTTGAGGAGAAATGAGAGTGCTTCTCCAAGCACACCACAAGGAGGAAATTCAAGTGCTTCTTCAAGTACTTGTACACCTACTGAAAGAGGTAAGAAATTCAGAAGTTTGAAAGAAATTTATGAACAAGATTTAGCTAATGAAGGTATCAATTCTTTGTTTGCGTTATATTGTCATGTTGATGATCTTGTTCATTTCGAAGAAGCTATCAAGGATAAGAAATGGATAGAAGCTATGGATGAGGAAATAAATGCCATAGAGAGGAACAAAACTTGGGATTTGGTTGAACTCCCAAAAGGTAAAGATGTCATAGGTGTCAAATGGGTCTACAAGACCAAGAGTAATGCTGAAGGCAAGATAGAGAGACACAAGGCAAGGCTTGTTGTCAAAGGCTATAAGCAGAAGCATGGCATAGATTATGAGGAAACTTTCGCACCGGTTGCCAGAATGGAAACCGTGAGAGCAGTGTTGTCTATAGCAGCACAAAACAAGTGGAAAGTTTACCAAATGGACGTGAAGTCAGCATTTCTGAATGGAGTGTTAATGGAAGAAGTTTACATTGATCAACCTCTCGGCTATGAGAAGAAAGGCCAAGAGCACAAAGTGTGTAAGTTGAAGAAGGCTCTTTATGGGCTGAAGCAAGCGCCAAGAGCGTGGTACAGTAGGATAGATTCATATCTACTGGAAAATGGTTTTGAGAAGTGTGAGGGAGAACCCACCCTCTATATCAAAGAACAAGACGGTAAAATTTTGATTGTAGTCTTGTATGTTGATGATGTTATTTTTACAGGTAATGATGATTGCCTTATTGAACATTTTAAAACAGTCATGAAGGAAGAATTTGAAATGACTGACATGGGTTTGTTGAAATACTTCTTGGGAATAGAAGTAGAACAAGATGAAAGTGGGATTTTCATCTCACAGGCAAAGTATGTTAATGAAGTTCTTGAAAGATTTAACATGCAGGAATGCAAAGCAGCAATCACTCCCACAGTGATGGGATTAAAGCTCAGCAGAGAGGACAGCAGTAAGGATTTTGATCCTAGTTTATACAAGAGCATAGTTGGCAGCCTCATGTATTTGACTGCAACTAGGCCGGACATAATGCATGCTGTTAGTTTGATTTCCAGGTTCATGGAAAAGCCAAAAGATGCACATTGGCAAGCAGCAAAAAGGATTTTGAGGTATGTTAAAGGTATAAAGAAATTTGGTATTTTTTATACTACTTCAGAATGTTCAGATTTAGTTGGATACACGGACAGTGATTGGGCTGGAAGTGTAGATGATCGGAAGAGCACTTCCGGTTATGTTTTTCATATGGGTTCGGGAGCCATTTCATGGGCTTCTAAGAAACAGCCCGTTGTAGCGTTGTCTACAGCAGAAGCAGAATATGTGGCAGCTACAGCAGCAGCGTGTCAAGCAGTTTGGATGCGAAAAATGTTGAGAAGCTTATGTCAAGAACAGGTAAAAGGGACAGTGATATTTTGTGACAATAGCTCAGCTATTGCATTGTCTAAAAATTATGTTTTTCATAAAAGAACAAAGCACATTGACACCAAGTTTCATTTCATACGGGAATTGGTTAGCAATGGCGAGATTGTTTTGCAGCATTGCAGAACGGAGGATCAATTTGCAGACATCCTCACAAAGCCACTACCGCAGAAAAGCTTTGAACATTTCAGAAGATGCATGGGTATGCAGGAAAACCCAGCAGTTGAAATTAAGGGGGAGTGTTGAAATATAATTTCAACGGCAGAATAGAAGTCCGAGGGGGTCGGTAAGTGAGAGCCGGCAGAGCAGATCACCCCATCGGAATGGCTGTCATTATGTGCGACTGGCCCCACATCATTTGTTCGTAATGAAAGTCCGCGGGGGTCGATGAGAGTTTGAGGGCAGAGGTCCTTACCCCCCCGGAATTGCTGACATCACCGCAGCAAGGGGCCCACATATAATACTGGCCCATATGTTATATGGTAATAAAAGAATTCCGCGGGGGTTGTTGAAGGCTCGTGGCTGGAGTTGTAAAGCCCACCGGAATTGCTGACAGCACCACAGCTGGCCCACACATATATAATACGTCACTAACATATGTTTTATATGTTATATAAGGAGTGCGGGGTTTAAATTTTAATTTGCCCATCGCACAGATTTAAAACAAAGTTTGGTTTTAAATGTTAATTGTTTTATTTTTAATATATGTGAATATATATTAAAAAGGCCCGTGAAGCATATGTTTTAATTTTATTACACAGCAGTGTATATAAAAGGATAAAAAGGCAGAAATGTAATTTGGAATTACACAGCAAATGTTATTACACAGGATTTTTAATACACAGCAGTGCGGGAAGCAGAGAAGTGAAGCACAGCAGTGCTGGAATAAATATGACTGTGCCAGAAAGTCAATTGGACATCAATGCTACTTCAAAGCGGTGCCTGCAGAAATTTAATAAAGCCATAAAGATTTCTAAGCGGTGATTTTTAGTGGGTGTGTCAATTAATTGCATTAAACAGGGCTGAGATATTTCTGTTTTGATATATGCAGAAACAGAGCGCATCATTTGTAATGTTTTTTTTTTACACAGCAGCGTTGAAAAAAACAGAGCAGAGTTTTTATGCACAGCAGTGCGTTTGTAAAAGACAGAGAACTGTAATTTTTATAATTACACAGAACAGCAGAGTTTTTTTTTTAAAACAGAGTATGCACAGTAGTGTACTGTTGTTGAGTTAGAGAGACAGAGTATTTCTCTGTGTGAGACAGAGAAGAGTTTTTGGTCACTGTGTGTGAAGCAGTACCATAGTTTGTAATCTCCCAGCAGTGGAAAGATAGAAGAGTCTGTAATATCAGTTTTTTTTTATATGAAATATAAATTTTTCTGAGTTGAACTCTGTCTGTCAGTGAAATTTTTTAATTAGTTTCTCTGTGTTAAAGAGGCAGTTTTTTATTGTTTTGGAATTCTGAAAATTCCAACATACGTGGCAATGAGGGTGAGCATGGAACGCGCATGGAAAGCCCACGACATGGCGTTCAGTCTGCGAAATAACAATATGAATAGCAGAGAACGTGCTGCGTGGCGAGATTGTCTGAAGCACTTTGAAGCCACAGCTGAGCATATCAACGTTTGTTTCAGCAACAGTAAGTATGAGGAAAAAGATATCCCGACGTGGCTGAGTGCAGCTATGACAAGCCTCGACACATGCATCAATGGTTTTCGTGACATGAATTTGTCTGCTACGAATCCCATGAGAGCTCTCATAGCGTCGACGGCTGTGAATGTCTCGGAATTCGTGAGCAACTCGCTTTCCATGTACACTATTCATACCCGAACAAACAACCGACGCCTGTTGTCTACGGGCGATCAAGCCGCGTTCGATTCCGACTACGGTCGAGATGGATTTCCGAAATGGGTGTCGGCGGGGGACCGAAGGCTGTTACAGTCGACCGCCGCACAAGCCAACGCGGTGGTTGCCCAAGACGGTTCCGGAAATTATGGAACGATCGGGCAAGCAGTAAACGCTGCGCCTCAGCAAAGCAGTAAGAGATACGTCATCTATATCAAGGCGGGTGTTTACCAAGAGACTGTCAATATTCCCACGTCGATGCCGAATTTGATGTTTATTGGAGACGGCAAGGATCGAACCGTGGTTACGGGAAGCAAGAACGTCGTGGACGGTTCGACCACGTACAGCTCCGCAACTTTCGGTAAGAGTTGTGAAAATATTTAGTTGGTGAGCAATTGAAAGCGTTTGTGTGCCATTGGTCACCAAAGATTAATGATTTTTTAAAATGTTTTTAATTATGGATGGGCTTATTTTATTTTGAGATATAAGAATTTTTAAATTTTAAATTTAATTGTTGATAAGAAATTCTTATGTATAAATTGTAAAAAAAATTTTGGTAATAATAACATGCAATGGAATATTGTCCACGCCTTTCGAACTAACCAGTGTGGTTCATCATCAGGGTTAGATAAGCTTTAATTAATAACATCTAATTTTATTTTTATTATTAGAATATTTGACTAATTTATTCAATTAATTTCTAGATTCATTAACTTATTAATTATTTAATTATAAATTATTTAATTTTATCCAACACCTGCTGATGATCCAACCATCATCTCTATTGAGATTAAAGGGTCTTTTTTCAATTTCTAAGGGACTCCCTACATTGGTGAAACGGGTCGCTCTATAAATCAAAGGATGTGTGAGCATGTTACTCACATTAAACATGGAAGATCAGCTCGTCTGCTCTAGCTGAACATGTAGAAAAGACTAACCATCATACCTGCATCGAAGAGACTAAGGTCATTGCTACGATCGATCATTTCCATCTTCCGAAGTTAAAAGGCCTTAGAAATTGAAAAAACACCCGTTAATCTCAATAGAGACGATCTCTGGATCATCAGTAGGTGTTGGATACTTGCCTTATATTCTTGATAAAAAAAAAATTTTTAATTTATTTATTTTTTATTATTATTATTTTTTTTCCTACCCTACATATTGTTCCTTTATTTTTCTGTTCATCTTTAATTTTTTATTACTTATTATTTTTCTTCATTATTATTATAGATTGATTTATTTATTTATATATTTTATTTATTATTTATTTATTATTTTATTTTATTTTTAATTTTTAATTTTAATTTTTATTTATTTATTTATTTTCTCAGTAACACTAAATCTATTAATTTATAATATAATGGTACAAAACTGCCTCTGTCTCAGTTGAGGAAGCCTGAGCATAGGGCCTGACTGCCAGGAAAACCATAATTTGGACTGCCCACCGTGGGGAAACCAGTCCATTTCAGATTGAGAGTTTAGACTGCCGCCAACAACTGGGAAATCGGCTGTATGTTCAGATTGTTTAACAAAACAACAAAAACCTATAGCATGCCTTGCTACAAACGTAGGATGAGATAACATGAGAACTGAAAATAACTGAGTGGTATTGCGCTTGAAGGACAAAAACCTCAAGGGCTGCCTCTGACTACTATTCATTGATTGGAGATGGTGGTTCTTCAATGATTCTGCACCCGAACTCATCGTCACCTCCGTCTTCTGCAGCTGGAGTGGGCTCTTTTCCTTTGCTCATATCTTCCACACTCTAGACCTGCAAAGAAACGCTGGGGGCAGAGTATAACTGGGCCAAGGCTTCCTTGACTGAACCAACTTCGGCGGTGCTGGGCCCAGTGGGACCATGAGGAGCAGTGGAGGGACCTGGAGGTGCAAGTGGAGGGGACTCCAAACTAGTCGATTCCTCACTAACCGTGACAGTAACATGGGCGCGAAGGACCGGCTTATCAAATTTGCATTCAAACGTGAATTCTGCATGCTGGGAGGTCTGGCGAAGAAAAGGGAGGGAAGTCAGTTGGGGAGCGGAGGGATAAGTAGAGGTATGGAGGTGGGGTGTAGGGGGAAACACATAGGGAGGCGGAAGACCCGCAGAGGGAGGGGCGGAGCTAGAATTGCGAGGTGTGCCCCCTGCTATGCCTGCTGTCTAGAACATGTTCACAGGAAAGCTCATATGAAGACGAATCAGTGGAGGGAGAGATCTGAGACCGCGAAGCCTGACCACGACTAAAACCTCGGCGGCATCGCATGCGATGGCGCAGTCGAGGCATGGCGGGGAAGAGAGGTGGATGAAGCGGGCAGAGAAGGAGAGGCAACGGAGGGCCAGGAGAATTTCGCTGAGAGATTGAACAACAGAGCAGGCTATGCGAGTGGTGAAATTCCGGAACTATTTCCAAGCAGCATAAGAGCTCGCACCTCCGCCCAGTCTGCGTTCTAGCACTAGGCTTTGCGCAGTCAGCTGGGCAGGAAGAACATAGAAGCGAAGTCGCAGAGCAGACATGGCAAACACCGTGAGAATTGGCAAGAGCCATTGCAGGAGCCGAAGAAAATCGAATTGAAGATCTGCGGCAGAGATGGTTCGAGAGAGCGCTGTTAATGCTGCGTGGGGTGGCAGAGTGAATGCCACCATAAAGACGAGTGTGTGAGGCCATGTGGCCAGCTCCGACGGACAACCTCGGGAGGCGCTGGGGGACGTACGTCCCATCAATTGCTAGGAGCAACCGCATCCGGGAAATTTTTAATTTATTTTATTGGTTATTGTCATCTTTCTTTCTTTTTTTCTTTTTTCTTTCTTCTTTTTTTTTGGACCTTGTGCTTTAATAAATAAATAAAATTAAATAATTTATAATTAAATAATCAAACATGCAATATATATATATATATATATATATATATATATATATATATATAAGTTAATGAATCGAGAATAAATTAGTCAAATATTCTAATAATAAAAATAAAACTAGCCGTTATTAATTAAAAATATATATATATATATATATATATATATATATATATATATATATATATATATAATATAAAAAATAAAAATAAAAGATTAATATAATATATTTTTTACAATTTATTTGATGGATCACAGAAGCATAGTTTCCGAAAATTCTTATGTATATCAAATGTAATTAATTGTTGATAATTTTTAAGCACATAATATTAATTTAATTTTTACATATAATTTAACCAAACTAGCTATATAATTTATATGGTTAGTCTATATAATTTATATAGTTAGTAATAGTTAATAAATATTGAAATAATTATTTTATAATTTATCTCAAAATAAAAAATAAAAAAAATCATAAAAAATAATTAAATTATAATTTTATTTTTAATTATTTTTAATAATTATAAAAAATAAATATATGAATTAAATGTGTATATATTTAGAGATGTATATAACAATATTCTTTATCAAAGAAAATGGTCTATTTTTACTATATATTTTAAAAATAAAAAATTATATCCACACATGTCACATTCAGTTTTATTTAATTTTTATTTGTAATATTGAATTTTTATTATTTAATATTGTTTTATTATAATATAAAATATAAAATAAGTATATTGACACTTATTTTAAATTGATATTTACTAATCATTTAATTATATAATATAAAGAAACAATTTTAATGATTTTTTTTTGCTTAGTTTCACTTTAATTATGTCTATATAAGTGTTTTTTTTTCCTAGAATAGAGTTCAAGAATTTTAATTTAATTATTAGATAAATAGTTGAGATTTCATTGATATGAAATATTCTATAATATTTATAAGAGTATACAAAAATGAAAAGTTTTATAATATTCTATAATTTAGAATCCCATAATAAAGTGGAAATAAATCTCTATTATAAAGTGAAAATAAAAATCTTAGTTTTATAGTTCACAGTGATTGGGTGTTTAGTTAAGACACTCTTTTCTATGAAATCATTGGTTCAATTATCCTCCTCCATCTCGATAATATATCCAACATAAATAAAATATAATTTTACCGAACTTTTAAAAAAAATCTTCGTTTTATAATTTTAATGAAAATATTTTGGTGAAAAAATATATATATTATCTATTATGTGTAATTGACATTTACCAGCAATTTAAATAACTGGGTTAATAATAGTGGCAACAATATAAAAAAAAAAGAATTGCATGATTGAAGGAATTCTACAATTTGTCATCTCATTGAATAAATGGTTTAATGGTTGTGCAGCCGTGTTTGGCAACGGATTTATTGCAAGAGACATGACTTTCGAGAACACGGCGGGGCCGCAGAAAGGGCAGGCTGTCGCACTGCTGGTGGGGGCAGACCAGTCGGTCCTGTACCGGTGCAGCATGAAAGGTTACCAGGACACATTATACGTCTATTCTCTCCGACAATTCCACCGCGAAGTCGACATCTACGGCACCGTCGACTTCATTTTCGGCAACGCGGCCGTAGTGATCCAGAACAGCAACATCTTCGTAAGAAGGCCCATCACCGGGCAGGAGAACACAATTACAGCTCAGGGAAGAGCAGACCCCAACCAAAACACCGGAATCTCAATTCACAACTGTGTTGTAACTGCAGCGCCCGACCTGCAACCCGTGGTGGGTTCCGTCCAAACATATCTGGGAAGGCCGTGGATGGCATACTCTCGCACCGTCTTCATGCTGTCAAACCTCGGCAGCCTCATCAACTCCGCGGGGTGGTTGCCATGGAGCGGAAACTTTGCACTGAGTACACTCTATTATGGCGAGTACATGAACACAGGCGCTGGTGCAGGAATATCACAGCGCGTGAACTGGACTGGTTTTCATGTTATCACCAGCTCTTCTGTAGCGGCCCAGTTCACAGTTGGGCAATTAATTTCCGGATCTTCCTGGATATCAGCCACCTCAGTGCCATTTACTTCAGGACTGAACTGATAATAATAAATATCACAAACTCGCAGCGATATTTCTGGTTTGTCTTCAAAAATAAGGTTACTCATAGATATTTTAGTTAGTCATCATAAATTGAATGTAGATTGTGGTAGAGGAAGAAGATATTTTTGTACATAGTTGGAGTGGATAAGATGTCTTGCAATATATTTTCTTTTAAATAAAATAGTTTGACTTTTATTTTAGTTATTAATCAGAAATTTAATTTAATGTATATAGTTGTAGTTTATCATATATTTTAGGATAATACACTTTATTATGCTTTTTTTACAAAGATAATACGTAAATAGCATATTTAAACAAAGAAATAATATAATGTGAAACAATTTTTTATAAAGATAATAAGTAAAGAGTATATTTAAACAAAGAAATAATATAATGTGAAACAATTTCTAGAAAAGGATTTTAATTATTAATATAAATAAAGAAATAAAATAATGTGAAACAACCATGATTTTAAAAGAATTTAATTATTAATATAAATTTAAATCTGTATTTTTTGTGTTATATATTACTGTTCAATTTATTTATTTTATTTTTATTTTTGCATATTTTGTTTATTTTCAACATATTGGATTGAAACAGGTTTTTGGTGTTTACAATGTGTATTTCTGTTTTTTTAAGATGATTAACAATAATATGTGGCAACAACAAATGCATTAGTTAAATGGTAAAAATTATAAGATCTCTTGCATCAAGATGAATATTATTTTCTGTTCTCAAATTTTGTGGACACTTGTTTGAAATAGTTTATTTTGTAGACCAAACTGCCTTCAATGCACTCATTCGAGATGAAAGAACATATTAAAATGAAAAATGAAGAAGAAAGTCAAAGCTATTAACTTTGTACAAACAAATGAAAAATGAAGAAGAATGTCAAGGCTATTAACTTTGTACAAAAATTACAAGGATAGAAGTAGTCATAAAGTCCAAGCAAGAATGAGAAGCTTTGCAAAATTCTCCAAAGCAAGCATGAGAACCTTTGCAAAATGCATATCAAGGCACCAACAAAGTAATATTATCAAGTTACAATTATTACCAAGAGATAGCAAATATTTACAACTGAAGTAGTTTAGTGGATGAATGATTCATTTACTCATACTATGAACTTGATTTATAAAATTAGAATTAATGGAGACAAACTTGAGCATCAAAAAATAATTTGAAAAAACTTGAATTGTCCCTTTATAGATTTGATCTTATTGTTGCAACCATAGTTACCAAATTTGACTTTGAATTTTATATGATATATCTATAATCTTATTGTTGCAACCATAGTTACCAAGTTTGAATTT
The DNA here is from genome assembly GCA_034641835.2 of Pinus albicaulis. NCBI lineage: Eukaryota > Viridiplantae > Streptophyta > Pinopsida > Pinales > Pinaceae > Pinus > Pinus albicaulis. The sequence continues at coordinate 1,367,954,031 of CM076584.1, forward strand.
GAACTTTATATGATATGATAAAATTAGAAAGAATAATTTTTTATTTAGAAAATAAATAGACAATATAAATTTTGAAGGCTTGAATATATCAATTTTTCTTTCCTCTAACAATTATTACTTTTACTCATTTTCTTGGAAATTCTTTTTTAAATATAACAAATTTAAAGATAAAATTAATTAAAAAAGAAAGATAAAATACACTTTTTTTTTTAAATTTAGTAAATCACACATTTTTTTTTTTAAATGTTTGGAAAGCATGTCATTTTTTTTTTATGTTAGGAAAGCATGTCATTAGCATGACATTCCCAAGAAATAATGAACTTGTGGTATAGTGTCCAATAAAAAATAGGTGGGATAATTAAAAATCATGTGTTTTCAAAAAATTCTAATCTAATTTTCCTCAATAATATGTCATTTGAATCAAAAAAATCTAATTTTCTTATTCTTAGACTTGATTTAGGTGAATTTGGTAACTCTGATTACAATACAAAAGAGCTAAACGATTGAATTCAAATGTCTTTAGATATCAAATAGAACAATTAAATGAAAATACTAATCAAATGAGTTCAATAAAAGATTTAAATTACAATACATATTAAAAGAGTTTCTATTTTTTCATAAAGAATATGAAATAAAAAATACAATATACTACAATATATAGATTATAGAAAAATGTTGTAGAAAGAAAAAATATAATTAGAGCATGTTAAAGGCTAAAGGATTTTCAAATAAAACCTAGTAAAGTAGTAGTACTTGTAATTTATTTTTTGAATAGATATTTCATGGAAAATGTTTAAAATTTGATTTTACAAGAAGCATAGATCCAAAAAAATATTGTTGAACATGAGAGGCTTTGATTTTATGACATTTGCATATATACCAAGAAAAAAAATATTATAAAAATTGAAAAAATATATATTTTTATTAAATACAATGAAAATTCCAAAACATATTATACAAACTATACCATCATGATAAAATAAAATAATATATATATAGATAGATAGATAGACATATATTAAACATAAAATGATTGATTAGTAGAAAGCAACATGAGTATAAATCAAATCACACAAAAGATATTACCATAGTGATATCTCGTAGCATTGGCATTCAATGTGGAGCACAAGTGTCATTGAATCAATTTTGAGTCATTGTTTAGATAGTCATCCATCACTATTTCACAAGGGATATAATTTTATACATTGACAGGATCACATTGCAGAATGTGGTACTTTTCTGGGAATTGTCCTGCAACATATGGTTAAAAAAATTACAATAGTCATCCATCACTATTTCACAAGGGATATAATTTTATACATTGACAGGATCACATTGCAGAATGTGGTACTTTTCTGGGAATTGTGATGCAGCATATGGTTAAATCAAATTATGTGATTGCCCGCATGGCAACCTTTGCTGCTATGATGGCCCAAGCAAAACTCTTACGTCTATCCTCAATAATTAAATAAATATTGCTCTACTTACGTACATAGGCTTTCACGGGATATTCAGATGTTTTAATACAATAGCAATATAATTAATATAGCTCTACAAAGAGTTTATTTTGGTATTGCCCTGTATTAATAAAATATTGTCGTACAATATACAATTTTAGTATTTATTATTAATATGAGTCATTTAAGAAAGAACGGTGGAACTCTAGAATCTAAAATTCACTCAAATCAACATAAATATGTTACTTGTCCTCGCAAAATCCTATCTAATCAATTCGATGTATGGCTGTGCCGTTGGATTCCTTTGTCGTTATATGTACTCTGAATAATAGATGGATGTCCATATCCGTCTTTAAAACAATCATTAAAAAAAAAACATAAAAAAAAACATAGTTGTAACATACGCCGTTAATTTCGCATGGAAATGTAAGGAGATAAATTTTTTATATGAGTTACTGAGGGGTAACTAACCATTCACCATTAAATATTCTTTACTCATCATTACATAAAATTTTTACCAGTTCCTAGTGTAACTTTAGAATAAGGATATTAAGCTCCTTAACCAATTACAGCTTCCATCACAATTCATTAACATAATACCCTCCACTCATTTCATTTTTCATGTTGTCATCACATACCTGACATTATAAATATCACAGCAAGAAAGGGAATCACATCATCAACTTGACACAATAAGGAATCAATCACATCATTGAACACGAATATACCCTGGAAACCCCGTAGGGTGAAAACCAGCAAACGTTTAATTTTATTATTAAACACTCGTGAGGGTGTTCAGCCCATCACTCAATGACTTATAAGGCAGACCATCCCTTAACCATCGTTTATATAATCTTACAAGGAAATATGCAAATATCTAGCTTAAAGCCATTACAATAAGTATGATACCATTCACCCTCTGGTCTTCATATCTTCAGATCTTCACATCTTGGTGGCAATGATGCACCTACAATGGACCATCATTCATTGGACCTTCCTGCAACTCACACTCATCTACATGAACATTAATCATTTACCTGCCACCAGGACAAGCATAATTTTCCTTTGTACATGACAAGCATAATATTTCTTTGTACCTGTCACCATCATTCCCTGCTATGATGCTTTCAACATAAAATGATGTCAAGATTCATAAAGTATTAATCAATCATTTCACATGTCAGTACTATAGTAGTTTCTCCATCTACTCATGTATACTCATGGCAAGCAAGTAAAGTACCTTGACATTCTCCCTTTAACAACACATACCTCATATGTGTTGGTTATAAGTCATCACAATAACTAATGCTTCCGTTGTAAGCACACATTCCTGCATGGCAATGGCTACATCTCCCAAGATTTTCTTTAAAATAAACTGATACATCAGTTAAGATATTTATGCATGTGATTTACATATATTTAATCAAAATAGCTAACCCTTACGCTATTACTTTTAGTGCATGGAATGTGAGCTAACATAACAAATGTTGATCCCATGCATGCAATGCATAGCGATTCCAAAAGAGTCTCTCTAAGGAGTGCTTACACAACGAAGCACATAACCTCCTTCACGAATCTTCCCAAAGACAACCTCAATGCTAGTGAACATGTAAACATATGTTTTCTTTTTGTAAAACTATGCAATTAAGAATATAAATACATGTCTTCCTTTTTCAAAGGTTATACTAAACAATCATTTCCAATATAGTTTAGCACCACACGCTATCTTTCCCTCCTACAAATATTTATATTCTTTCCAATGAAAGTTATTATTTAGGTTGCATGCCTATGCATGACCTTGTTCCAAAAGAACTAACATAACTAACATATTATTTTTGATATCATAAATGTACTCACATATTTTCCTAAATAGTAAGATAGCTCAACATTTCTTTATACATGCAAAGAACATGCTTCTATAACATAATGGCTATTCTGTGTGCATGCAAGAGAGATAACTCTCCCTCTTTGTGCATGCAAGAGAGATAGCTCTTCCTTCACTGTAGGAAACACATATTCCCTTCTTATATTTCTATCATCCTGAAATACTATTTTCATGTTAAAAAAATTAACATAATAGTAATCTTTAAGACAACCTGGATTCCTTTTACAAAAAACTTCTTAGAATACTACCACTCTTAACTATTATTTCCATGTAGAAATATACATAATTATTTCTCAAAAAGGGGTTAATATAACTTAGTTACTTTATGTAGTACCTCATGCACAAAACTTAGGGAACCATAACAAGGTTACTTGATCTTTTATACACCTAAGATGCAATATTTTCAATAGGTAACCCTTTTCAAGAAGGTACCATAATTAATCCTTATATTGTGCATAAGGAATAAGAATACCTTTTTAAAATAATAACAAGGTTAATATTTTATACATTAACCCATGCAATTAAATCAAAATACCCAATATATAACACAATAATAACTTCTCTTTTACCCACCAGATAAAAATAAAGATATTCTTTTAACACAATGGACTTATCTTTCACTTCACAAGATAATATATTATTTCTAAAGGAAATTCTATAACTTTTGTTAAATGTAACTCTTTATGCTTATAACAAATCATATGAAATATTTCATATTTCATTTTCTCTCCATAAAATGAGTAAAGTATTCAAAAGAAAACTACTATTCATATGATATATTTCATTTTCTTTTCAGAAAGTAAGTAAAATAATTCAAAAGAAAACTATTATTTTGAGGAATACTTATCTTTATCAAAGATATTTAACCTTCCTTCTTGGACGCGCATTTCCAAAATGTTAGCTCACGGCTTTGCAGTCTTTAGAGCCACAATAATTTGCAGTTGCATACTTCTCACAAATCCTAGCAGCAGTAAGTAGGATCTGATGCATTGTTGCAAGCACTTTTCAACAGCCTCAATCTAGGTTGCAACAGAAACTGCTCTTCAGCTGATTTTTTCAATCATAAAGACCATATTACTTTGCAACCAACACCTCCGTCTACTTGTGGTTTAAACAAAAAGACGATCTCAACACCATCGAGTACCATTCGTTTAGCCAGGAAAATAATCAGACATTTCTTCACAATGTCTGTTCAAAGGTATAGATAGAATACATGACCCAGAAAAATACCGAGCCATATGATTATATAACCCATTCTCCTCAACAAACAATAACAACCTTCTCTTCGTCCCGTAACTGACAGCTCCATGGTTTCAGCTGATATGATCGCACCCAATTCAATAATTCATTCTTTCTTAACCGATTCTTTTAAAAAAAATAGTTAAAAGACAGTAAGTTAATAACTAGTTAAGTGGTTATTATTTTGTACGGATGTTACAATCGTATTATTTGTGTATAATAACAAGACTCAGGTTCATTGTTCTATTTTCCTCTATTTATTTATTTTTTAATAGTAATTTCATGGTTTTAGTGTTGAACTTCTTTTGTTTTTTTAATTTCATGTTTTTAGTGTGCATTTCTTTTTCATGATCCTGTGTTGTGTTGTTTACGTGGTTAACAAAAGAACATATTTAGGTCACCAGTATTTTTATACAAAATATCATTTCATATGCTTTTTCTAATTATATTTTAATAACCAACATAGATTCATCTTAATTCTCAAAAAAATTTACATAGATTCATCTTAACTCTCTAAAAAATTTACATTTAAAAAAATTTAATCTCTCTGGCTTAATAGATTAAAATTAAAATAAATATGGCTAGGATTAAATAAAATTTAAAATGGAAAAACTAAAGAATAAAATAAAAATTATAATAAAATTAAGAAGTAAAAAACAAAATATCTTAAATGTAATTTTTTTTTCCAAGGGAAAAATCGTAATTTTATTATGAGAAACAAAGTTACATGTTGCATCAGTTGAGAAGTAAACCAACAACCAGCCATGACTTGTGTGCAAAAATCATGCAAGAGACCGATAATATACAAATGAGGAGAAAAACCAGTTTTTCTCCCTTTGCTTTTTCCACCTTCCACCATGCTCCTTGAGATGACGTGGGGGAGACAAGGGTGAGCTGATTTTCAACTATACCTGCTCCAACGTCCTTGCCTAAGTCAGAGGTGTCTGATGAATGATGTCGTTTATTCCCACCAATGTCTGAAATGACTAGTTCATTTGCGGGCGTGTCTTGCTGTGTTTGTATTTAAAATGGATCCTAAGGTTCTTTTTCCTGTGCATCCGGGACAATTGTTGACTGAATTTTTTCCCACTTGTAGTGGGTACTTCCGCTTCTTCTTCTATCTCCTCCTTTGAGTCACATGGAGGAAATTTTCATCCTTTGGGTGATTTTCCGACCCTCTTTTTTCTTCGGTTATCTCTCTTTGGTTCAGGACGGGTATTTTTCAAATGACTGGTCTGTCTGTAGATTCTGGATCTGAAGGCTATGTTTTCATAGTCTAGATGTTGCATCCATTTTTGATGTTTATGTACCAATGAATGCCTTCTGGCAGTTCTTTGTTGAGATAAACTTCCACACAAATACGAGCGAAGGTTAAGATTATCTCCTCCAGTCGTTGTGTATCTGTTTTGATGTATTGCCCAATGATGTTCCCAATGCCTTCAAGGACATTGCCACTCCAGAAATGTAGGGGGAGATTATATAGCCTGATCCAAACTAGAATTCTTGAAACTACCATAATGTTTGCATCAAAATCCGGGAACCATGGGGTGATGTAAAGTCCCGTGGAACCCCAAAACCATGGACCCTCCTGGAGAATGTAGTCTCTGATTTCTGAGTGTTGGAATTTAACTATGAAGAAGCCTTTGGAGTAGAGATATATTTCGCACTCCATGGTCCAGTTTTTGAATATCCAATGAAAGAGGTCCATTGGTTTGGGCCAGAAACTATTGAAACGACATATAAGTGCTTGGACCTCATATGTGTTTTAATGTTCATGAATCTCAGGTATATCTATGGCCAATTCAGGAGTATAATTCAGCTGATCTACTATGTAAGACCTAGGGGTGTTGTTCTCTAGTTATATAGGGGCAATTGGTTTTTTGTTCCCCAGTAGTATGTTCTTGAAGGAGGGCCTTGTTTTGTTGTTTTCCTATTTTGAGGTGTTGCCTCCCCCTGATCCACCAAGGATTTTAGATTTTCCTTGTTCCCATGTTCCTCCTCTTCATAGCTGTAGGTTGACGATAATGGTAGAGCCTGTAGTTATGGAGTATTCCTTTATGGATCTGAAGTGTTCTAAAACTCTGCCTTGATATATGTAGAAATTATAAAAACAGATGTATATCAATGGATTCAATCCGATCTAACAATGTACTAAAGCTAGATATTGAATCGCTTTTACAAATTAATTGCGGAAATTAAACACAATCACCAATCACATGAAGCAAAGAATAATAAAATCAAACCACAACACAAATAATTTCATGGGGAAATCTTGCTACTCAAAAGCCCTCTATCTTCTATTATATATTAACCATGGAATCATGAAACAATTACAATGCACTCTTCTCACAAGAGTCTCCTACACTCTGCTAACTGTCTCACACTGTCCTAGACAAAACTGAACAACACTTAGCCAATTCTCAGTCTCTAAACACCCTGCCTTGATTGTGCAATTCCTGATGAATGCAATCCCTATTCTTTAGGAATTTTGGCCTTCCTAAACTGCGCAAGGATCATGGGAAATCCAATGGATGTTTGCTTACATGCAAACAACCTACTAATCACACAACTGATAGTTAGCCTCCCTTTCACCTTTGTATCAACTAGGTCTCCACTAAAAATAACATGCATGCAACTATTAATAGTAAATCTTCAATTGCATGGAAGATCATTGATTGTGAATTAAATACTATTTAATTCACTTGATCTCTCACTAGTGCAACAAATAGTTAAAACTAGTTCAGCTGACTCTAACTCACCTAATTGAGTTAACTGATTACACATGCATTAAACTAATACACCAACTACAATTTGAACTCCATAACTAATAGAATTACTCTTCATGCCTCACCAACCACCCTCAACTCGAAATTCATGACCTAACTGAGTTTATCACACTCAGTTAACTATTACAAGTGATTATGAGATAAGATTACATTTTATTGTCCAATTTAATTAAGGGAAAATTAAAATAGACACTGCACCAAATTTAGCCCACAATAGTGTAGGTGCTACTAGGACCTATTGGTCCCACACTGGTGTAGGTGCTGCAATTTATTGTTGGACTTCAACACTCCCTCTCAACAAGAAAGGGATTATTTGCTACCCCGATACTGCCTCTATGGTATTCGAATCTGCTCCTGGTGAGCACCTTCGTCAGAATATCTGCATCCTGATCTTCCGTGGGAATGTACTGAAGTAACATTGTGCACCTTGCAACACAATATTTGAGATGGTTGTACTAGATGCCTATGTGCTTGGACCTATCATGAAACACCGAATTAATCGAGATTTTAATGTAACTCTGGTTATCACAATGTATCATTGTCGGATCCATCTGAGAAACAAACAAACCAACCAGGATCTTTCTCATCCAGATGGCCTCACATGCAACTTGACTTGCTTCCATGTTCTCTACCTCCGCTGAACTGAGTGCCACAGATCACTGCTTCCTTTTGTACCAAGAAACTGATGTCGATTCTATGCTGAAGATCCCTCCTAATGTGCTCTTTCTGTCTCATGGACTACTTGCCCAATTTTCATCCGTGAAACCTTGAAGCTTCACTCCCTATGTCCGTCTGTACCATAATCCATACTTTGTAGTGCCCCTGAGGTATCTCAAGACAAGCTTCCCTGCCTTCCAAAAGAGCTTGGTTGGCTTAACCATATCTTGACTCAGTTGGTTAACTGCGTAGCAAATGTTTGGTCTGGTGTTCACCAAGTACATTAGTGAACGTACTAGTTGCCTGTAGGCAGTAACACCCACTACTTCTCGAGAAGTAGCATCCTCTTTCCTCTAATTTCCTTGAAGAGGAGTGTCCATGGGTTTACAACTCTCCATGTGAAACTTACCGAGTATCTCTTTGGCATACTTTCCTTGAGAAACAAAAAGTTCACCATCCCACTGCCATATTTCCAAACTGAGGAAATAGTGAAGGAGTCCCATGTCCTTCATTTCAAACTCCCTTGCTAGATCCTCCTTGCATGAGTTTATCAACTGCTCATCACCTATCAAAATTAGATCATCAACGTAAAGTATGATAATCAAGAGCTTACCATCAACCATAATCTGGTACAGGTTTGCATCCGCTTGAATTATGGTGAAGCCCAATTCGGTGAAATAACTGTCAATCTGGGTGTACCAAGCACGAGGTGCTTGCTTCGGCCCATACAGTGCTCTCTTGAGTTGACACACATGCGATTCATTGTCAAAGATCTTGAAACCTTCTAGTTGCTCTATGTACACTTATTCCTCAATAACTCCATTGAGAAATGTAGTTTTCACATCCATCTGATGAATGCACCATTCCATCTATGCTGAGAGTGCAAGGATAGGTCTAATGGAAGAGTACCTCACAACTGGTGTGAAAGTATCATCATAGTTGATCTTCTCAACTTGTGAGAATCCCTTGGCCACAAATTTGGCCTTGTGCTTCTCCACACTCCCATCAGCAGCTTGCTTCACCTTATAGATCCATCTAGATCCAACCACTGATTTGCCGACTAGCCTTGGGACAATCTCCCATTCACTGTTCTTGACGATGGAGTCATACTCCTCTACCACAGCATCAATCCAAATTGGTTGTTTCACTGCTTCCTGAAAGGAATATGGTTCTGTCACAATACACTTGCTCATAAGAGCCATGTATCCAATAAACCTGTCTGGAGACTGTCTCTGTTTGCGCAGTGAAGCAGGGGCTCCTACCATCTCTGCTGCATCAAGTCTCAATCTATTAGCTTCTGTGGTGTGCCTTCTACCATTTTTGGTGGATGGCTCTACATGAGTTTTTTCTGCCACTCCATGATCCTCCACATGTGGCTGCTCCACATCTTGAGGTTCATTCTTTGGAACCAAGAGTTCCTCCTCTGCATGAAAATCCAGGTCCCTCTCAATGGACAATCACATGGCTTTCTCCTCATGAAATTTTATATCCCGTTGCACAAAAGCCATTCCGTTGTTTAGCAAATACACCCAATAGCTGTGTGGAGTTTCAATGTACCCCACAAATATCCCAATCTTAGCTGTTGGTTCCAGCTTCTTCCTAGCGTCTTTGGTCACATGCACATAAACAAATGAGCCAAAAATCTTAAAATGTGAAACATCAAGTTTCTTACCAGTAAAATCCTCTTTTGGTGTACTCATGCCAAGTATCCAATGAGGACAACGGTTTTGCACAAATACCATTGTGTTGCATGCCTTTGCCCATAGATGCAACAGTAGGCCCTGATCATTCAACATCGCTTGTGCTACACCCACAATTGTTCTGTTCTTTCTTTCTGTGAACCCATTCTGCTGTGGGTCATGAGGCATAATCAGTTCTCTCTGAATTCCTTCTTTGCTGCAGAAGTTCTTGAATTCATTAGAGATGTACTCACCACCATTATATATTAATTGCTACACATTTATAATCATAATAGTAATTATAGCCATTTTCTTGAAGTGATTTATTGCTAAATTCTATTAAGTTAAATATACTCTACTCCTTTTCTATTTGAATCTATGACCGCTAGGATGAAATACACGTTCCTAATGGTTAATCTCAATCATACATTAATTTATACATTAACACATTATTAACCAAATATTAATACATTAATAATTATATAACTATGCATAAAGATGATTATACATACTACAATAATGTATAGACATTCATTAATTTATAGGAATTAGTTTATTTATCGACATTAGCTAGTTTATTAGCATTAGTAGACATTTATAAAATCATTAATAAACAAAAAGTTGACATTATAATGTGAAAAGAAAAAATTTCATCGTAGTGTGATGAACAACAAATAATGTCACATTGTGATGTTGTAATGTGGTGAATAAAAAATTATTTCACAATGTGATGAACAACAAAAAACATCACAATAGGATAAACAAAAAATGACATCACAATTGGAAGAAAATCAATGTTGCATAGCCTAAATCGTCAACCATAGTCAACATGACCATCATAATCAACAATGGCCAATGTGGGTGCCATGGTCAACCATAGTCACCATGGGAATCATGGTCAGCCATGGTTGACCACAATCATCTATAAGTAAATGTTGACAAAAAAATAAACACCACAATGTCACAAACAAAATCAACATCACAATGTAATGTTCAACAAATATTAATACATTAATAGATTAATCTACATGTTAATAATTTGATAGCAATATGTTAATATATTAATTTATACATTAATACAATCATTTATAAATGAACATAGTCATTTAGACATTAATACAATCATTGATAAAAAAATTGATGTCACGATTTCACAAACAAAATCGTCATTGTAGCGTGATGAAAAATAAGCAATGTTGCAATGTGATGAACAACAAACAATGCCAAAATGTGGTGAAAAATAAAATGATGTTGTATAGTAAACATGGTCAACGATAGTCAACCAGGGTCAACATGGGCTTCATGTTCAACCATAGTCAACATGTTCGTCAAAGTCAACTACTGTCAACATGGGTGCAAGGTCATTGGGCACCATGGAAAATAATGGTTGGCCACAATCATTTATAGGTAAATGTTGACAAACAAAACCAATGTTGTGATGTGATAAAAAATTTGACATCCCAAGGTGATGAACAACAAAAGAACTGCAATGTGACAAATAACAAACAATGCTGCAATTGAAAAAAAAAATTGACAAGAAATGATTGTTAATGTAATGAACAAGAAATGATGTTGAAATTTTACGAACAACAAATGATGGTGTAGTGTGATGAATAAAAAACAACATCATAATGTGATGAACAATACAAAACATTTAAATATGAAAATAACAAATGCAATTGCAAAATGACAAAAAATAAGCAACATTGCAATGTGATGAACAAAAATCACATAAAAATGAAACAAAAAAAAGTAAACATCGTTGGAGTGTGACGAATAACAAATGACATCACAATGTGACAAACAACAAACGTTAACACAATTTGGAAAAAATGATCCCCAAAATGCACTACAAGGGAAAGACCCTCTAGCGTAGGTTATAATGGAGGTTTTTAGTGTTATAAAATTGGCCAAAATTTTCAAAAAACATTTTCTACAACATCCATTTTTGGTAACAGAGGTTTTGATCGAGCTTTTAATGGAACTTCCAGACAACTAAAAAAAATAGGCGGTTGGAGGTTTTTACTTATGTTTTTCTCATTGATGCGCGCATTATGTGTGAACGCACTGGTGTGTCTTACCATGTATGCACCAGTACTGTAAATATACCAAGCACTGGGATGGAAAACAAATTTCAAAAGCCCCGGGGCATTTAGCAACATCTCGGTTCGTGTCACCCACAAAGACACATCGAGCCATTTAGGTGTTAAAACACATCGGGTCGTTAAGTTATAAAAATGCACCGATGTGTTAAAGGCAAACCATATTGGTGCATGCAACGCCTATCCGACCGCCCGGGTGGTAGTCGTCGATAAATCACACCGGGCATTCTAATTGGTATTGGTATTTGTGCGGTGCCCATAGGTTGTAGAAACACACCGGTGAGCAGTATCATACCAATGCACCAGTGCGTAGTAACTAACGTACACCGGTGTTCATTTCCTATTTTTTAGAAACAACGACCTGTGACAGTGCAATTATTGTGATTTTTTAAAATTCATTATTCCTCAAAATTTGACACATATCTTATAACAGTATTCATATCTGTTAGCCACCTATAAAATTTGTTATATAAAAAGGTGGCTAAATCATTTTTGGAGCCTTCAAGAAACAATTTTTATTGCTAAAAATTTTATCTCTTGAAGACTCATGAAGACATCATGCCCTCTGTTTTATCTTCACTGCTGTTTCCTTTTTTTAAAACTCAGAAATTTTGTTGATTTCATGAAGAAAAGATTGCTGCAAAACACTATTTTTCCTTTCCTTTCACTGCAAACTAACCTTCATTTTTACCCCTTCATTCCCCATGGAATTCCTCTATTTTCCCATTTTTCCCTTTCCCCTTCATAAAATCATCTTTACAAAGTTTAAAACTCATTTTTAAACTTTGCCGAAACCCCCAAATCCATCAAAAACCTTGAAAAATTTCATAAAAAATAAGTTTTATCACTATGGCCTTAAGCCCCTTTGGGCTAAGTCTTAAACCACTTCCCCACATGTGCCCTAGAACTAGAACCAAGTGCTAATAGTTCCGATATCTTATCACATCGGGAACAAATCGGAGAGCGCAAGTATTTTACTTTTATATAACCTCCGATGCCGATTGGCTCCATTGTTTGTAAGCCTGAGCCTTTTTACCGCTCATATAACCCTTGGGCCCGCAATCGGGTGCTTAACATATTATACAAACCATTCCCGATTGCTATTTTCCTTTTTAAAACATAAAAACCCCTTTTTCCCTATATTTTACATTAAACGCGCTGGTTCATGTTTTTTGAAAGAACCGTTGATCTTTTCCCGATCAAACGGTTAATATAATCTCGCATTGGAGATTTTCCAAATTGGTAGATTGAAAAGACCACTCCAAAGTCCCGATCCCGATTGGCCCTTTCTATATATAAGCCCCAGGCATTTTTTTTTCATATAAACCACAGGCCCCGTAGTCGGGTGCCAAGCCATTTCATATATATAACCCGCCCCAAGACTTAAAACCTTTGTATTTCGTTAAATTTTTTATTTTCATATATTATATATGGTCTCGCTTGTTCATTGGTCGGAGGCTTTCTCCGCCGTTGATCATTGGACCAATCCGATGGCCAGTGCTGTATCACATCGACAAATTTCATTGGGTGCGTTTATATTTTATGCCACCCCTAATTGGTCATTCCCCGATCCATTCTCCACCGTCGATCTAATCTACAGATCGACGACCCACGATCAATCGCTTTGGCGCATCCATGTTCTTTACCCCGCCGATTATGAAAGCTCCGATTGCATCTGGGCCGTCCACGTGTCCAAATCGGACAGTCCAGATTGCGTCTCCTGACTTTGGTTTAAATTCATATACCCCGCAGTGCAATGTTTTTGGTCGAATCTCAGCCGTTGATTTCTGCAGATCAATGGCCCTTATTAACCCATTCTCTGCCTTTGTATTTTTTTTCATTTAACCCCTAGATCAAATCTCCACCGTTGATCTTTTTCATCCAATGGCCCAGATTAAAACCACTTATGCTCTGGCCCACCTCCTTCCACCCACGTATCTATCAAATATCGCGCTCACTCCCCACCATTAGATCTGAGGCCCCAGATCTAACGGCCGACATTCCATATCACTTAACTTTAAGCGCGAAGGTTAATCCCCATAAATCACGCGATATGGGTGGTATTCAAAATCCACGTGTCAGTCTCTGATGCATATCGCGTCCAAAAAGCTAAAATCGCTTTTCTGCCCTTCTGCCGCGCGAAACTCGTGGTTTTCTCCTCCGAAACCATTTTCCCCCCTTTCCACAGCATTCTATTGCGTGGGCTCCCCGCCGCTGATCTCTGTAGATCAACGGCTCGGATCTAATTTGGCCATAAACTATCACCCTCCACCATAATCCAAGGGGTTTTCGATAAGCAATCTCCACCGTTGATCTCGAGGCCAAATCTGATCTGAAGGCCCACGATCATCCGGGAAACCCCAAATTCCCTTTCAATGTAATTTTCTCCGCCAAAGGGATTTTTCCCCTTTTCCTTTGTATTTTTCACATTTTACGCCATAATATAGTATATGTGACCCCTTCACGTTATTATTGCTCCGATTTGTCTCGACCGTTGATCAAATCAGATCTATGGCTTGGACTTAATCCTTTGCGCCATTCTTCCAACCACCTTCTATCTGACCCCCGCAAGCACATCTCCACCGTTGGATGCTTTCATCCCACAGTTGTGACCTAACACGCAACCTCTGAAGCAGTTAAACCTTAAATATGCAGGATTTTATAATATTTTTGGTATTTTGCAGGTTTTAATGGTTTTTCCATTATATAAAAGGAAAATTGAAGCCGAGGATGACGATCCTCCAAGTTTTCATTCATTGAAGAAGATCGTTCTGCGGGGTTCTATACTATGTTTTGTCAATACATCATGAGTATTGATGCCATATGAACCTCGTGTCACCTGCACATCAACAAGACACAACAATGCCTAATTGAAATAAAGAGTATCAGTGTCGAAGACCCAAACACAGTAGAGATGAAGAATTGAAGATTAATTGCACAGTTTGGATGGATTACGGCTAATATCAAAAATCAAAAGCCTAATCCACTAAATTAAACACAGCTAAAGGCAAATCAAAATATATGTTAGACAGAGGATACCTCCACTGCCACATCAGAGGCAAATTGATTCCTCTCAGCTACCGGATTGGCACCTGTAGCCTCAAAGCATTCAACAGAGGCCAAGTAATGACCAGAACAGAGGATATTTGCCTCACGATAGTCGAATAGTTAATTCAGCCGAAGAACTTATTGCAAAATATTTGTTGAGTTACTACAGAGATGACACAGAGCCTTAAAGTTAACAAAAGCTCCCACCGAGCTTAACTCTTAAATGTAAAACAATTAATACAGACAAATATCTATAAACTTCTCCATCGAGCCCCTCAAAGGCCGAGAAGTCTTAAATCTGTATTAATTGAACCTTGAATATCTTTTATTAGATCCCACCTCCTCATTTCTTCTATAAATAATTTTGTAGGAGATAAAACAATGTTGGTTGCAGAACTTTGAAATATACTTGAGCTTGAAACTTCTACTTGTAAATAGTGTTCACGGGCTCTTGAAGCTCTGCTTGTGATTAAATAAGTTAGGCTGAGAAGTGAAGATGATTTTTGAACTGAAACATTGGACTTAAATCTGTAACTGGTTTGAAGCATCAATACAAGCTGTTTATGGGATCCTGGTCTATGTCAATGGTGATATTATTTCTTATTGTAAATTGTTATTTTATTTCTGTTTTCGCTTTGTCCATCTTCTCTGATAAAGAACAACAAGCATAGAGTTAGGACTTACTGTATATCATTACCCTTATATGACTGATAAGCTTTATCTATATGTTTTCTTCCAAATTGTGTTGTTTAGGAATGATTTAATTCAATTTAAGTAGTTAGGAATGTTGGCGTTCCCTTGTCCTTCTGTCTGAGCTGAATGTTTTTCTTGAATGTTATTTTCAATTTATGTTAAGTAGAGATGAACTAAGGAAGTAATGGTGAGCCCTATCCTTTAGTTTTATCCCCAAAAACTATCTAAAAGTTTCCCTAAGAATTTGTTGAAAGCAGGCTAGGTTAAAAGTCCTTACATGATCTTAGACCATTCTTTGTTATCTTATGTGTCTGTCTTGAAATTTTACTAAGTAAAGCAGAGCTAGGGAAGTTTATGGTGAGCCCTGTCCTCTAGTTTCTTCTCCAACAATTTCTTTTAAAGTTTCCCTTCGTGTTTAAAATGTTTTTCTATTGAAAGTGCATCAAAATCTGGCTAGTTTCAAAGTACTTACCAGATCTTAGATTACTTTTATGTCTCTCTTAAGTGTATGCTGAAAGCAAGATAGTTTCAAAGTACTTACCTGATCTTAGGCTGCTCTTTGTTCTTCATTTGTTTATTTCCCCTTCTTGTTGTATCATTTCATTCCATAAAATCAACTTTAAAGAGATCCTTAGACATAGATGACTTGCCCCATGGACCACTCTTGAACCTTGTTGTTTCAATTAAACCCTATTATGACTCCATAGCCCAATGGACTAAAAACCAGCGTTACATCTATATTTTTAGCCAAAACTTGTTCTGATTGCTTGCATCTTCACACCTTTGAAAGTCTTTCCATTTAGGACTTTCCACCCAAATAATAATCATGCTCAACCATCCAAAACAAAACAAAAACCTTGGCCTTCACAACTAGCCTAATATCATAACCAAAAAGCCTTTAAAGAAAAATCAATCTTTTCACCTTATTGGAGAGATCCCTCTCCAGATTTAGGAGGGCTAGATCCTAGAATCCCAAAGTGGTTCAAATAAGTGTTCTCCATGCAGTTGGACTTTACCAATCTTGCTAATTACAGGGAGCTAACATCTTCTGGCGACTCCACTAGGGAACTGAGTTAAATTTCATCTTAAAGTTCCCTTAAAACGCTTCATAAACCTCGTGAGTAAAAGTAGCCCTCTTCAAGCACTACCAAGTAAATGGTAATCATGATGAAACTTGTTTGAATCAGTGACAAACTAGGCAAACCCTAGGATTCTCATAAGAGCTTATCTAACCTTGAAGGATCAACTATCTTAGCCATAAGAGCAGACTGTCTTTGTCTCATAACCGTAGCTAAGTTTTGAAACAGAGTTAGGACACTCTTAAGAACTGATAGGACTGAAAAATAAATCAGAAAAACCCAAAATATTTCAAATTTGTATTTAATAAACATGGTGGTGGACCATAAAACCTTTTACCTCCAAAAGAGCTAAAAAAAACTTGCACTTGGCAACTCCACAAATCCTAAACAGACCTTAAGACTCCACTGGGAAGAACCATTATTATCATAACATTATTTTAGCTCAGTTAGAGGATTTTAGGATTAAAATTGTCTTATTTAAAAGATCAGTTAGCCTCTTAAAGATTGTCATATCTGGTGAAACTTTGTTTGTTTAGTTGGGTCTAAAAAACACAGCATAGTGGCTCCTAGAAAGATTCATACTAGAGCCTTTCTTGACCCAAACCCACCTGAGATAGTTGATAACCCTGAAAGAATCCTTAGGAACTCTCCTGAGGTTAAATTTTCAACTGTTTTCAGATCACCCTTGAGAGCTAATTCTGTTCCTGAAAACCTTACAGCTCTATACCAATCACAAGTTGACTTAAGAAATCCCTTTATAACTAGGTCACTTGATGATATAATTCAGATAGACTGTGAGTCTTCACTTTCATCACCAGAAACAAGTGAACATCCTGGTAGTAGAGAAACAACACCGCTTGATTTACATTTCCTTCACAATTTAGGTGTCTCTCATCCAAGATCAACTTAGCAATCTATTCCTGGTCCATCCACATCTGTTCATCCTACATCCACTATTAAAACCACTCCACTCCAACCCACTTTCCCTCTTGTTAATCCACCTCTTGTAAATCCACCTCCACCTCATATCATGGCAGCATGGTATGCTCCCTTAGTCCTTCTCATTCCCTTGGTCAATCTTCCACAGGACTATCAATCCAAAATACCATTGTATGATGCCAGTAATGCTACAACTGCATCAAAACATGTGGATAAAATGAATGACTACTTTGACAAAAATGAAATTGATGACGATTATGTAAAACTTAGACTATTTTCTCAGAGTTTAGGGGGAGAAGTAAGAAAATGGTTTAAATGCTTAACCCCCCACATTATAAATGATCTCCAAGCCTTCCATTAGAAATTTCTAAACAAATGGGAAGTGAGAAAAAACCCTCTTTCTGATTACAAAAATCTCCACAGAAACACTGGGGAAAGTGTACAAACTTACTGCACTAGATTTAATAGTGTGTATAATGCCCTTCCCCCAGATTTAAAACCTCCACAAGGCTCAACGTCAAACAAGTTTCCTGAAGGGTTTGACCCTAAAATGGCCTATCAGCTGAGGGAAAGAGACCCTTTAACCCTTGAAGATATGCAAAAAGGGGATCTGGCTGTGGAAGTTAACTTACTGGAGAAAAGAGAAAGAATTAAGAATGAGAAGAGAGTGTCCTTCAGAGAAGAATCCACACCTTCCACTTCCAGCTCAAAGATGGAAAGAATGATGGAGGAGATGATGAAGAAAATGAGCATTCTTGAGAGAGCACAAGCAAGTCAAAACCAAACTGCTCCTCAAAACAGAAATCAAAACCAGAATCAGAATTTTAGAAGAAATTAGCCTCAAAATATACCAAGGGAAGATGATCAATAGATCACTCCTCCCTTTCATCAAAACTATGTGAGTGAGGTTGAAGAAACAGATGAGCAAACAGAGGATGATGATATCAATATGTTGGGAGTAGATAATAATGACTTTGAAGTTCATTATGATATAAAACAAGCTCTATATACACCCTATGATGACAAAAGAGATAATGATGAAAGTTATTATCAAGACATGGAAAATGTTATCATAGAGTCCCAAAGAGAGTATGACCTTCGAAGTAAAACCAATCAACAAACTCCCAAGACCAAAACCTCTGATAATTCTTCACAAAAAAACACTGTAAGTAAATCAAAAATTACGAAACAGAAGGACAAAGCAGTGGCTGGAAATTCTGATAAAGATAAAGAGAAAGGCACTCAAAACAATGAAAAACAGAGTGCAGACCTTAGTAGAAATAACACCTCATTTGGTACTCTTGTGAAAACAATTTTTTCAAATGTAAATAGAACAAATCAGCAAACAGATTTTTCTGACAGAATGGCAGTTAATAAGGCCGAGACAAGCACTTCAAAGAGTCAAATTCCTTTTAGCCTGGAGCAGGAAATTTCCAAAATTAAAATATTTGTTCCTCTCTCTGAACTAGCTACCCAAAATGTATATAGAACCCAAATTTTGAAGGCTTTAAAAATAGAGGAAAATAATGACACAATCAATCTTAATGATGACCAACTAGGGCTCATTTTTGGTCCTAAGATTGAAGGTAGATATCAAGAAGGACCTGTTCCTCCTTTCTATGTAAGTTTAAACGTTCATGACAAGATTTTTCACAACGCTATGCATGACTCAGGGGCTTCTCATAATTTAATTCCAAAAGTTGTAATGGAGAGCTTGGGTCTAGAAATCACCAGACCTTATAAAGACCTTTACTCCTTTGACTCAAGCAGAGTAAAATGTTTAGGATTAATCAAATACCTCTGCGTTAACTTAGCCCATATTCCAACCAAATGTTTGGTCATGGATATAGTTATGGCTGATGTGCCCCCAAAGTATGGAATGTTGCTATCTAGGTCTTGGGAGTCCCATATGCAATACATGGTGACTAGTCAAGATAGACCTCAAAACTCTCCTTTGTATTCTGTAAATACAAGCCTCGATTCCTTTATCCTATTTAACGATGAAATTTTCAGTGAACAAGTCACTTTAACTGAATTAATGGCCAATAGGGAGGAGGAGGAAATTGACACAGATCTATTAAAACATTTTGCTGAACCCGTGAACAACAGCAAACAAAACACTGGTCTTGAACTACAAATCATGCGTCCATCGCTATTTAACCTTCAGAGTCAAGAAAAAGTTCCTCAACATATTGAAAATCTGAGGAATTAAAACAGTTTCAACCAAGTGCTGATCTTCAAGAAACATTTGAAAGCACGTTAGTTGAAGAGGACAGTCAAACTGTTGAATCTGAGACTAGTCCTCTGTGGAGTATGTACTTTGATGGGTCCTGCACTAGGAGCAATGCTGGTGCAGGTGTCTGGATACGAAACACTGAAAACAACCACACAGAAATCCTTTCCTGTAGATTAAACTTTCAGTGTTCGAATAACATAGCGGAATATGAATCCCTTCTCTTAGGCTTACATTTATTGAAAAAATTAGGAGCCAAAAGAATTAGAGTGCATGGGGATTCATATTTAATCATTAGGCAAGTCAACAGGGAATACAACGTTAATCACCCCAGACTTAGGGCCTATCAAAACGATGTCGTGGATCTATTAAAAACTTTTAAGGAATCCCAATTGATTTTTGTCCTGAGAAGAAAAAATATCATGGCCCACAGTTTGGCCTTCGCAGCTAGAACATGTTTAACGCCATATGAAACCAAAGAATGTAAAACTCAGATTAAATTCAGACCAGCCATCCCTGATAACGATAAATATTGGAAAGTGTTTGAAGGAGACAAACAAATACTAGACTTCATGTAATTCATAAATGAATTTGAACTACCCAGTTTGGATTCAGATTATGAAACAGACTGCCCTAGTGAAGAAAATTTTCTTGGTGAAGAGGAACCGTCTCCTGAGCTCGCTGATGTAAATATTTTGTCAAGCAAACTTAGAAACAAAACAGAAATGATTACAGAGATAGAAACAGAGGACTTAGAAACTCTGCAGTCTAATGATAAAAATTTTCCAAAAGGTCTGTCTCCTTTAGAAGAGTTGTTCGATTCAACGATGTGGCCAAGAAGCCAAAACTAGAGCCTGTAGAGACTGAAGTTGAAGAGTGTAATATAGGTAGTGAACTTAAACCGAAAATTATTAAACTGTCTAAGACTTTACCAGCTCACATTAAACTCGAATACATAGAGTTGTTTAAAGAATTTTCTGATATTTTTGTGTGGATTTACGAAGATCTGAAATCCTATGACACTGAAATAATTCAACACAAAATCCCTCTCAAGGAAAACCAAAAGCCATTCAAACATAAACTGCGTAGAATAAACCCTGTTCAGTTACCTTTGGTTGAGAAGAAGATTAAGAAAATGTATGAAGCTGATATTATTGTCCCTATTAGATATTCTGAATGGGTGTCTAATCTGGTGTTAGTTAGGAAGAAAACAGGAGAGGTTAGGCTTTGTATAGACTTCAGAGACTTAAACAAAGCTTCACTCAAGGAAAACTACCCTTTACCCAAGATGGACCATATATTACAAAGGGTAGTTGGTTCTAAAAGAATTTCTTTGCTTGATGGCTATTCAGGGTACAATTATTCCACCCTGATGATCAACTAAAGACATCATTTACTACACCTTGGGGCACTTTCATGTACGTGAAAATGCCTTTTGGTCTAATGAATGCTGGAGCAACTTTTTAGAGAGCCATGGACATAGCATTCTCGAAAGAATTAGGCTACTTCATCATTATTTACCTTGATGATATTACTGTGTTTTCAAAGACATATGAAGAGCACTTAGAACATTTGAGAAAAGTTTTCGAGAAATGCAGAAAGTTTGGGATATCTTTAAACCCTAAGAAAACACTATTCGGTCTCCAAGAAGGTAAACTCCTTGGGCACATTATTTCAGAAGAGGGTATTAAGATAGATCCAAAGAGGATTGAGCCCATATTGCAAATCTCTCATCCTCGAAACATCAAGGAACTCCAATCTTTCATTGGAAAGATTAATTTCTTGAGAAGGTTCATACCCAACTTGGCTGAGCTCCTTAGCAATATAAAAAACATGTTGAAGAAGGAGCAAGGGGTAAAATGGACCTTGGAAGCAAAGAAGTCCTTTGAGCTGGTGAAACAAGCGTTAACCAAAACACCAATTCTAATCAGTCCTGGTTTTTCAAAAGATTTTTATATTTTTTCATTTGCATCAGAACATACAATAGCTTTTGTCCTTTTATAGAAAAATCCACAAGGACAAGAGCAACCTATTGCATTCTTTAGAAAGGCTTTGAGGGATGCCCCTTTGAAGTATAACATTATGGAAAAGCAAGCCTTTGCTTTGGTTAAGGCTTTAAAAGACTTCAGAGTATACATCTTGCACTCACACATCATTTCCTTTGTCCCAAATTCAGTTGTGAAAGACATTCTAAACAGGACCTAGATGGTAAGAGAGGTAAGTGGATTGTTGTTATTTTTTAATATGATTTAGAGATAAATCCCACTAAACTAATCAAAGGCCAAGGTCTAGCTAGATTAATGGCTGAATCAAATTTTGAAGTTCTTGATATTAATATGATTAATGCTTTAGATGACCAAGAAGAATTCTCAACTCCCATTGTTGAAGACCATTTTAGGAATTCCTCTTGGTATGTTGATATTCTTTATGTTTTTCTTAATTTGAACACACCTCCTCGTTTGAAAAAAACAAAGGCAAGGTTTCTAAAGTTAAAATTTGTAAACAACTGCATTATTGATAAATGTCTTTATTGGAAAAATGCAAGTGGGATATTGCTTAAATGTTTGCCTGAGTATGATGCAGAGAAGGTTAAGCATGAATTCCATGAAGGGGAATGTGAAGGCCACCTCTACTGGAAAAAAACAGCCAAAAAAATCCTAAGGGCTGGTTACTATTGGCCTACTCTCTTTCTAGATGTCCATAAAATGATAATTGCTTGCCATAAATGCCAACTTTTTTAAGGCAAAAGAAAGCTGCTACCCTTACCTCTGCATCCCATCACGGTTGAAGCTCCTTTCCAACAGTGGGGACTTTACTTCATAGGAGAAATCCATCCCCCCTCATCCGCCCAGCATAAATGGATTCTCACTGCCACAGAATACTTCACCAAATGGATAGAAGCCATTCCTTGTAGGCAAGCCAATGATTCTGTCATTATAAAATTCTTAGAGACTAATATTCTCTCTAGATTTGGCTGTCCTACCAAGATCATCATTGATAATGCAACAACATTTGGATCAAAGAAGATGGTTGAATTCTGTCACAAATATCAGATAACATTGGGTCATTCCACAGCCTATTACCCTCAAGGTAATGGACTAGCATAATCCTCAAACAAGAGTTTGGTGAACATAATCAAGAAGATGTTGGAGGACAACAAGAAGTCTTGGCACACAAAGCTAGTTCATGCACTTTGGGCTGACAGATTGACATTGAAGAAATCTATTGGTATGTCACCCTACCAGCTTATGTATGGTACAGATGTAGTTTTTCCTACCATCCTTGGTGTACCAGTTATGAAGTTGATTCAAGAGTTTCAGTATGAAGATAATGACATGATCAGAAGGATAAATTAGACTATTCATCTTTAGAAAACCAAAGAGGAGGTTTATAACAAAGCATTGCAAAAGCAGGACATCATCAAAAAGCTTTTTAACAGAAGAACAAAGGCCATCAATTCCAATGTGGGGGACAAAGTCTTAAAGTGGGATTCAAGGAAGGAATACAAGGGCAAGCATGGAAAATTTGACAACTTATGGCTTGGCCCTTATCTCATTCATTCAGTTGTCGGTAACAAGGCTTATTTCTTACAGGATTTGAATGGAGCTGAACTGTTTGGAGGTCTTGTCAATGGCAGGATGCTCAAACATTACTTCTCTTGATCCATGCCATGTTTTGAAGCCTTTTTATCTTTTTTCCATTATAAATATTTCATCCACCATTGCATTCAAAGTTAGAAAAACAAAAATAAAAAAACAATAGAAGAAAGAAAAGAGGGCAGATTGTAAAAACAATAAAGGTACAGCCCCATACCAAAAAAGAGAAAAAAAGTCTGAAAGTGTGCAAGCTTAAATGCCACTCCTGAAAACACACTCCTAATTAGTCAAACAACCTAATCTTGACTAATTAGTTTTAAATTGACTGTTGATAGGTTAGTGAATTTGATTTCCAAACAACTTAATCTTGGCTTATCAGTTAGATAGATTAGGTTAGAAAGTAAAGGTTCAAACAAGCTCAAAATCTGAACCTTAGTTTTCAAAAGAGAAATGACTCAAATCTGTTTATTTCATGAGTCGAAAACAGAGATAATATAGTTCTATCAGCTCAAAATCTGAACCAGATAACAAGGAGAAAACAACTCAAACAAAAGTTAAAACAGAGCTGTAGAAAAGATGAAGGTCGTGCTTTGAACTTTCAGATCTTAAGCCTTCTATTTTGATTTAATTTTCTGCAAAATAATATCTATGTGCAGCTTTTTTTTTATGCCATAGATCAGCATCAAGTTAGACTGTTCAATCCTGACTTGTATGCTTTTAAATTTCTGTTTTAGAAATTAGAGAATAAAAATCTGTTAGACTGTTTAATTCTAACAGATTAGTGGATTAGGTAGAGAAGAATATGAACTCAACTATTTAATCTGAGTTCATGGAGAAATAAGAAGTAGAAATAGATTAGATTTTTTTCTTTCAAAAGAATAAAATGTTGTAAAAGAGTTTTCCAATCCAAGTGCACTCTAAAGAAGAAAAAATGTTAGATCAGTAGGATTTGGTAGGTAGAAAGCTTGTGTTGATGAGGATCCATTGTTTTTTATGGTTGCTAACATTTTTCACAGTAAAGGAGGACCATCCAAGTAAAGAAAGGTAGCCCAATGGATAAGGCACTGATCAACCTCGAGAGAATGCAAGTCTGAATTTCTTGATGCCTTCAAGAAGGCACCATCCCCAAGTGGAGCCACTGTTAGCCACCTATAAAATTTGTTATATCAAAAGGTGGCTAAATCATTTTTGGAGCCTTCAAGAAAAAAAATTTATTGCTAAAAATGTTATCTCTTGAAGACTCATGAAGACATCATGCCCTCTATTTTATCTTCACTACTGTTTCCTTTTTTTAAAACTCAAAATTCTGTTGATTTCATGAAGAAAAGACTGCTGCAAAACACCAT
This sequence comes from Pinus albicaulis, assembly GCA_034641835.2. Taxonomy (NCBI): domain Eukaryota; kingdom Viridiplantae; phylum Streptophyta; class Pinopsida; order Pinales; family Pinaceae; genus Pinus; species Pinus albicaulis. The sequence continues at coordinate 1,367,978,770 of CM076584.1, forward strand.
TTTTCCCTTCCTTTCACTTCAAACTAACTTTCATTTTTACCTCTTCATTCCCCATGGAATTCCTCTATTTTCCCATTTTCCCCTTTTCTCCTTCATAAAATCCTCTTTACAAAGTTTAAAACTCATTTTAAAACTTTGCCGAAACCCCCAAATCCATCAAAAATCTTGAAAAATTTTATAAAAAATAAGTTTTATCACTATGGACTTAAGCTCCTTTGGGCTAAGTCTTAAACCACTTCCCCACATGTGCCCTAGAACTAGAACCAAGCACTAATAGTTCCGAGCGCTTATCGCATCGGGAACAAATCAGAGAGCACAAGTCTTTTACTTTTATATAACCTCTGATGCCGATTGGCTCCATTATTTATAAGCCTCAGCCTTTTTTCCGCTTCATATAACCCTTGGGCCCGCAATCGGGTGCTTAAAATATTATACAAACCATTCCCGATTGCTATTTTCCTTTGTAAAACATAAAAACCGCTTTTTCCCTATATTTTACATTAAACGCGCTGATTCATGTTTTTTGAAAGAACCGTTAATATTTTCCTGATCAAACGGTTAATATAATCTCGCATCGGAGATTTTCCAAATGGGTAGATTGAAAATCCCACTCCGAAGTCCTGATCCCGATTGGCCCTTTCTATATATGAGCCCCGGGCCTTTTTTTTTTTTCATATAAGCCACAGGCCCCGCAGTCGGGCACCAAGCCATTTCATATATATAACCCGCCCCAAGACTTAAAACCTTTGTATTTCGTTAAATTTTTTATTTTCATATATTATATATGGTCCCACTCATTCATTGGTTGGAGGCTTTCTCCGTCATTGATCATTGGGCCAATCCGATGGCCAGCGCTGTATCGCATCGGAAAATTTCATTGGGCGCATTTATATTTTATGCCACCCCCGATTGGTCATTCCCCGATCCATTCTCCACCGTCGATCTGATCTGCAGATCGACGACCCACGATCAATCGCTTTGGCGCATCCATGTTCTTTACCCCACCGATTATGAAAGCTCTGATTGCATCTGGGCCGTCCACGTGTCCAAATCGGGCAGTCCAGATTGTGTCTCCCGACTTTGGTTTAAAATCATATACCCCGCTGTGTAATGTTTTTGTCCGAATCTTAGTCGTTGATCTCTGCAGATCAACGACCCTTATTAACCCATTCTCCTTCTTTGTATTTTTTTTCATTTAACCCCCTGTTGGGAAAAATACTGAGAGGGGGGGGTGAATCAGTATTTAGTGCAAACTGAAATTTTTTTACTTTTTCTTTCTCTAAAACCCATACGCTAATTTAATGAACCCAAGTCGCGTATACACGCTGATATCCTTAATGAAACTCGCGTATTACCAGAGATCTCATTATGCAGATAATTCTTTACTTATATCATTGCATCATTCATTCATTAGATGTTTAGTAAGCAGTAAACATGTGCAGTAAGAATAGAATAAATCATCACATATAAGCAACACACATGAACACCAGGATTTAAGGTGGAAACCCAATTCGGGAGAAAACCACCACTGCCATCGTCTCGGTCTTCAATATTTATTATAAAGAAAACATCTTACAACATTATGTTGGCGCAGACTCATACTAGCACGCAGGCACCCACCTGCAGAAGGCTACAACCTTCTCTCGTTTACCAGCCTCTCCTGGAAGGGAGCTACAACCCCCTGTTCTCGTTTACCAGCCTCTCCTAGAAGGGAGCTACTACCCCCTGCTCTCGTTTACCAGCCTCTCCTGGAAGGGAGCCACTACCCCCTGCACTCATTTACCAGCTACCACTGGAAGGGAGCTACAACCCCCTCACTGAAGGCTTCGACCCTCAACACCACCATGGACCACGTTTCATCAATTTTCATACTGGATCCAATAGCTTCCATACAACACAACTTGTAGGCCACTTTTCATCATATTTTCAGACTGGACCCACTCCACACATTTAAGCTCAACATTCATCAAACTAAAACTTATAACCCCATCCATGCATTCATTGAATCATCAACCAATCAACCAACAACTTGATCTTCAATTAACATAAACAACAGCATAATCAACATTCAAACAACCCAGATCTGTATGAATACATCATTGAAAGATAGTAGTAAAACAGTAGAACAGATCAGACATTTCATTTCACATACTTCAGCAAAACCCTAGTTCCATACGCGCTTTTACTTCACTGAACCTGCATATGCACGCGCTTTAACAGAAACAAACATGCGTATACATCTGCACATATTTCAGAACTGATTTCACATACCATACACGCTTTTTATGAATCCAACCCGCGTATATACGCGTTTTCTCTTCCACGAACCTGCGTATAGATCTTCAAACTTTTTAGGGCTGCGCAATTCTTCAGATTAGATAAATGGCTCAAATCTTACCCTTTTACTTCAGGAAATATTCGCCTCATCTCAGATCTAAACATTACATAAAAAGATCTAGATAATACATAGTCTTTTCAGATCTAGAGATCCCTCTTCATCATTTTCTTCATAGGTGCATTATTAATTCAGATCAACAAACTGTTACCCATCCTATGCAGATATACTTCAGAGTGAAGTATTCATTCAATACCCAGACACATGCCCACCTTGCACTATGATCTTCTTCTCCTTATATAGATTTAGCCTTTGTCAATACCATGAGTCAAAACCACTCAACTACTAATGGTATTCCTGGACGGCATCAAATAGATATTCCAACGCTCAATACAATGGGTCAATACCATGGTAATGCCCCTTGGTATTCTAATTTTGGAGCGCAAAATGGCATACACGACTTGGCACGTACTTTTCCGCGTACATACGCTACTTCGCCTTTACAAACCCGCGTATGCTTTGTGACAAGTCATATTTATCATTTCTCTGGCACTTACTGGAATTCTTTTCTTCTGTTACTTCTGAGCTTATATGTAGATACATCATCCTTCATTATTTAACACAAGATACATCTTCCTTACATATTTAACACATAGGTTGCTTATCATAGGCAACTCATCAAGCAGGTTTCTATCAAGGATAACTTCATCTAGTAGGTTTCCATCAAAGACAACACATTGCATCATATTGCCAACAATATCATTTCATCAAGTAGGTTGCCATCAAGGACAACACATGCCAACAATCTCCCCCTTTGGACTTGATGGCAACCATGATGGTGTTTGATCACCATAACAGATAGATACATTGAATATAACCATTATGCAAACACCATGATACTCTCCCCCTATTCAAACACCATGTTACTCTCCCCCTTTGACATCAAGGGCAAAGGGCGGATCAAAACCAAAACAAGGTTTTGCTTCTCTTGTAGAAAGAAAAGCTCTGTAGATCTGATGTGTGTTGAAGTTACCATGCTCCCCCCTGAGTTCTTGTTGAATCTTCAAACATATTTTTCAATGAAGTACATGACTCTATGATCTTTCCTATCACCAAAGACTCATACTTACATCAGTGATCCAACCAAGTGGATTTACATATGTGACACAAGTACCCAACCAAGTGGGTTTACAAATTTTGACTCAACTACCCAACCAAGTGGGTTTACAGATTTGATCAATGTCCTTACATGACAGAATATTACAATTTTTATATCATAGGTCTTACCATGACCTTTTCATCACATTGCAGAAATGACTTATACAATCAAGATCAAAGAATCTCAAGCATGAGATCAAACCACAACAAATACTTAGAATGCCAACAATGCATCCTTTTCATATGACCAAAACTCCCCCTTCGCTTGTGCATCCTGAACACTTTCAACAGCAAATCATCAAGGCATCTTCATCAATAATATCAGAGAATGAAACAGAATTATGAGAACTGAAACACCACCAGAGATACCAAACAATACTACAGTTGTGCTGAAAAATTCTGATCCATAAACATTCTGTTAGCAACCACCCATACGCAGTTTTCTGTGTATAAACTCGCGTATATACGTGACTGTCTTTTAGGAAACCCGCGTATCCAATTTTAATCTTATGATTTTAAGTAGATCTGATCATGTACATGGAAGAGACAACTCCCAGCTTCTGTCTGAGATATTCGAATGCTCCCCTGGGATGGATGAGAGAAGAAAGATAGGACAATGTAGCTATGTTTTCAAGTGTCATCCAACATTTGTAGCATAAGTGCATGAGTAACCAGGCCTTCAGACTTTTTACAGCATCAACAAATTCTTCCCAATAGGAATTATCATACCAGAACAACTTCTTCAATAGACAATATATGTCAAGCAATCATTCATGTGATATTTTATCACCAAGATCTTCATGATTTATCTTTATTTCACAATCAAATTTGTGTAGGAATTATGTATATAAGATCTCAATCGTGTCACAAGTCATCAGCAACAAACTCTGCATGATCTATCCTTATCTCTGAATCATAAGACTTCCATCTTATCCATGTGTTAAAACAAAAGGCAATTAGGGTTCATCCATAATCTCATCATAAGAAACCATGTATCATGTCATCATCATTTGAGCAAGAACTAAGGAATAATCAGATACAATGCCAACAATGCAATCATTAGATGTTATACTAATGCTCCCCCTGAACCTGTGTTCCTGATCTTTAGCTATCTTACTGTTTTTTCTTATCAAAAAATCATACGCGACTGTTTCCAGCAGAACTCGCGTGTATACACTGCTTTAGTTCACTAAACCCGCGTATGGAAAGTGAAACACTGAAAATTTCCACAACTTCATCTCCCCCTGAATTTGTACCACCTGTACCTGTCTTCTTTACATCAGATGCACTGTCAGAAATAAACCTAACCAGAATTACCAAACCAACCATGGGAATCATCATACATTGCTCCCCCTGTGATGATACATTAATAATCCCTATAATGTATCTCACATCATCCTGCAGCCATTATGAGAAGTAGGCTTTAGAAGCGGATGACTGCAGTAGGATTATTATCCCCTACGTTTTTGACCGATCCTCCTTCTTTTTCCAGCTTTGCTTGAAATTTCTTATGGTGTGCTGGAAATTATCCAATTTCTCAGATCTATTCATCCTGCATTATTTTTCTACATGTCCGTACTTGTTACAAGCATAACATCTTATGTGACCAGAAAAGTAAGCATAAGGATCATAGTATGTTTTTCTATTCTTTCTTCTATTGCAATCAGCTACTTTAAACCATACTTGCTACATGAAAAACAATATCCCTTGAAGAAACCAAAGTACCTTTCTGTGTAGAATCTGTTTGTATGTGACTGAAACATTCTGCTTCTGCAATTTGCTGCAGTATGCCCATAATTATGACATTTAAAGCATTCAACATTTTTGATCATAGGAGGGAATGATTTCTTTTGAGAGTTCATGATTGTCAGTTAATCTTTTGTTTCTTTCAACACTTCAGATTTTTCATTGATATCCTTTGAATCTTTAGCACTTCCTTGTGAACTAGATTCTCCTTTAACAGTTTCATGAAAACCAAGACCAAATTTAATAGAAGGAGACCTTTGAATACTAAGAATATTGTCCAGAAACTTAGTACTATCTTGAAACCTCAAGAGTTTATCTTTTTCTTCTAATTTGCCTTTTAAAATGTTTACCTCAACTTCCAATCTTTGGCATTGCTTCTTCATACTTTCTCAATCCTTCTTCCTTCTTCTACTTGATCATTCAATTTCAAAATCTCTTCCTTCAACTCATTTTCTTATTCTTCAAAAGTTTGTAAAAGTTATTCATTCTTCTTATTTGATTTTTCCAGATCTTCTTTGAGGGAGATGATTTCTGCTTCAAGTCTCACTTCGATTGGTTACTTTATCCTGCAGTCTTTGATACATTTCTATCCGTCTTTGATACATTTCTATCTGACCATTCATCATATCTTGGTAGATATATTCCTTCTTTTTAAATTGATCTTCATCAGTAATCTTGAGATTTTCTTCTAGACCCATACTGTTACTTTCACTACTATCTTCACCATTGCTTGCATAAGGAAGTGAATCACAAAGATTAGTACCTTTTTCATCTTCTTCATTTTCTGTTGCACATGTTTTCTGAGATATCTCCTTTCTTTGAGTAGCCTTCTTCTTTTGATTCTTTGCCATGAGCACTAACAGATCTTGGTCAGAATCTTCTTCATCCTCATTTGACATTTCATCATTATCTTCATTTGTATAATAGCTCTTTCCCTTTTCAAATTGTTTCCCTTTATCATGATTTTCTTCATAAGGACATTTAGCAGCATAATGACCAACTCTTCCAAAATTAAAACATTTGAAGGGAAGCTTACCTCTGAATCTTCCAGTACCTGGTTGGAGTCTTCTCACAAAATTTGCTTCTTCTTCTTCTGATATGTAACTTGATTCCTTGACAACTTTCTTTTCTTTTCCTTTTACATATGTCTTAAAGGCAACTTCTCTGATTTGAGAGGGACCTTCTTTTCTCATTTCAAAAGCAGTTAGAATACCATGTAGTTGAACAACAGTAAGAGTTTGCAGATCTTGCCTTTCTTCAATAACAGATACTTTTGACTCAAATTTTGAAGTCAAAGATCTTAAGACTTTTTCAACTAGAGTAGTATCGGTTATGGTTTCACCCAAACTTCTCATACAATTGACAATATCATCTAGACGTAAAAAGAAACTGGCAATACTCTCATCACTATGCATCCTTAAATTTTCATATTCAATTCTGAGAGTTTGGAGTTTGGCACTTTTTACCTTTGTATCTCCTTCATAGCTTAGAATGATTTTGTCCCATATTTCTTTTGCTGAATTTAGCTGCATCACTTTAGCAAATTCTGGTTCAGACATGCTTCCTAATAAAACATTGACTGCTTTGGCATTGATTTCATATTTCTTCCTTTGTGCTACATCAGTAGGAATAATTGTCGGATACTGATAACCTTCTTCCACGATTGCCCATACATCTACACCAAGACTTTGCAAATATGCTTTTGTTCGTATCTTCCAGAATAACAGATTACTTCCATTGAATAAAGGTGGCCTTAGAGAAAGTACTCCTTCATGACTTCCCATTGTGACGGATCTCCTTCAAGCGATCAAGCTTCTGCAGAAGGACCTGCTCTGATACCAATTGTTGGGAAAAATACTGAGAGGGGGGGGGGGTGAATCAGTATTTAGTGGAGACTGAAAAACTTTTACTTTTTCTTTTTCTAAAACCCATACACTACTTTAATACACAAGTCGTGTATACACGCGGATATCCTTAATGAAAATCGCGTATTACCAGAGATCTCATTATGCAGATAATTATTTACTTATATCATTGCATCATTCATTCATTAGATGTTTAGTAAGCAGTAAACATGTGCAGTAAGAACATAATAAATCATCACATATAAGCAACACACATGAACACCAGGATTTAAGGTGGAAACCCAATTTGGGAGAAAACCACCGTTGCCGTCGTCTCGGTATTCAATATTTATTATAAAGAAAACATATTACAACATTGTGCTGGCGCAGACTCATATCATCACGCAGGCACCCACCTACAGAAGGCTACAACCTTCTCTCGTTTACCAGCCTCTCCTGGAAGGGAGCTACAACCCCCTGTTCTCGTTTACCAGCCTCTCCTGGAAGGGAGCTACTACCCCCTGCTCTCGTTTACCATCCTCTCCTGGAAGGGAGCCACTACCCCTTGCACTCGTTTACCAGCTACCACTGGAAGGGAGCTACAACCCCCTCACTGAAGGCTTCGACCCTCAGCACCACCATGGACCACGTTTCATCAATTTTCATACTAGATCCAATAGCTTCCATACAACACAACTTGTAGGCCACTTTTCATCATATTTTCAGACTGGACCCACTCCACACATTTAAGCTCAACATTCATCAAACTGAAACTTATAACCCCATCCATTCATTCATTGAATCATCAACCAATCAACCAACAACTTGATCTTCAATTAACATAAACAACAGCATAATCAACATTCAAACAACCCAGATCTATATGAATACATCATTGACAGATGGTAGTAAAACAGTAGAACAGATCAGACATTTCATTTCACATACTTCAGCAAAACCCTAGTTCCATATGCGCTTTTACTTCACTGAACCTGCGTATGCACGCACTTTAACAGAAACAAACCTGCGTATACATCTGCACATATTTCAGGACTGATTTCACATACCATACGTGCTTTTTATGAATCCAAGCCGCGTATATACGCGCTTTATCTTCCACGAACCTGCATATAGATCTTCAAACTTTGTAGGGCTGCGCAATTCTTCAGAACAGATAAATGGCTCAGATATTACCCTTTTACTTCAGGAAATATTCGCCTCATCTCAGATCTAAACATTACATAAACAGACCTAGATAATACATAGTCTTTTCAGATCTAGAGATCCCTCTTCATCATTTTCTTCATAGGTGAATTATTAATTCAGATCAACAAACTGTTACCCATCCTATGCAGATATACTTCAGAGTGAAGTATTCATTCAATACCCAGACACATGCCCACCTTGCACTATGATCTTCTTCTCCTTATATAGATTTAGCCTTTGTCAATACCATGAGTCAAAACCACTCAACTACTAATGGTATTCCTGGACGGGATCAAATAGATATTCCAGCGCTCAATACAATGGGTCAATACCATGGTAATGCCCCTTGGTATTCTAATTTTGGAGCGCAAAAGGGCATACGCGACTTGGCACGTACTTTTTCGCGTACATACGCTACTTCACCTTTACAAACTCGCGTATGCTTTGTGACAAGTCATATTTATCATTTCTCTGGCACTTACTGGAATTCCTTTCTTCTGTTACTTCTGAGCTGATCTGTAGATACATCATCCTTCCTTATTTAACACAAGATACATCTTCCTTACATATTTAACACATAGGTTGCTTATCATAGGCAACTCATCAAGCAGGTTTCTATCAAGGATAACTTCATCTAGTAGGTTGCCATCAAAGACAACACATTGCATCATATTGCCAACAATCTCATTTCATCAAGTAGGTTGCCATTAAGGACAACACATGCCAACACCCCCAGATCAAATCTCCATCGTTGATCAGTTTCATCCAACAGCCCAGATTAAAACTACTTATGTTCTAGCCCACCTCCTTCTGCCCGCGCATCTATCTAATATCGCGCTTGCTCCCCACCATTAGATCTGAGGCCCCAGATCTAACGGCCGACGTTCCATATCGCGTAACTTTAAGCGCGAAGGTTAATCCCCAGAAATCACACGATATGGGCGGTATTCAAAATCCACGTGTCAGCCTCTGACACATATCGCATCCAAAAAGCTAAAATCGCTTTTCTGCCCTTCTGCCACGTGAAACCCATGGTTTTATCCTCCAAAACCATTTTCCCCCCTTTCCATAGCATTCTATCGCGTGCGCTCCTCGCCGTTGATCTTTGCAGATCAACGACTCGGATCTAATTTGGTGATACACTATCGCCCTCCACCATACTCCAAGGGGTTTTCGATAAGAAATCTCCGCCGTTGATCTCGGGGCCAAATTTGATCTGACGGCCCACGATCATCCAGGAAACCCCAAATTCCCTTTCAATGTAATTTTCTCTGCCAAAGGGATTTTTCCCCTTTGCCTTTGTATTTTTCACATTTTCTGCCATAATATAGTATATGTGACCCCTTCACGTTATTATTGCTCCGATTTGTCTCAACCGTTGATCAAATTAGATCTATGGCTTAGACTTAATCCTCTGCGCCATTCTTCCAACCACCTTCTATCTGACCCCCACAAGCGCATCTCCACCGTTGGATGCTTTCATCCAACGACTGCGACCTAACATGCAACCTCTGAAGCAGTTAAACCTTAAATATGTAGGATTTTATAATATTTTTGGTATTTTGCATGTTTTAATGGTTTTTCCATTATATAAAGGAAAATTGAAGCCGAGGATGACGATCCTCCAGGTTTTCATTCATTGAAGAAGATCGTTCTGCGGGGTTCTATACTACGTTTCGTCAATACATCATGAGTATTGATGCCATATGAACCCTGTGTCACCTGCACATCAACAATACAAAGCAATGCCTAATTGAAATAAAGAGTATCAGTGTCGAAGACCCAAACACAGCAGAGATGAATAATTAAAGATTAATTGCACAGTTTGGGTGGATTACGGCTAAGATCGAAAATCAAAAGCCTAATCCACTAAATTAAACACAGCTAAAGGCAAATCAAAATTTCTATTAGACAGAGGATGCCTCCACTGCCACATCAGAGGCAAATTGATTCCTCTCAGCTACTAGATTTCCACCTGTAGCCTCAAAGCATTCAATAGAGGCTGAGTAATGACCAAAATAGAGGATATTTTCCTCATGACAGTCGAATAGTTAATTCAGCCGAAGAACTTATTGCAAAATATCTACTGAGTTACTATAGAGATGACACAGAGCCTTAAAGTCAACAAAAGCTCCCACCGAGCTTAAATCTTAAATGTAAAACAATTAATACAGACAATATCTGTAAACTCTCCATCGAGCCCCTCAAAGGCTGAGAAGTCTTAAATCTGTATTAATTGAACCTTGAAGATCTTTTATTAGATCCCACCTCCTCATTTCTTCTATAAATACTTCTGTAGAAGATGAAAAAATGTTGGTTGCAGAACTTTGAAATATACTTGAGCTTGAAACTTCTACTTGTAAATAGTGTTCACGGGCTCTTGAAGCTCTGCTTGTGATTAAATAAGTTAGGCTGAGAAGTGAAGATGATTGTTGAACTGAAACATTGGACTTAAAGCTGTAACTAGTTTGAAGCATCAATACAAGCTAATTTATGGGATCTTGGTCTATGTCAACGGTGATGTTATTTCTTATTGTAAATTGTTATTTTATTTATGTTTTCGCTTTGTCCATCTTCTCTGATAAAGAACAGCAAGCATAGAGTTAGGAATTACTCTATATCAGTACCCTTCTCTGACTGATAAGCTTTATCTATATGTTTTCTTCCAAATTGTGTTGTTTAGGAATGATTTAATTCAATTTAAGCAATTAGGAATGCTGGCGTTCCCTCGTCCTTCTGTCTGAGCTGAATGTTGTTCTTGAATGTTATTTTCAGTTTATGTTAAGTAGAGATGAAATAAGGAAGTAATGGTGAGCCCTGTCCTTTAGTTTTATCCCCAAAAACTATCTGAAAGTTTCCCTAAGAATATGTTGAAAGCAAGCTAGGTTAAAAGTCCTTACCCGATCTTAGACCATTCTTTGTTATCTTATGTGTCTGTCTTGAAAGTTTACTAAGTAAAGCAGAGCTAGGGAAGTTTATGGTGAGCCCTGTCCTCTAGTTTCTTCTCCAACAGTTGCTTTTAAAGTTTCCCTTCGTGTTTAAAATGTTTTTCTATTGAAAGTGCATCAAAATATGGCTAGTTTCAAAGTACTTACCAAATCTTAGATTACTTTTATGTCTCTCTTAAGTGTATGCTGAAAGCAGGATATTTTCAAAGTACTTACCTGATCTGAGGCTGCTCTTTGTTCTTCATTTGTTTATTTTCCCTTCTTGTTGTATCATTTCATTCCATAAAATTAACTTTAAAGAGATCCTTAGACATAGATGACTTGCCCCATGGACCACTCTTGAACCTTGTTGTTTCAATTAAACCCTATTATGACTCCATAGCCCAATGGACTAAAAACCAGCGTTACATCTATCTTTTTAGCCAAAACTTGTTTTGATTGCTTGCAACTTCACACCTTTTAAACTCTTTCCATTTAGGAATTTCCACCGAAATAATAATCATGCTCAACCATCCAAAACAAAACAAAAACCTTGGCCTTCACAACTAGCCTAATATCATAACCAAAAAGCCTTTAAAGATAAATCAATATTTGCACCTTATTGGAGAGATCCCTCTCCGGATTCAGGAGGGATAGATCCTAGAATCCCAAAGTGGTTGAAATAAGTGTTCTCCATGTAGTTGGACTTTGCCAATCTTTCTAATTACAGGGAGCTAACAATATCAATTAAATTTTTATTAATGCATTTGAATGTGATGTTTGGATTAATTTGTTGTATCATATCATCAAATTTCACATCTCTTCATTATAATATTTAATCATCCATATATTTAATCAGTGGTGTAACATTTCACAGTGACAATGGAGAAGGCAATAGAATAAATTATAATATATATATAATATATATATATATATATATGAATAAGACACTCTTTGTCATACAAAATGGGACAGTTATTGGTATCCCTTTGTCTTTCAATTGGGACACTATTTCCGTTACATTAAACAAAATGTTTGATTTCACAGAAAAATATTTCAAAACATACAATGCCTTGCTTTGATATCCAAACATGATATTAATCGTCATTCTTCACTGGAACTGCTGTCACCGCTCGAGCTACTTCCATGACTTGGGTTATTTAGAGGAATGTTTTTTTCATTATGTTGATTTTTTTTTTCTTCTTCAAGTTCCATCTAAAAACATAAAAATAAAGTGTAATGAGTGTATATACATTGGTGAGAATAATAAAAATTGCAATATTAAATAACATGCAGCGATGTAAATCGAAAAGAAATGTACCATAGCAAGAATTAACTCATGAACTATACACATTCTTTCCAAACCAAATTTCATGTCATCTCTCAACAATTCATTTTTTGGCGCAGTTCCATACTTTGTTTCCTGCAAGTTCTATACCCCATAACAAATCATAGATTTATTATAAAAGATTTTTTTGTTCTATTAATTATAGACGGAGCTAAGTAAAACAAGATATATGCTTACAAATTTCACAAATAATTTCCAATATGCCAACATATACAGACAACCCATACTTAACTCAATGTCAATCAATTATTATGATGGTTATTTTTTGTATGTTATCACGTGTTTGAATACATTCAATAATGATTGTTGTAAAACAACTTAAAATATACAAAAATGAAATCTATTTAAGTTGTTATAAGGAAGTAAAAATTACTCACAAACATAGATATCAACCCTTTTCTTCCTTGTTGTCTTGTTTACATGCTGAATGGGTTCCATTTTCTTTTCTTTTCTCCAAGAAAATACTTGAAAATTAATATTTAATGCTAAATTGTTTGTTTATTGTACCTAATCGAAAAATTCAATGATTACATATTAAATTTGAAGCAAATTGTTGGTTAGATGGCTCCTCGTGTGATGCAATTATGTCCATTTGTTTGACCATCTCCTTGTACACATTTTTGGACATTCCTACCAACATATTTATGATATCAGCTTGTTCATCCTTTGATATTTTCATAATCTTCCTGAAAATGTAACATGACAATAAACTATTTAATTTTTATATTGATATATGAAAAGTTAATATAAAAAAGTGATATTTATAAATGATTTCTTTGTATTAATATATATATATATATAATTCTAGAAAAAAATTTAAAGGAATATTACTTTTTCAATGCTTTTTTTTGTATGTTTCTACTATTAAAAGTCTGACATGTCTCATTGAACAATTCTATGGAAACTCATCGTGTAGTTTAAATCAAATTTATTTCTTGGAATCATTGGATTTGTTTTTGTATTGTAAGTGGAAATAACATCTATACATTCGTTCCACTAGATCCCTCAAATTTTTGTAAAAGTTCCCCCCCCTCTTTTGTTAACCTCCAGCACCACTCCAGATGAGCTAAGGAGAAATTCATTTTCATTTGCATGTTCTATTTTTTTTCTTTGCATAGAACAACATTCATTTTCTTCATTGTTGGTCCCTGTAGAACATTAAACATATCTGAATTAATATATTGTTTGAAACATTTTATCTAATTTATTTTTAAGTATATTATTAATGAAAATTCAAAAAATAAACTCATATTGGATCGATAGTATTTTTTCATTCATCTGATTCATCCTTCTGCAATTTTTCCATCAAGATTTTATGCTCTTAGATCAGTAATAATCTTATCGAGCTTCGTCATTTTGTGGCTCTGCATGATACACACTAAATAATACATATTAGTTAAACTTACATATAGTTCAAAAATAATAATTTTTGTAAAGAATTTACAAATAATTTGTTCTTTTTTATTTTTTGGATGTGCTATTAGTATTTTTGTTACTTGAACTCTTCTCAACCATTTCTTTATCAATATTAAACCTGTACCATTCATCAATATATTGTATAAATAAATCACATACTGTTCAGGTAAAAAAAAAAAAAAAATTCCAAGAAAACGGTGCATATTTCGCAATGTACGCACAGAACGCGGTGCGGTAGGTTCTTATAAGCACACCGCCAATACAGTAGAAACACCGTATGGTTCTCTTTGTAAACAAGGAGACCTAGTGTGTTATATTAAAACCAGTTCACCGATTAACATAAACATAAATTAATAAAAAATTATTTTTATCAAACAATGTTTTAAGTCAATACGTGTTGGGTGCACTATACCACAATCATGCACTGGTGTGTTATTTTAAACAGTGTGCATTGATTTAAAAAAATCTGTTTTTAAAAAAATCGTGCAAGGGCCGACATGGATTGGAATCTGACTCTGCAAGTGGTCCCGCGGGTTAGATGTCATATATATATATATATATATATATATATATATAAACCCTATAAATCTAAAATGAAAAGCCCTAATTGTGAAGTCACATAAACAAGAAGAAGCAAGGGTTTGATGTAAGAATGGATTTTTTTTGTTTTTTCCTTCTGAATTTTAATTAATAGTAAATAAAAATAGAGATTGTAAATGATTTTATTAGTAAAATGCATAGTAAAATTTAAATTTTTTACTATGCATGTATTAAATCTAACAGAAAATGTAAAAAAAAATAATTATTATAGTAAAATTTAAATTTTTTACTATGCATGTATTAAATCTAACAGAAACTGTAAAAAAAAAAACAATTATTATAGTAAAATTTAACAATTTAACTATACTACAGGGTTTTTGTGTGAATAGTAGATGTTTCAAATTATGATTCTCTGAATAGTATTGTTGTTCGAAAGTATTTTGTTGCTCCACAGTGCTCTTGTGCCCTCTTGCTCTAGGTATGTCCCTCGTGCAAATCCCTCCCTAAATTTTTTTGTAAAAATAATGAAATAATGAATAGCTTTTACTATTTAAAGAACTTTTTTATGAAATTAGATTTCCAAAAATAATTTTCCCCCCATTTTTCAATTTACCACTTTTTTTTCACTTCAAAAAAATAAAGTTGCATTTTGTTTCCCCGATATTTGTTGCGTTTGTTAACTAACATCACTAGTAAGTCCGTTAATAAAACAACCCCAGTGCGGTTAATAGGACATTAGCCCTAATATTAATAAGCCCGAGGGATTATAAACTAAATGGATTAATATAAAGCTATAAGATTAGTATTATAAACCATAGGAAAATAAAATACATGACTAATATTAGAAACCCTAGGAACAATATTATAAACCGAAGGGACTTCTAAACCCATTGGATTAATATTAAAAACCCGAGAGAATATAAACCTAAGGAAATAACGTTAGACCCTAGGATTAATATTAAACCCTAGCAATATAAAGCATAATATTAATATTACAAACCTTAGGATTAATATTATAAACCCAAGAGATCAATACTATAAATCCAAGAAATTAATAAACCTAAGGGGTTAATATTATAAACTCAATGGATTATAAATCGAGGGGAATACTTTTAAACCCAATGCATTAATATTATAGACCTAAATGATTGATAAACCCAAAGGATTAATATTAAAAACCAAAGGGATTGATAAACCCAGGGGATTTATATTAAACCCTAAGATTAATATTATAAATTCTAATACTACAAATTATAAATAAAATATTAAACTTTAATATTATAAAATGAATATGAAAAGGGCTTAATATTATAAACCTTGTATTAAACCCATGTTTTGTAATGTAACAATGCAACATTGAATAAGTTACAATGTAATGTAACATTGTGATAATGATGGTCAAATTTATTTTCATATTGAGACCATGTTTGTCACAATGTGATGTTGGATACACTTTTGTATCATTCCAATGTTACAATATTAAACCGTTGATATTATAAGCCCAAGTGACTGATAAACCCAAGAGATTAATACTAAAAACACAAGTGATTATAAATCTAAAAGAATAATATTAAAACCAAGAGATTAATATTATAAACCCAAGGGATATAGATGTTAAGATAAATATTATAAACCCTAAAATAAACAATATACCCTAAGATTTATATCATGAACCTTACGATTAATATTAGAAACCGAAGGGATTAATATAAAAAACCCAAGGGAAAAACATTAAACCCTAAGATGAATATTAAACCCGAGGAATGTAAACCCTAAAAAATCAGAAGAATATAAACCCTAAAATTAATAAACCCAAAGGATTAATAATGTAAACACTAGGCTTAATATTAAATCCTAGGAATATAAACCCTATGATTAATATTATAAACCTAACGGATTACAAACTCAAGGCATCTATATAAAACCCTAGGATTAATATTATAAACCCTATGAATAATACTATACCATAGGAATATGAACCCATAGATTAATAAAACAAAGGGATTGATATTATACACACAATGCACTAATAAAAACAAGTAATTAATGCTAAAAAACCCAAAGGATTAATATTGTAAACTCAAGGTTTATAAACCCTAAGATAAATATTATAAACCCTAAGACAAACATGGTTGATCATGGTTGATTTTCATATTGAGACAATATTTGTCACAATGCAACGTTGGACCATGGTTGACCATGATTGATTTTCATATTAAGATAATATTTGTAAGAATGTGACGTTGCACCATGGTTGACCGTGGTTTAATATTAAAAACCCAAGGGAATAACATTAAACCCTAGGATGAATATTAAACCCTAGGAAATAAACCCTAAAATTCATAAAACCAAGGCATTAATATTGTAAACACTAAGCTTAAAATAAACCCTAGGCACTAATAAAAACAAGGGATTAATACAAAAAACCTAAACAAAACCAAATGATTAATATTGTAAACCCAAGGTATATAAACCCTAAGATAAATATTATAAACCCTAAAATGAACATGGTTGACCATGGTTGATTTTCATATTAATACAATATTTGTCACAATGTGACGTTGGAACATGGTTGACCATGATTGATTTTCATATTGAGAGAATATTTGTCACAATATGACATTGGACCATGGGTGACCATGGTTTACCATAATTGACCATTGACCATGGTTGATTTTCATATTGACAATATTTGTCACACTGCGACGTTGATATTATAAGCCCAAGGGAATAATAAACCCAAGAGATTAATGCTAAAAACGCAAGTGATTATAAACCCAAGGGAATAATATTAAACCCAAGAGATTAATATTATAAAACCAAGGGATATAGACCCTAAGATAAATATTATAAACCCTAAGATAAACATTATACCCTTAGATTCATATCATGAACCTTACGGTTAATATTATAAAGCCAAGGGATTAATATTAAAAACCCAAGCGATTAACATTAAACCCTAGGATGAATATTAAACCCTAGGAATATAAACCCAAGAGATTAATATTGTAAACACTAGAATTAATATTAAACGCTAGGAATATAAACCCTATGATTAATATTACCAACCCAAGGAATTTATATTATAAACCTAATGGATTATAAACCTGAGGCATCTATATAACACCATAGGATTAATATTATAAACCCTAGGAATATGAACCCTTAGATTAATAAAGCGAATGGATTGATATTATACACACAATACACTAATAAAAACAAGGAATTAATACTAAAAACCTAAAAAATCCAAAGGATTAATATTGTAAACTCAAGGTATATAAACCCTAAAATAAATATTATATATAAACCCTAAGACAAACATGGTTGACCATGTTTTATTTTCATATTGAGACTATATTTGTCACAATGTGATGTTGGACCATGGTTGACCATGATTGATTTCCATATTAATAGAATATTTGTCACAATGTGATGTTGGACCATGGTTGACCATGGTTTAATATTAAAAACAGAAGGGAATAACATTAAACCCTAGGAAAATAAACCCTAAAATTGTTAAACCCAATGGATTAACATTATAAACACTAAGCTTAATATTAAACCCTTGGAATATAAACCCTATGATTAATATTATAAACCTAATGTATTATAAACCCAAGGGATATATTAAACCCTATGATAAATATCATAAACCCTATCAATAATATTATACCCTAGGAATATGAAGCCTTCGATTAATAAAGCTAATGGATTGATATTATAAGCCCAAGCTACTAATAAAAACAAGGGATTAATACAAAAAATCTAAAAAACAGAAAGGATAAATATTGTAAACCCAAGATATATAAACCCTAGGATAAATAATATAAACCCTAAAATGAACATCGTTAACCATGGTTGTTTTCATATTGAGACAATATTTGTCACAAGGTGACATTGGACAATGGTTGACCATGATTGATTTTCATATTGAGAGAATCTTTGTCGCAATGTGACGTTGGACCATGAGTGACCATGGTTTACCATGATTGACCATTGACGATGGTTGATTTTCATATTGAAAATATTTTTTCACAATGCGACATTAGACCATGGTTGACCATGGTTTTCTATGGATGACCATGGTTGTGACAATGTGTGACAATTTGATGTTGGACCATGAGAGAATGTGTGTCAAAATGTCACCATGGATATTGATGATTATTGACCATGACTGGACATGGTTGATTTTCATATTGAGACAATCTTTGTCACAATGAAATGTTGGACCATGGTTGATAATGGTTGACCATGGTTGATTATGGTTGACCATTGTTGAAAATGGTTGATTTTGATATTGAGACATTTTTTGTCACAATGTGACGTTGGACCATGGTTGACCATGATTAACCTTGGTTGATTTACATATTGAGCATGATTGATCATGGATGACCATGGTTGGATCATGGGTTTAATATTAAAAACCCAAGGGAATAATATTAAACCCTAGGATGAGTATTAAACCGTAGGAAAATAAACCCTAAAATTAAAAGCCCTAAGGGATTAATATTCTAAACAGTAAGCTTAAAATTAAACCATAGGAATATAAACCCTATGATTAATATTATAAACCTAATGGATTATTAACCCAAGGGATATATATTAAACCCTATGATAAATATCATAAACCCTATCAATAATATTATACCCTAGGAATATGAACCTTTATATTAATAAAGGCAAGCGATTGATATTATAAACTCAAGCCACTAATAAAAACAAGGGATTAATACAAAAAACCTAAAAAACCCAAAGGATTAATATTGTAAACCCAATGTATATAAACCCTAAGATAGATATTATAAACCCTAAAATGAACATGGTTGACCATGGTTGATTTTAATATTGAGACAATATTTGTCACAATGTGATGTTGGACCATGTTTTACCATGATTGATTTTCATATTGAGAGAATCTTTGTCACAATGTGTCGTTGGACCATCGGTGACCATGGTTTACCATGATTGACCATTCACCATGGTTGATTTTCATATTGACAATATTTGTCACAATGTGACGTTAAACCATGGTTGACCATGGTTGGCTATGGATGACCATGGTTGTGACAATGTGACGTTGGACCATGAGACAATATGTATCACAATGTAACCATGCTTATTGAATATCATTGACCATGATTGACAATTGTTGATTTAATATTGAGACAATCTATGTGACAATGTGGCATTGGACCATGGTTGCCAATGGTTAACCATGGTTGATGATGGTTGATGATGGCTAATTTTGATATTGTGACAATGTGACATTGGACCATGGTTTACCATGATTGACCTTGGTTGATTTTCATATTGACCATGGATGACCATGATTGGCCATGATTAATTTTCATTTTGAGGCAATCTGTGTCACAATGCGGCATTTGACCATGGTTGACCATGGTTGACTATGATTGAAGATGGTTGACCTTGGTTTGCTTTCATATTGAGACAATATTTGTTATAATGTGATGTTGTACCATGGTTGACCATGGTTTATTTTCATATCGAGACAAGATTTGTCATAATGTAACATCGGACCATGGTTGACCATGGTTTACCATGATTATAAACCAAGGGATTTATATTAAAACCTAGGATTAATATTACAAACACTATGAATAATATTATACCATAGGAATATGGAACCTTAGATTAATAAACCCAAGGGATTGGTATTACAAACCCAATGGACTAATAAACGCAAGGGATTAATACTAAAAATTCAAGGGAATAATATTAAAGGTTTAATATTACAAACCCAAGGTATATGAACCATAAGATAAATATTATAAACCCTAAAATAAACATGGTTGACCATTTTTGACCATGGTTGATTTTCATATTAACACAATATTTGTCATAATGCAACATTGGACCATGGTTGATCATGATTGATTTTCATATTGAGACAATCGTCGTCACAATGCAGCGTTGGAACATGGCTGACCATGTTTGGTTTTCATATTGAGATAATATTTGTCATAATGTGACGTTGGACCATGGTTCACCATGGATGACCATGGTTTTCATAATGTGACGTTGGAGCAAGAGACAATCTTCATTTCAATGTGACTATGATTATTGACCATGGTTAACAATTATTGACCATGATTAACCATGGTTTATTTTCATATTGAGACCATCTTTGTCACAATGAGACGTTGGAGCATGGTTGACCATGGTTGATTTTCATATTGAGACAATATTTTTCACAATGTGACGTTGGAGCATGGCTGACCATGATTGACCATGGTTATTTTCATATTGAGACAATCTTTGTCACAATGCGACGTTGGAGCATGGTTGACCATGATTGACCATCGTTGACTATAATCGACAATGGTTGACCATGGTCGTTGATGGTTGATAATGTTTTATTTTCATATTAGGACAATCTTTGTCACAATGTGATGTTGAACCATGCATGGTGTATTTTCATATTGACCATGCTTAACCATGGCTGATCGTAATTGACCATGTTTGACCATGGTCGCCCATGATTGAATTTCATATCGAGACAATATTTGTCACAATGCAACATTTGAATAAACATTATAAACTCTAAAAAAAACATGGTTGACCATCGTTGACCATGGTTGATTTTCATATTGACACAATCTTTGTTGCAATGTGACATTGGACCATGGTTGATCATGATTGATTTTCATATTGAGACAATATTTGTCACAATTTGTCACAATGCGACGTTGCAACATGAGTGACCATGGTTGATTTTCATATTGAGACAATCTTTGTCATAAAGCGATGTTGGACCATGGTTGACCATGATTGATTTTCATATTGAGACAATATTCGTCACAATGCAACATTGGAGCATGGCTAACCATGATTGATTTTCATATTGATACAAACTTTTTCGCAATGCGACTTATCATGGTCAACCACGTTGGACCATGGTTGACCATGATAATATTATTTAATGTTATTATTACTAATAATGAAAGGTAATATTCGTATTCATATTAATTAATATTAATATTAATAATTAATATTAAATAAATATTATTATTAATAAACAATATTGAAACTTTATAACTAAATGTTATATATATTTAATGTTATTAATATTAATATTAATAATACTAATAAATTAAAATAAAAATGATAATAAACATGTTAGATCTAAGATTTTTTTGGTCCATAATGTAGATAAATGTCTTTCGAAATAATCACATTATTAAGATTTGAACAACGTTTCGAACCAACTAACGTGGTCCATCATCGGGACAATGTGAAGAAATTAATTGATCTCCACAAATAAATAGTGTGGATGCGTCATTGCCTGGAGATAGCTGTTAAAACTAGCCATTAGAGAATTAGGTAATTAATTATTTAGTTATCAAATTAATTAATTTAATTTCATAAAATAATATTAAAGAATATTAAAAAAAGTAGTAATAAATAAATAAATAATAATAATAATTATATATTTAAAATATTGGTTATTTGAAAAATAAATAATTAACTACAAATTAGAAGGGTAAGAGGGACCAAAATAATATGTTAAAAATTAAAATAAAATAATGAGAAGCTAGGGGATAATATTAAAAATAATGTCGAAAATAAGAAATAGTAAACTATAAGGGAAAAAATACCGGAAGAAAATTAAGAGCCAAAATGCAATATGAATCCAAGTGAGATGGGAGGGAATCACATCAAGAGAGCTAGAGTCCAGCTCTTGCTCAATTTCCAACCATCATCTTTGTTGAGGTTCCTAGCGTGTCTCTCAATCTCAATAACCTCTCTAAGCTTCCTATGGTGGAAATGATCAACCTTAGCAATGACCCTCGAGTACTCAATACAGACATGGCGACAAGATTTTTCTGCATGTTCAACTAGAGCCGAAGTGCAGGAACGATTGTGCCTAATATCTGCAGCATGTTATTGGATTCTTTGCGTAATGGATCGACTAGTTTCTCCAATATAGGAAATACAACAAGAACAAGGAACCAGGTAAACACCTTTCTTGTGCTTCTGGTAGACAAGGTCCTAACCAAAACCAAGAGAATTTCTAATGGTACAAAGAGATTTGAATAAGGAGGAGACATTATTCCTCCTAAGGACATGGCAATCTTGTCTATGGATCCAGACAAAGATAAAAAAACAAGAATTTCTTGCGAACTGCTTACTAATTTCAAACCTGTAGTACAATTTAAACATCTGGATTGATGGGTAGGTGACAGAGACAAAGTTCAAATTCTATAAGAGCATTTCGTGGCAACCCAATTCATTCATCATGGTTTGTGAGAACCGGTTGCTTGCATTGTCTGCCTTGGATGTACCAATCTCTGCTCTGCTGAGAAAAAAAATATACGCAATTCTGCAGTGACTTGTTGTTTTTGACAAAAGGGGAAGTCGCAACAACAAGAATGAATTGCTCAAGAACACACATTGTAGATTTATTAATGTGAATTATATATACATGCAATCGGACGGTTATAAAAGAAATTGAATTGGAACTGAATGGGAAAGTGATTACTAACTAAATCTTTGAACTAATTCTAAAATAAATCTTTAACACTCCCCCTTAATTTTGAGGGTTACATTGTTTTTTTCCTAACTTTTGACATTGAAATTCAAAATTAACTTTTCCTAGGCACTTGGTGAAGATATCCACTAACTGTTCCTTCGATTCACAAAATTTGAGAACAATAACACCATTTTTGACAAGATCACGAATGAAGTGAAAGCGAGTGTCAATATGTTTTCTCTTTTGATGAAAGACATTGTTCTTTGAAAAGGAAATAGTGTAAGTGTTGTAAAACAAGATTGAAATAGGTTCATTTTCTGTATATCCGAAGTTAGAGAGAAATCTCTTTAGCCACACTGCTTGACATGATGTTGAATTTGCTGCAACGTATTCGGCCTCTGTTGAAGATAACGCAACTATGGGTTGCTTTTTGGATGGCCACGAGATCAAGTATCTGCCAAATAGAAAAGCATAGCCAGAAGTTATTTTCTGATCATCAATACATCCTACATAATCACTACCTGTATAAAAAACAAGCTTACTGTCTGTAGAGGCTGCATACGATAAACTAGATGTAGATGTACCTATAATGTATCTTAACACCCTTTTTCGAGCTTTACAATGACAGTCTTTAGGAGATTCCATAAACCTGGAAATGTAACTAGCTGCAAATGCTATATCAGGCCTAGTAGCAGTTAGATACATAATACTACCAGCAAGTTGCTTATACAAAGTTGAATTAACAACAGTGCCCACATCATCTTTACTTAACTTTGTACCAACTTCAATAGGAGTATCTACCGGTTTACACCTGTCCATATTAAACTTTTTCAAAATGTCAGTAGCATACTTCTGTTGACTCATAAACATACCATCGTGTGTTTATTTCACACTTCGATACCTAAGAAGTATCTCATTAATCCAAGATCTGTCATTTCCAATTCATTTTTCATTGCAGCTTTAAATTCATCTAACTGCATGTTACATGTACAAATTATGTCATCAACATAAAGAAATAGTATCAAAATATTACCTTGATGATCATTCTTGATATACAAAGTGGGCTCATGGTCACTCCTTCTGAAACCATTATTCAGCAAGTAATGGTTTATTCGGCTGTACCAAGCTCTTGGAGCTTGCTTCAAGCCATACAATGCTTTCTTCAACCTGTACACCTTATGTTTCCAAATTTTTATTTCGAAACCGGGTGGCTGATCAACATACACTTCTTCATTCAAAACACCATTCAAAAAAGCAGACTTTACATCCATTTGGTAAATCGACCACTTGTTTTGTGATGCTATAGCTAATACAAATCGAACAATATCAATTTTTGCTACAGGTGAAAATGTTTCACCATAATCTATGCCAGGTAGTTGTGAAAAACCTTTGGAAACTAATATTTCTTCGTGCTTATCAACTTCACCTATCTCATTTAACTTTGTTTTAAAAACCCATTTGACACCTATAAAATTTTTATCATCAGGTAGATGAACCAAATCCCAAGTTTGATTTCTTTCAATAGCATCGATTTCGTTATTCATTACATCTACCCATACTTTGTCCTTTATAGCCTCTTCAAAACAAGTAGGTTGAAATGAAAGAAATGAAAAATTTACAATATCATCAACATCGTCATGTGCATAAATATCACTTAGGTTTCTCATTTTAGGATTATCAGAATCAAACTCAAAATATGATGAACTGCTACTGCTTGATGAACTACTACTGGTTCTGTCTTGAACCTATAATCTTGGAGTTCATGTTGTAGGTGCTTGATGTTCATCTAACAGAATAAAAGGATTAGGAAAAGTATTGTTGTCCATTTCATTCCAAGACTTGTCTTCTAGAAATTTCACATCTCGACTTACGACAAACTTCTTAGTTATAGCATCAAACAATCTATATGCCTTAGATTGATCACTATATCCTATAAAAATATACTTTTCTCTCTTATCATCAAGCTTCTTTCTTAATTTTTCTGGAACATGAGTGAAAGCAATACAACCAAATACTCGAAAGTGTGAAATAGTTACCTTTTGTCCGCTCCATGCTTCTTTAGGTACAAAAATTTGAACACTGGAAGTTGGCGATCTATTCAAAATATATACCGAATATGCAACTGCTTCAGCCCATATATTTAGACAAATTTTGTGTTTTAAGCAAACTTCGAGCCATATTCATAATTGTCTGATTTTTTCTTTCCGCGACTCTATTCTGCTGCAGAGTATAACTGGTTGTCATTTGTTTTTTAATACCATGTTGTTTGCAAAAATCAATGAATTCGTTAGACTCATAATCACCTCCTTTATCAGACCTGAGAACTTTAATAAACTTTCCACTCTGTTTTTCAGCCTCGACTTTGAACTCCTTAAACTTGGAAAATGTTTCAGATTTTTATTTAATGAAATATACCCAAATTTTCCTGCTAAAATCGTCAATAAAAGTAAGAAAATAGAGATTGCCAGCAACTGATTTTTCTTGCGTTGGACCACACAAATATGTATGCAATAACTCTATTTGTTCTTTGGTTGTATTAGACGCTGAAGCAAAACTATCTCACTTATGTTTACCCATTATACAACTTGTACAGGAAGAGATATGATCATACAAAATAGGAAAACCTTTAATCATAGTCTATTTTTGCAAAAAACTCATACTTTTGATAGGTAAATTACCATATCGCAAATGCCACAGGTTAGAGTCAGTTGCTGTTGAAACATTATGTGCATAAAACTTCTCACTTTTTAATTGTAATTGATACAACATGTTATTTGTCATAGGAATATTTGCAACAAGACACTTATGTTGATCAGAAATCGTGCAAGTAGTGTTGTGAAAGCTAACATCATAACCATGTGCATCTAACTCACCAACATTCAAAA
Source organism: Pinus albicaulis (assembly GCA_034641835.2). NCBI lineage: Eukaryota > Viridiplantae > Streptophyta > Pinopsida > Pinales > Pinaceae > Pinus > Pinus albicaulis. The sequence continues at coordinate 1,368,004,669 of CM076584.1, forward strand.
AATTATTCTTGAAATTGGGTACATAATAAACATCATAGATATTCTTCACGACATTTTGTTTGGTTAAAACAGGTATAATACCTTTTCCTGAAGCTTTAACTCGGCGATCATCACCCAAACCAATAGAGGAACTGAAAGATCTATCAAGATGAGAAACCAAATCACTATGACTAGTCATATGATTACTACATCCGCTGTCTACCAACCAAAAATATTTATTAGGTACTTCCACAGTCACTTGGCATGCCAAAAATAAAGCATCTGATGTTTCACATTCAATGTTTGTGACATTGGCTTTGTTTTTACTTAAAACATATTGTCATTTTCGACATTCAGACTTATAATGGCCATATTTTTTGCAGTAGTGACACTGAATTTTTTATTTATCTATCCACCTACGACCATGATCAGTTTGAGACTGATCTAAATGTGTTTGAGTTACCTATTATCTATCATCAGACTGAGACTATCCTCGACCTTTTCCTCTCCTGCCACGAAAAACTCTGCCTCTACCTCTATCCATAGAAGCTTTAGATTTGAAAGCATGCTCTAAAGTACTGACATCTAAATTAATTCTTACTCCATGAGCCAAAAAAGAACCAGTTAATTCTTCCACAGATAATTTTTTTAATTCTCTCGACTCAAAAACAATAACTATCATGTCAATTTTTTTAGGCAAACATCTAAGAATTTTTTCAACAACTCTTTGGTCTTCAAGTTCTTCACCATTCATTCGAATCTAATTAACAACACCCATAACCTTAGTCATGAACTGATCAACTATTTCTGATTTAGTCATTTTAAGTGTTTCAAATTGTGTTCTAAGAGTCTTTACTTTTACCATTTTTACTTTATCGTTTCCTTAATTAGGCAACCTTAAGTATATCCCATATTGATTTAGCAGTCTTAGCTGCTATGATTTTTGGAAAAATAGAGTCATCTAAGGAATTTAAAATGCACGACTTTGCTCTACCTTCCTTCTATTTAAGTTCATCAATTTTTTTTCTTTAAGCAGCACTCATTCCAGCAATTGTATTTGCGTCAGGTGCTGTGAACCCCAATTCTATTGATTCCCAACAAACTAGACCTTGTAAGCATGCTTGCATTTTAAGGCTCCAATAATCATAATTTTTCCTGTTAAATAGAGGCATGGGAATTGAAAACTCACTTGTCGAAGCCATATTTAAAGCAATAATAAATATAAAACCTTTTAAATAACTTTCACTCTCTTTTCCCCTTTACGAGAAGAATAAAATAATAGCCTCTACAATGATATTATATCGTAACTTGATATCTTTCTAGCAGAATTATCATAAAGAAATACACCCTTCTGGAAAATCAAGGCTGTGGAGAATATATTTAACGATGTCCTTTTATGGAAAAAATTCAAAATAAATAGGGCAATCCCTCTATGAAGTAAAAGACATAATTCTTTTCTTTTATCTTAAGCAGAGTGCGAGGACAATTTGCATTTGTAACCAATTACACTGGAATTTTCAAACTGAATTCATCACCACAACAGCAACAACAAGAATAATTGTCTCTTTATATTATTTAACTTTCTCTCATAACGAACTTTCATGTGACTCTAGTTCATCCCACCATTCATACTCATGAGCTTATGAGCTCCTTCAATTCCAAATCAGATAATTTTCCAGGAAACAAACTATGAGAGTTTTTAGCAGGGACTCACAATAATTTAAACGCCAAAGAAACGAATTGCTGGAGAGCACACATTATTTCGCTAACTGGATGCCATTCTGTGTCTATTGGAGCAATTAACAGAACACAGGGACACAACTGCTCCCCTTTTTCAACTAGCGGACGGGCTCTGCTCCCCTCACTCTCGACGACACACAGGCGAAACTTCTTGGTTTTCTATTAAACTGCTCGAAACAGAGTCCCCTCACACTTCGGCGGCACGCAAGCGGAACTGCTTCACTCCTGTCGGTCACTTCTTCTCTTCGGCTTTCTGCGGAACTGCTTCACTCTGGTTGACATTCCTCAGAAAACAAAAACTCTACAAGTTTCCAAGTCCATAGACTCACTGGCTACAGGATTGACTCCTGGGCTCTGATACCATGACAAAAGGGGAAGCAGCAACAAGAAGAATGAATTGTTGGAGAACACACACTATAGATTTGTTAATGTGAATTATATATACATGCAATCAGACGTTTATAATAGAAACTAAATTGGAAGTGAATGGGAAACTGATTACTAGCTAAATATTTGAACTAATTCTAAACTAAATCTTTAACAGTTTTAGGGCTCTGAATTCGAGTGAAGATGTCGAGCACTTCCACTAATGTGCATGCTGACGTGTATGTACGCGAAATGAAAAAATGAAGCAACAAATATTTTTTAACTGACATTACGTCAAGTTTACAGTTTGTTATCATCGTGTTGTTTTCAATTGAACCTTCCGTTTGCTCTAGTGATGGCCGACTCTTTGATCACTCAATGGTTGTCAAGTCGGTTTGCAGGAACACTCGATACCATGGTCGCTATGTTGTGTCGATGATTTCCTACCCCAGAAATTTCCTACCCGAGAAATCAGACGGCGAAGCCCCACTATTTGATGTATGTGGCAGTGAGGGTGAGCATGGAACAAGCATGGAAAGGCCATCACATGGTGTTCAGTCTGCGAAATAACAAAATTAATAGTAGAGAACGTGCTGCGTGGCGAGATTGCCTGAAGCACTTTAAAGCCACATCTGAGCATATCAACGTTTGTTTCAGCAACAAGCATGAGGAAAAAGATATCGCGACGTGGCTGAGTGAAGCTTTGACAAGCCTCGACACATGCATCAATGGCTTTAGCAACATGAATTTTTCTTCTATGAATTCCATAACATCTATCATAACGTCCATTGTAGTGAATGTGTCGGAATTAGTGATAAATTTGCTTTCCATGTACACTGTTCATACCCGAACAAACAACCGACGCCTATTGTTTATTCCCACTATGGGAAGGATTTCTAGAGTGGCTGTCGGTGGGGGATCGAAGGCTGTTATAGTCGATGGCCACGACCCCACAAGCCAATGTGGTGGTTGCTCAATATAGTTTCGAAAATTATCGAACGATCGGTCAAGCAGTAAAGGGTGTGCCTTAGCAAAGCAGCAAGAGATATGTCATCTACATCAAGGCGGGTGTTTACCAAGAGATTGTTAGTATTCCCACGTTGATGCCGAATTTGATGGTTATTGGAGATGGCAAGGATCAAACCGTGGTTACCGGAAGCAAGAACATCGTGGATGGTTCGACTATCTATAGCTCTGTAACTTTCGGTAAGAGTTGTGAAATATTTAGCTGGTATGAGCAATTGAAAGCGCTTGTGTGCTATTAGTCGACACTGGTTGGTTCGAAACGCGTCGACAAAGTTCATTTGAATGTGATTATTACCAAAATAATTCTATACAATTTTACGATGGATCACAGAAGCCAAAATTCAAAAAATATTAATGATTTCTTAAAATGTTTTTAATTATGGATGGGCTTATTTATTTTGAGATAGAATAATTTTTAAATTTTAAATTTAATGGTTGATAATTTTTAAGCACATAGTATTAATTGAATTTTTACTAAATATATTTAAGGGTAATTATATATATATATATATATATATATATATATATATATATATATATATATATATATATATATAATTTAACTAGAATAGCTATATAATTTATATACTTAGTAATGTTTAGTAAATATTGAAATAATTGTGCTATAATTTATATTAAATTATAAAAAAAAATCATAATTTTATTTTAAATTATTATTAATAATTATAAAAAAATAAATATATGAATCAAGTGTATATATATTTAAAAATGCATATAACATTTTTTTTGTTGTAAGTTAGGCTAAACTATATTGAAATCATAAAAGAAACTTTACAAAGGCTATGAGCAGAGATGGCAAGCAGTACTTAGTCAATCCTTGCCTTGGAAGTTTTCAAAATAAACCATGTTTGGGGCTACCTCATAGGAGGAAACCAAGCCCTTAAGAGAGTCAAAGAGTCTTGATTTACAAAATATTCAATAACACATACAAAAACAAAATAGCTGAAGTACGTCTCAAGAAGAAAAAAATGAGAGATGAACCTTGCTACCGAGTAGTCATGGAGTTCCTTCATCTTCCTCTGTCGCGTGGTCCTCCTCCTCAATTACACATCCATATTCTCTTGCAATGGCTTCCACCTCAGTTGTGGGCTCGCGAGGAGGCTTAGGAGGGGCCACATGGACGATGGGAGCAACAAGATAATCAGCATTGTGAACTCTAGTCTATATGGCTTCAGAGTCCATTATCCAAACGCCTGCCTCCTCCTCCGCAGGCTCATGGACTGGAAGCGGTTCAGTTTTCCAAGTTGTGGCCGGCTCAGATTGCGCAAAAGTGGATTTTCTGTGGCCTCTTCTACCCTTAGGCTTCACCGGCGGCTGAACAATTTCCTCCTCAGTGTTTTCAGGTGTTTGGGTAGCCGACATATAATGGCATCCTCATGAGGACCCTTCGTTGGATTCTAGGCATTGGTCCTGGCCACGGTGAGAGCGGCCAAAGAGCGTCTATCTATAGCTACCCTTGATGGGCTTTTGACTTTGGCATGGGGCCATGAAGAGGCTATCGACCAGAGGATTGTGAGCTAGCTGTGTGACAAAGCTGAGAGCATGGGACGCACAACAGAGGTGCGCAGCAGTGGGACGCATATCAGGGGATTGCGCAGCAGAGGGGTGTGCAGTAGGGGGATCGCAACAGGGGGCACGTAGGATGGAAGCGCACAGGGGGAGGGGCACGTAGTAGGGGGGCATGTAGCAGAGGACACATTGTAGGGGGCTCACAGCAGGGGCTGCACAGCACGGTGAGCGTGCAAAAGGGGGAGCGGAGGCAGGTTGGAGGAGCAGTGAAATGGCAGAAAGAGGAGAAGCGAAGGTAGAGAGAGCTTGCAAGATCGGTTGGAGAAGAAATGAAATGGCTAATTGAGGAGCCTCTATGCCTTTTGTAGGCATGAGGCATTGGAATCGAGCGTAGATTCAGAGAGGGACAATCCAAGAGTGCTTGAAAGTGCCTGCATGTGATGTGTGGTGTGCCGAGAAGCCAAGTGAGGTAGAGCGCCGACGAAATTTATCAACGATTTGAGTTTCCACATCAAGTAGGAGTTGGCATTGCAGGGCAGCGTTAGACTAATCATGGGAGGAGCTGTCCTCGCTCATTCTAGATATTTCACTCGCATATGAGGTGCATATAAAAATATTTGTTATAAAAAAAAATTGTCTATTTTTTAATATATATTTTAAAAATAATAAGTCATATCCACATGTCACATTCTGTTTTATTAATTTTTATTTGTAATATTGAATTTTTATTATTTTTTTGTTATAGTGTAAAATGTAAAGTATATTGATACTTATTTTCATTTGATGTTGACTAACCATTTAATTTATAGGATATAAAAAAGGAATTTTAATGAATTTATTTTGTTTAATTTCACTTTAATTATGTCAATAGACATGTTTTTTCTACAATAAAGTTTCAAGAATTTTAATTTAATTATCAATAATTATTACATAGATGGTTGAGATTTTACCTATGTTGTAAACGTTTTTGGAATGAGGGAACGATGGGAACTTGGGTATGGGTGTCTGGAATGGCTAGAGGTTTCCCTAAAATTTACAAGAAATGGTTGATCAGGAGAGGCAATATTATATAATTAAAAATTAAGAAATAAAATAAAATTAATAATTATATAATTTAAAATTCTATATTTTTTAACTTTCAACTTAACTTTTAATATAATAATATTAAAGATATTAATTATTATTGTCCAATTTTAAGGCCACCACCAAGCCATACACCAACTTGGTGTATGAGACCTCCTTGTTTGTAGGAGAAAGGACAAAAAATAATAATTATATAATTTAAAATTTTATATATTTCTAAACTTTTAAATTAACTTTTAATATAATAATATTAAAGATATTAATTATTAGTATCCAATTTTAAGGTCAGGGTCAAGCCACACACCAACTTGGTGTATGAGACCCTCTTGTTTGTGGGACAAGTGATCCACCTCCACACAACTATTTGACTACTAATTCTATGAAGACATACATACTCTACCCCCATACATAATTTTTGAACCTTGTGACCTCTTAGAAGGAAACACATGCTCTTAACCATTGGAAACACTCAAATTATAAAATCTATTCAATAATAATAATTAAAATTAGTTTAGAACCCCATTCAAGATTTAATGAAACATGTTGTATAACGTCTTTAATTAAAACTAAATAAATATGTGTACTTATTTTTATTTTTTTAATTATAATAAGTATTGTTTTTTATTTAATAAACATTTTTTTATTTTATTATAAAAGGGATATATGCCAATTTAAATTTAAATTGAAAATAAAAATAAATACAAATCTTCTCACGACAAGATTTTTTTTTAAATTTTGTATATTAAATTCACAATAATTATAATAATAAAAAATCAATTTCTTATTATATAAATATTTTAAAATCAATTTATAGAAATTTAAACAACCATTATATTTTAAATTTAATTTATAGAGATTTAAGTAACTAAAAAATTAAGCAATGAACGGTTTATATATTTATAAAGATTTAAGGAAACACATAATACATAAAAAAATTAATGTTACATTGTATTTACAAAATACTTAATTTAACAACAACATTTACATTTATTTTTTTAACTGAAATAGGTATGAATTTTATTTATTTGAAAAAGAGAGAATGGGTCTTTGCCAAGGCAACCCCAATTACAAAGTAATTATCCATCATATACTGCTTTTGAGATACAACATTTTCATGGAATTTGAAAGGAACTGTCATCGTTTAGAATTAGCTACCCTTTCATGAGAGAGCGACCTTTGTTCGCCATCTGATCTGCTTCACTGTTCTAATTTTTGAGAATATGATAGAACTTGTAGGAGGAAAAGTCTTGTAGGACTCTCTTCAATCTGCCCAGAATTTTGTTGAGACTAGCATTGCTAAAAAGTTCCTCCGAGTTTAATTTTTTTATTAATATCTCTGAATCTCTGAAGAATTGGAGGTCTTTGAAACCTTTGTCTCTTGCTATGAGGCATGCTTTGAGAAGACCGAGAATCTCTTCTTGATTGTTGGTTTTCTGACCTAAACCCCAACAAAAGCAGTTTCTTGAAGACCCATCCGGGGAGTAAATGACCCCGCGAGCACCAGCAACACTGGGGTTTCCTTTGAAGGCCCCATCGAAGAATATTGTGGTTAAATTTTGAATCCGCCACCAATTTTGGAATGTATCCTCAGAGTCTCTTTTACGCCATTCTGGGTTTGCTGTTTGAGGGGTAAGAAGATACTTTCGAGGATAAGGCTCGAGGGGGCCAAGCCACCTCTTTTCTTCAGGCAGGAGCAAAGAGTCTTCTTTAAAATATTGCTGTTGGGCAGCTTCCAAGAGGAAGGATTTGGATTTCGCTGCTACATGCAAAGGGGAATGTTGCAAGTCATTAAAAATCTGATCATTGCGGGCCAACCAGCGCTGCCAGCAAACGTATTTGGGAATAGCTATCCAGACTTTGCGCCAAAAAGATTTGATGGGGATTCTATGAGGGTAGAAAAGACTCCAAGAGGCGAACAAATCAGAGACAGAGCTCTGTGGAAGGACAGAGATCTGTAGATCCTGAAGGATAAGTCCCCACACTTCTTTGGAAAATATGCATTCCATGAATAAATGCTGGGCTATTTCGAGGTTGCTTCTGCATAGCTCACATCTATGTGGCCCTGCTATGTTCCTTTTCACTAGATTATCTCCCGTTAGAAGTTTATTATGAACCAGGGTCCAGAAGAAGAAGTTCACTTTTGGTAAGGCTAATGGTTCCCAGACTTGTTTCCAAAAGGCCGGAGATTGGCTGTTGTTCCTTGAGACCTGTAAAACTCTGTAGCATGCTGCTGTAGTATATGATCCTGACTGACCCCAGCCCCAGCTGTCTTTCATGTATCGATTTTTAGGGACTGACTCCTCCAGCAGTTCAGCGAGAAATTTTTTTTTGGGGAATTAATCGGATAGGGACACCATGGAAGTCCCAGCCAGCCCAGTCTCCACGGTGATCCCAATTAGAGAGGTCATATATAGTGTTTATGCCTGCACGTTCCAGGCAGTCTCGAAGGTCTGCGATTTCCTCATTTTCAACCAAAGGAGCGCGCCCCGTGATTCGATCAAGCCACAAATTTGTGCGCTTACCATTGCCCGGTATTCTGTATACAAATTTTTTGAAGAAATTACTGCTTTTGCAGCATAGACTCCACACCTGCGTGTAGTTAACAGAGTTGACATATTGCAGGTTTCTGAGAGAAGTTTTGTGAACATATTTTGACTGGAGAATGGCGCTGACTGGATGATTGGGCTCGTGGACCATCTTTCATAGTATCTTACCTCCCAGCGCTAGATTAACAAGAGAGGGATCTTGAATTTGTAGTCTGCCCTCTGCAGTCGATTTTTTAACCAAGTCCCAATTTACTAAGTGCATTTTTTTCTCATTTCCCTTCCCTCCCTGCCATAAAAAATCTCGGAGGAGTTTAGAGATCTGATCCATCACATTTCTTGGGGCTAATAGGAATGCTGCTTGATAGATTGGGAGAGCAGACAGCAGAGACTTGATTAGAATGACTTTACCACCTTTTGTTAACCAGAAGCCTCCCCAAGCTGAGATTTTTGATTTGATTTTACCAATGATTCCGCTCCAGAGCGACCTCTTATTAACTCCATTTGAGATGGGGAGGCCAAGGTACTTGATCCTATCCCATTGGGCATGACCTTTGAACCCAAGGAGATTCGAAATGCTTGTGAGATCTTGCTGATCTATGTTCCAACTGTAGACTTCACTTTTTCTCTCGTTGAATAATGCTCCCGAAACTCTGCAGTAACTTCTAAGAACAGTGTCGAATGCTTTGGCAATTCTGGTGGAGGCACCTCCAAGGAGGAGGGAATCATCTGCGAAGAGAGCATAGTTCAGAGGGTTGGCACCTATGGAAGGTTTGAGACCCGGAAGGGTACCACCAATTCTTTCAGCTGTGAGTTTTCGACTGAGAGAGTCGGCCATTAAAATATACAGAAAGGGGGAGAGAGGGCATCCCTGCCTGATGCCTCTCCGAGCTTGGAAAAAATTGGTAGGACGACTGTTGACTAGAGGGGAAATCCAAGGGTTATCAACACATACATTTATAAGGTGAACAAAGTGAGGCGATAAGCCAAAGGAGAGAAGAAATTTGATGAGGAAAGAGCGGTTAACTGTATCGAATGCATTCGCCATATCTATTTTTATCAACATACCTTTCTCTTTCCGTTGTTTTCTTGAGTGGATTGTCTCTTGAACTTGAATAACATTGTCCAGAATGTGCCTGCCTTCCACGAATCCACCTTGAGAGCTGGAGATCAGAATTTTGAGCAGAGGCTTGATCCTATTTGCTAAAATTTTGGCCAGTATTTTGTAAGAAGCATTACAAAGCGATATGGGCCTGAATCTTGCAAATGTTTCAGGATTGGAGTCTTTGGGAATTAAGGCTAGGTAGGTGGAGTTGGTTCCTCCACCTATCTTAGCTTTTTTCATAAACCCTCTTATCATTTTTTGAAGATCAATTTTGATGATATCCCAGCAAGATTTGTAGAAATGAATTTTGAATCCATCTGGCCCTAGGGCCTTATCTGATTCCATGGACCAAACAAATTTGATGATTTCCTCCTCAGATATGGAGCTAGAGAGTGTTGTGTTGTCTTCAGGGCTGATGAGAAGAGGGATGTTAGAGAGGAGATCAGCAGTTTCCTCCTCATAGCCGTGGGTTCCCTCACTATATAGATTCCTGAAGTGGCTTTCTGCAGCAGCTTTGACTTGGATGAAACCTTTGTTGACTTGGCCCTTAGCTGTTTTAATTTCTGATATATGGTTCCTGGACAGACGTGCTCTATATTGTCGGTGGAAGAAGGCGGTGTTCTGATCCTTTTCCTTTAGCCACAAACTTCTGGATTTAATTCTCCAATATTCTTCTTCCATTCGAAAGGATCGGTATGTGGAGCGTTGGGCTTTTATTTCTTTTTCCAACAACTCCGCTGTGATATCTTTACTTTCCATGTCTGCTTGCAGGGTCTGCAGGATCTGCACTTCTTCTTTTCGTTGGCTAGTTGGGGTAGGGACTGGTTTCCTTATCCAATCCTTCAGTGCTTGTTTTGTGGCCTTAAGTTTTTTCTCCCAAACATAACTTGAGGACCCTGAGAAGGATTTGGCCCAAGCTTATTTCACTGTTACTGTGAAGCCTTCTCTCTCGATCCATAGAGGGATGAATAGAAATGGAATAGGGCCCAGATCTTCTTCATCTTCTAGTAGAAGCTGTACTGGCTTGTGATCTGAGGTCAGTTTGGGAAGGATTTTAGTGATGATTATCTTTTTGTTCATCATTAGGGAGCTTTGCACTAGAAATCGATCTAGGCGTGCATAAATGTGGTCCAACCCAATTCTGTTATTGGACCAAGTGAAAAGACCTCGGACAGGATTGAAGTATAGGAGATCCCAAAGATGTGTGAGCTCTTCCATAATGGCCAGCAGAGGATCTCTACTGCTGGAACCTCCCCTCTTCTCTTTTGCTTTCAAAACTATATTAAGATCCCCGGCAATGATAATGTTGCTGGGGGAATGCTGCTCTAAAAATGCTGAGAGAGAATTCCAGCATTCTCGTTTTTCAGAGTAAATCACAGGGACGTAAAGATTGAAGAGAGAGATGGTCAACTTACTTGCGCAGTGTGTCAGCGCCGTGAAGATCCAGTGTTGGGTTCCATGGGATTTATTCAGCTGGAATAGATCTTCTGTCCAGAGAGTTTCCAGCCCTCCAGAAGAGCCCCTTGAGCTTACTGCTTTTCTTGCACTTTTCTTCCATTTTGACTTGCTGATATCTAGAAGAGATCGCCCTTCTATCTTAGTCTCTTGGAGCATGAGAATGTCTGAGGGGTCTATTTTCAAGAGGTCCTTAACTGCTTCAGCTTTAGAGGGGTTCCCCAGTCCTCTGCAGTTCCAAGAGACGAGTTTCATTATTTACTTGAGGGGGGGTAGGAGCCTCCCTTAGAAGGCCTTGGTCTGGTATTTTTTCCAATAGACATTTCTATTGTGGACTGGCTTCCTTGTATTTTAGGTCTTTCAGCCTCCTCTTCCGTCACTTCTTTGCGAGATTTCCTTCTTGCTCTTTTTGAAGGGCGCTCATAGGTTTCATCCTCCGAAGAGCCTGAGCTTTCCGCAAGTTTTTTCCTTGTGAATTATGCGTATGAGGGATTGGAGGGGCTGCCTTGAGAGGCTTAAATCTGTATTGCTTCCCCTCCATCTTTGCTGGAAGGTGGGATTTCTGTCTGTTCCAGATTTTCCTGAATTGGGTTTGCAGGATTGATCTGGGCACTTTCTGTACCATTTGGGGTTGCTTCCTTTTCTTGGTTGGACTTGGAGCTGCTTGGGGCTCCGATCACATTGCCTTTGCCAGTGCCTTTTTTTTGGTGAGCAGTTTTCTGGACTAGAATCCATTGTTCCTCATTTTGTTTGTATAAATGCTCCTCGGCCTTTTTCTTACAATGCTTTGCAAAGTGTCCATGGCCATGACAATGTCTACATTTGAAAGGAAGCTGTTCATAATCCAGTTCCTGGACATGCGTCCACCTAGCAACAGTGAGCTTGATTGCTTCCGGCAACCCCTCTTCTAGATCCACTTCTACGCAGATGCGGGCACATGAGTACTGGTCTTTTCTTGCAGCTTGATCTATGTATTTTCCTAGAGCATTATCAATGATCTGAAGGGATTTTTGGTTCCAACAATGGAGGGGCAAATGGGGAAGTCGCACCCAAACCGGGATAGCAGAGGGGACATCCTGGGTGGGATCAAAATCAGGATACCATTTGTTTAGGTAAATTCCTTGCGGACCCATGAAGTATGGGCCATTCCTAAAGATTAAACTTCTGTCTTCCAGGCTTTCGAATACGAATACGAAGAAATCATTTCCCACAAAATAGCTTTTAACACCCTCTTTGGTCACTGTGGAGTCCAGTTTCTTTGAGTCCAGTCATCCACCGACTTGGGAGAAGGCCAGAGGCCCGTGAACTGGCCTATGAGACCTCTCTTAGCCAGATTCAGGGCCGCTTTACATGTTTCTTCTTCATGAAGGGCAACCGAAGGACTATAATCAATTTTCTTGATAAACTTCTGTTGATTAGTGGAGGGAGGGCACTTTGAGCTTGCTGTAATCATGGACTTGAATGCAAGGACCTCCGGGGGCGGAATGGGGGGGGGGGGAGCGGGGAAAGGGCCCCCGCTGGACTCCATGGGCGGATGAGAGGCGTAGCAGGGCTGTGCGATGCAGCGCAGTAGCCACAGGGGCGCGCAGACGGGCACCCAGCAAACCTAGAGCATGCAGAGCACTAGGAGGTAGGGCATCGATAAGCTATTAAATATTTAGAGTATATCAAAAACATTAACATTTTTCAACTAAACTATCAAGTCATGAAATATTTTTGAAAGATTTGATGAAAATGCTTTAAACTTCATATAGAATCCACTCACTTTTTGTTTTTAAGTGTCAACTTTTTTTACAAGTACTAAAGTGCAAGTATAGAATAAAAACACTATGCATATTGCTAATCGATTTCCAAACAATGCATCGTCGTCAAGACACTTATACAATATGAAAATTCTTTAAAGTTCATATGAGATCGAGGAAATCTAAACCATTACTTTATTATAAAAAAAAAATTCCCCAAAAATATCAACAGTGAACAGTTATTGTAGGGTTACTGCACTCTTCATTGGTCTGGCAACAACACCAAAAAAGAGTGTGAACCATGCAAATATGTATTACAGTTTCCACTCATTTAGGTTTACCCACAAACACTCCGCCTACAAGTCACTTTTAGAAAGTCAGTTGTCCAATTACGGTGGCACTTTGGGGTTTATATATCGCTTAAGGTGTGTGGTAAGATAACGCTAAAAACACCATTATAGTAAAGTGCCAGAAATGTCCCATCACTCCTTTTGCCATTCCATGGGAAAAAGGAACGCTTCCTTCCCGTTCCAATGCTCTTGGGAAAGCAGGAACTTCTGGGATGGGTTCCCTATATGTAATGAGCGGTTCCGTGCAACTAAAGATTTTACTGACATGAAATATTCATAAAAGTATAAAAAAAATAAAAAAAATAAAAAATAATTATGTCATTTTTGTTTTTTAATTAAATTAATTAATTGAAAATAAAATGTCATACAAAACCAATAAGATTTTTTTTATCATGTGATTATTCATCAATTATAGTATTATGCAGATTAAAATTAAGAATCTAGGTAATAAAGTAGAGATAAATCTCCATTCTAAAATGGAAATAAAAATATTAATTTTATAATTTAAGTGACAATAGTTTTATAATTTTGCAATTTTGGTAACCACATAAAATATATTATGAAGTAATGCACATTTACCAGTAATTTGAATAATTGGGATAATAATAGTGGCAGCAATATAGAGCATGTGAAATGGCCTGGTTTTCATGTTATCACCAGTTCTTCTGCAACGGCCAAGTTCAATGTTGGGCAATTGATTTCTGGATCTTCCTGGATTTCAGCCACCTCAGTGCCATTCACTTCAAGAATGAACTGAAGTCACAACTATATTTCTTACTTGTCTTCTAAAATTTGAAAATAAGGTTGCTAAGCAGTGTGAACTAATTGGTTCGCACTCACCAAACCCATAGTTATGGGGCCTCTTTTCACTTTCACTTATTGATTGTCATAGAGCTTTTTAAAGATATTTACGCCGGAGGCGTTATCTTTGCTGGAGTGGGGTGGGGTGACATTGTTCACCCCACCCAATCGCAACCTTTTCTCATCGCCCTTCTCACGAATCATATTCTGACATGTGTTTAAACTTTTTAAAGGTGTTTTAAAACTCGAGAATCATATTCTGACATGCGTTGAAACTGTTTTAAGGTGTTTTACTGCAAGGTCGAGATTCGAACTGAGACATCCTTTCCCTTTTTGGCCAGGGTTTCTTGATTTTGTTCTGTTTTTAGGGTTATTCTTTTTTGTGACTGGTTTTTTTGTTTGTGCAGGGATGCAAGCAAACAGAGCGCATAGAGGTCGCAGGATTGAGTTCCGTGAGCCCGGTGCTTTCCTACCAGCCCAGTCTTGCGTCTTCGTCTTTCGCGAGCCAGGCTTCGTCATCGTTCGAGCACGGTGGAGCAGGGGCGGTGAACTCTTTGATCCCATGGCTCAAGAACCTCTCGTTGGCGTCTTTTTTGAGCAGACTGATTCATGGCAGGGGCTCAATCAGCACGCTAGAGTCAGCGTCTGCATTTCAAAACTGTTGTAGGAAAGAAACAATCAAGGGAATACCATGGGTTTCCATCCGTGCGGCTACTTCAGTTGCAGTCTATACGAAATCGAACGAAAACCTAGTGGAAATGCTCGAAGACTAGATTTAGTGTGCACTTGAATGGAATCCTCCCACTGAACCCTCCCACTGAGGTAAAGTAAAAGCAAAACCCCTAAGAGCTTATGATATTGCTTTGAAGAGTTGCATATGGTCACGATTTCTTTGTATTTAATGTGTTACAGGATCCTAAACCCTCGGGCACCATCCCCTGGGAGATAGAAGATATTCTGGGCAATCAGGGACAACCAGACACTGACACCAACACAAATGCATCTGCCAGCCTCCGCGCCTCAACTACATCTACAAAGGGGAAATCTGCACGGGGGAGGAAAAAAAAAATGTTAATGTTTCTGAAGCAATGGTGGGAGTAGCAACAGAAGTGCCTCATGCTCACCTTTCTATTTAGAATATTGAAGGTGATGCAACGGTTGAAGTTGTTTCTGGTCCTCTTCCTCCACCTCAAAACGAAGGAGGTGATGTAGCAGCAGCAGTTGGGGATGTGGCTTCTAGATACCTTGCTCCTCAGATGGATGATGATGCTGTGGCAGAAGTGGCTTCTAGTCACCTTCCTCCTGAGACACAAGCTAATGTAGTAGCAGCGATGGCTGAAGCGGCTTCTGGAGACCTTTCTCTTCCTCACACAGAAGATGATTGCAGTCTGTTGCTGAACGTGGATTGGGCAGAGGCAGAGGCAGAGGCAGAGGTAGCAGCAGCGGCAAAGGAGATGATTGCAGTCTGTTGCTGAACGTGGATTGGGCAGAGGCAGAGGCAGAGGCAGAGGTAGCAGCAGCGGCAAAGGTAGGGGTAGAAGCGAAAGTGAAAGCGAAGGCAAAGGCAAAGGCGAGGGCCTCTATCATGGCTCTAAGGTTTCCTTGAGAAAATTCTGTGCCCACTTCAGTAGTGGGGTCACCTCTAGTTTTGAAGTCTGAGAACACCAACATTAAGGAATGCAACTGGGAGCAAAGTACCCATCTCACAAAAGAAATATATAGCTCCTGTCTCTAACAAAAATTCATCTCCGGCCAGCAGTAGGAGCACACTATCTGTTTTGGGGCCTTCGCATATCTCTCAAAGCTCGTTAGGAAACTCTGCAAAACAACAATACTAGCAAAGGCCACAACAGTCAGTCTCCCTCAATCGACAACAATTCATTTTTACCTATAGTCCGTATGTGCAGTAGTAAGCGGTACAACAATCGCAGTTTTCACCTCAATCTACTCATCAAGTATCAACACTCCATCAGAAACAACAAATTCAGGGTCAAATTCCCCACAAACATCTTTCAGTAATCCTCCTCTGTGTCAACAGTAGGAACAACAAAAAATACAACGAGGTTCATCAACATCATCCAATTCTGGGACATTGTTGCTTGCCTCTCTAACATTAATGTTGGGTGGTAGCCCCACAAAGATTAATCCTGTTAGATCTCTTGGAGTCAATTTACATGCAAAGTATAGTGCCCCACATCAGTCAGGTAGCCCACATGTAGTTCTACCTTCTCAATATAAGTAAACATTTACAAATGTATCTGCAAATCCTGCAAAACAAGACAAAATGTAGGTGAAACTCCTATTTAGTGATTACGAATATGTTGACACAAATGTTTCCAAGTGTGTGCCATATATAGGTTTTTTCTGATAGGATAGTGATTGTTTGACTATTTTTGAGCACAAATGTCTTAATCAATATTAGATAAATGGAGAAATAATCTCACGAGAATCATTGTAACTGGGAACCATCTTTCCAAAACAATACCTCTGACACTTTGCTCCTCTGGTT
This sequence comes from Pinus albicaulis, assembly GCA_034641835.2. Lineage (NCBI taxonomy): Eukaryota > Viridiplantae > Streptophyta > Pinopsida > Pinales > Pinaceae > Pinus > Pinus albicaulis. The sequence goes on from CM076584.1 coordinate 1,368,020,898, forward strand.
AGTTGGAGCTTATGTTGTTGGGCAAAAATTTGTTCGAAGGAGGGATTCCTCCAGAGATTGGGAACTGCCAGAGCTTGAGGCAATTAAGACTCAGCCATAACCATTTGACTGGTGTTATCCCTGTCCAGTTTATGGGTGCAAATCTTCACATTGATTATCTAGATATGGCAGATAATAATTTACAAGGTGAAATACCCTCAAGCATAGGGCAGAGCAATAATTTGAGCTCCATTGACCTGTCCAAGAATAGATTGAGCAGTAACATTCCTCCAGAATTGGGGCAACTCTCCAATCTCCAGCTACTTAATCTCTCTTCCAATACAAGTACTTTATCTAAAGGTCTGATTTTGAGCTTACTTCCACATATGGTATACGTCAGATTGCTCTATATCGCTCCTTAAAATGAAAGGAGAGCACAATATGGATAAATTCAAAATGCAAAACAAAAAACAGATATTCCCAAATGGAAGCGGAACAGAACAAGCCACATAAAAATACCTAGTTATGAGAAAGAGACTTTGTTAATCTATAAACTGAAAGCTTTGGTCTTTGTACAGGAGAGGTGAGCTACAAGGTTCAAATTACAATTACCATTGGTAATTAAAATGGATATTTGTAATTGTTGATTAAAAAATGAATAAAAAAAATATGTATTTAAAAGACAAAACTCCATTTCCTCTTTCCTCTTCTCATGGAAACCTTAGAAACTGAATTTAAATTTTACAATTTGCCAAGTTAGCTGTACGTATTCTTATTCAGAGGTAGTGAAGTAGTTAGAAACAAAATAATGATGTTACAAAACAAAAATTGAAACAACGTGTATATATATATATATATGATCGAAAAAGACTGCAAGATATCAAGTTATGCACATACTATTTTTTTCATTCTAAAGCTTCTAAGCTGTACAAAATGCCAAAGAATCATCTGGCTAGAGAATATCGAACTCCTGAATTTCTCTGGAGTAGTTGAATAACAAAAGAAGAAATTCTCTGGAGTTGTTGAAGAACAAAAGGATAAATAGATGCCGGGAAGACGCTCAATTCTTTAAAGCTTCCGATATGATGCAAAAAAAACAAAAGTGTTTGCCCTTGTTTTAGGGAAAATTTAGAGCGAAACAAAAGAAGTATTAAAAGGATAAATACACAACCAAAGGCCGGATCAGAAAATTCAAAAACATTTGAACATAAATTTACCAATAGATTGCAAAATTTTCAGTTCTGGCAAACTTACAAGTACAGTGCAAATCATCCCACAAAATGCCCCTAAATTCTGCTCAAATCGGAAGTAGTGAAGTGATACCCTCGATATCCTGAAATAATCTCACGCGAATCGATGTAACTGGGAACCGTCTTTCCGAAACAATACTTCCGACGCTTTGCTCTTTTGGTTAGTCGGGTATGTTCTATAATTGTTTTTGTTTGTTTAAGAGCTAGTATTTTTTTGGAGATAAAGAAATCTGTTAACTATACAGAATTCAAATTTTTATTCACAAAAAGGTTTTGAAGTATGTTCTATAATTATTTTTGTTTGCTTAAGAGCTAGTATTTTTTGGATTTTTGGATATAAGAAAATCTGATAACCACCCAAGACATAAATAACACTGATATAATTACAAGTGGTCAGGTTTTCCTTGAATAACAAAGATGACTAAAAACGCATTCATAAATAGTAGCAAGTGATGACTATCCCAATATGAATTTGGTTTTTTTACCATTAAATTATTATAGATTTTTCCAATTTTTTTAATTATCACTATTTAATAAATTAATTGATTTTATTTCCCAATAATTGAAAGTAAGAGTAGTCAAATAATACACTTTAAATATTAAATCATTATTATTTTTAAATACTAAATTATTATTTTCTTATATATGAATGGAGTAAACGCTTTAAAATGTTTGTATTTATTAAGTGTGTAAAAAATATATATTTAAAAATATTAAAAAATAGTTGTTTTTTTTGCTTGGGAGAAAAAAATATATAGAACACTAACAACATATCTTAGGCAACATGCACATTTGTTTTTGTTTCTCCAACCATATAAAATAAAACGTCAATTTTAATTAATATTTAATATTTAATAATTGATATTTTTTTTTTGGATTTCAATCTTCAAATTAATCATCGATCATAATTAATACTTCTTAGTTTCAATTTCTATAGATATTCAATCCTTCACTTTAGTTAATATAATTTATCAATAATAAATATAATAAATGATCAAATTTATTTGGTAGTTAATACTTTTACACCATTGTTATTTTGTGTTACAAGAAAAATATATTTACACTACATATTTATAAACTTATAAGCAGTACCTACCAAATTTTACCATGTCTACTCCTTATGGAATGACACGAGTGCACTGATAGTGTTTTTTTACAACAATTAAATTTTTATTTCAATAAGAAGATGTGGAGCTTAGATGGATCATCTTGCTCCAACCGAATGGGAAGTTCTATTGTTCTAGAGATCTGTTGATCAGTTTTTTTAATATAAAAATCGATGACACACTTGGCAAAGATGGTAGCGAATGACCTTTCTTATACTAACGAATGCCCAAAAGACTCTTGAACAAAACACTTTTAACTCAATACCATATATACTGAGACCAATATATAAATACCATATTAGGTTGCATAAGCAGATCATATGATGCAGTTGGTTCAACTCTTTAATTAGGGTTTCAGTCTATATTCAGAAATCCTCCGAGAGCTCTCAGGAATAGGGTTTACAAATTAATAAACCAAAACTCAGGGTCTCTCTTGTCTAAGCCCGAGTGCAGCCCACTCGAACGATTAATCCAGGGAGAGTCGCTACTCTTCCTCATTCTCTAGCTAAAGCCTTATCTGCAGCACAACCAAGTCGCTGGAGAAATAGAGGTGTTAACTAGCAGAAATTTGCTTGATAAATAGAGGTGTTAACCTTTGCTTGACAAATTCTCTTTACACAATGAAAAATATACTTTAATTTCCATGGAATTTCACACAGAGCAGCCAAATTTTGCAAGAGATGCTTCTCAGCCTAATAGCCAAATTTGAGACATGCTTCTGAGCCTATTGTTATATTCAAATGAGCATCTCTTTCTCAAGTTTTTTTTTTCCCAAATTTATTTTCTTTCTCATTATTGGCAAGGAGCTCCATGATTTTTTTTATTTGATCCCATGTATGAGGGAGTGCATGAATCCATTTTGTATGCTTATTGAGTGCAAAGGGTTTCCTTTCCTTCATTTTCTCTCTTGATATTTGTCATTTGTTGATTCTTATCCCACCTTGGTGCTTTCTCCACTTCTCAAATGTCATATAGTAAAGCATATGATGAGAAGGGAGCACGAAGAGGAAGGATACCATCATTACTATCCCATTATTCTGAGACAATTGTGTTAGTGTTACTTTATGCTAGTGTAACTTTCTTTTTAAATTTAACCTCCTATCGGATTCTTTAAAAGATATGTACAAACTAAAATTTCCATATATTTCACTTAATTATTGTTTTTGACATTCTCTACTCCCCGACGTTACTTTGCACCTCCCAGTGCAAATGCTAGTTTAGTCAGTAATCATAAATCTAATGTAGATAGTTGTAATCGATGAGATATTTTTGTATATAGTTTGAGTGGATAAGATGTTTTGAAATATATTTTCTTTTATATAAAATAGTTTGACTTTTACTCTTCTCTTATCATTGATTTTCATTTTAGTTATTAATCAGTTATTTAATGTATATAGTTGCAGTTCAGATAATACAATTTGTTTTAAATAAAATAGTTATGTTGTTTTTTAAAAAGATAATAGGTAGACGGTATTTATTAATATAAATTTAGATCTGTATATTTTTTTTTTTGGGCATATACAACGGTTTAAATTTTTTCGTTTAATATTTTTTATTTTTTTCGGAAACATGTTTTTGGTGTTTACAACTTGTGTTTTTATAAATGACTAACAATAATATGCTGTAAAAAATACATTATTTTCATGATAAAAAATATGATATGTTGTAAAAAATGCATTATTTTCATGATAAAAAATATGATATCTTTTGCATTAAGAATTGTTGTAGGAATTTGTTGAAAATAGTTTACTTTGCATACCAAAGTGTCTTTAATGTAATTTTTCAAGATAAAAGAACATATTAAAAAAGAAAAAGAAAAGAAAGAAGAATGTCAAGGCTATTAACTTTGTACAAACACATCCAAGGATAGTAGTGGCCATTAAAACTAATTAAGAATTACAGGCTTTGCAAAATGCTCCAAGCTATAGTCTAGTGGATGGATGATTCCTTTATTCATACTATGAAATTGGTTGATAAAATTAGAAATAATGGAGACAATGTTTTATTTTTTGTAATCTCTGTAGTACTCTATTTTCATTCCATTTCTAAAACATGATACGTCTAGATATAACAGTTTGGTGGCCTCAACCCACCCATGACGAGAAACGAGTTCTGTTGGCCACTTCATGGCATGGTATGCCCTCCAAAAAGATAGAATCTCAAGTCTGTTAAACCAGGAAAACATGGCCTGAATATTCACCCTTACACAATCTTTACCATCTTGCCTATCATATATACTGAACATTTGAAATTTAAAATTTTTCTGCATATATCTAATAATAAATAAATAAACACAGTTAACCATTCGAAGTTTCTCAGCCTCATCTGGGATCGAGGCTAACGCCATAGGTGTCGGGTCTTCAGCTGAGGTGCCAGCTTGCTTCATTGGCTTGGAAATGCAAGGGATGTGATGCTCGATGCGGTCTAGTCGGTCATCTTACTTCCTTAACTGAAAATTGAGCTTATCAAACTCCATTTTGTAGTCCAAAAAGTCCTATGCGAGAGCCACAAAACTCATGGAAATATGTTCAAGAGCTTTTCTAAGAATTATTTTCATAGACCAATACAGGAACATGGTCTCTATAAATTGAGCGAGCCTCCCTCTGGTTTGGCTCGAGTCTAGAATTAAATATTTCCACTCCTCAGTGGTCATTTTCATCTCTGCCTATTTGTTAATGTCAACCTCCCACTTTTCTATAAGTTTTTGGATCTATTATGTGGTATTTTCATGGTACGTCATTGCTGCCTCTTGAATTACGTCAATGGCCAACCTGCGCCCTCTAAGATTGCTCCGGGGGGAGTTGGGTTGGCTATCAATTTCCTTCCCCTTGTCTCTTCTGCCACAGTCGTGACCAACATGGCTCTTGGAATGCCCACGAGTAGCAAGACTCCTTGAGAAAGATGACCCACGAGCCATTCCACCGATTTGTGTGAGGAAACATGTCCAATGAATCATGTAGAGGTGTAATTACTTCTGGTTTAAACAATCATTTGACCAAGCATGAGATATAGCATACCATAATTGTCCCATCTCTGTGATCGTGTGACTCTGACCCGAGTCGACCTTACCCAGACCCCAAGAAGTCAACCCCTTCTCTTCCTCTCCCACCCACAGACTCCTATACCAACTAGACCCCCAACACTTACTCCCTGACCCAACTTCTCTATCCTTCTTGGCCCCAGGGGTAACAGAGAAAATGTCGAAGGCATCAACATTGGACTTCAGAGAATTAACTCCCACCCTCTCCCTGCGCTAAGAGTCACTAGGACCTCGATGGAAGTTGAAATGTGGATTCATCAGTTTCCCCTCCTCTCTAGACTGCTCTATAGTATTCCTCATGAATAGGGTTTCCTTATACCTCCCATGTCTAGGCTAGAGGTATCCCTTACCCACCAAACTCCATACTGTTGCATGAAGTGCCCACCCATTAGACCTACCATAAATCGGATAGCGAGACCCATTGAATTTTTATCTTTCCCCATAACAACAACGACATTCTTCTGTCGTCCTCTAACCCACAGGGGCCTGTACCAGTCCCTTTTGCTTCCGTGTAGATCATTACCAGCCCAAACAAACTTCAAATAGATAACCATAGCATGTACAGAGAGGTTAGAGCGACATACATACTTGGGAATTGAAAAGGAGGTCAAGCGTTGGGGGTCTCCAGTCCCACGTTCCTGCCTGCAGCCAAACTTGCCTTTGCAATGAAACCCCCATGCCTGTCTTCTCATCGTTTTAATGCTCCTGTGTGAGCCAACTTACCACCACCTTGCCTGTGTTTGCATGCAAAGGTATCTCCTGCCACCCTTGCCACTCATGCGAAGGGTGGCGGGCATCATCCCCAATGTACCTATCATTAATGCTGATGAGAGGTTTGATCCTCCACATAACACCCTGATCGCGAGGCATAATGGAGACAATGTTGAGTATCAAAGAATTATTTAGAAAAACTTGAAATGTGCTCTCATAGATTTGATCTTATTGTTGCAACCATAGTTACCAAGTTTACATTCAAATTTTATTTGATAAGATAAAAATTAAAAAGAATAATTTTAAATTTTGAAAAGAAATAGACATTATAAATCTTGAAGGCTTAAATATATCTATTTTCTTTAGTTAACAATAATTACTTTTACCTATTTTCTTAGAATTTTATTTTAAGTATAACAATTTCAAAAATAAAAATAATTGAAAAAAGAAAAACAAAATCGCACTTCTCTTCATACAAAAACCCAACTTCGTAAATCATTCCTTATTGTGTGTTAGGAAAGTATGTCATTAACATGCCATGCCCTTGTGGTATAGTGTGAAATAACAAACAGGTGGAATAATTAAAAACAATAAGGTTTCAAAACATCCTAATATAATTTCTCCCAATAATATGCAAGTTAGTTAAATGATTTTATTCAAATGTTGTTTGATATCAAATAATATGCAAATTAGTTAAATGATTTTATTCAAATGTCTCTTGAGATCAAATAGAATAGTCAAATAAAAATACATATCAAATGATTTAAATATAAGATTTAATTAAGCATACTTATTAAAAGGTTTTAATTAAAAAAAAAAAAAATAAATAAATAAAAAATAAAATAAAAAATGCAATTTACTCCAATATATATACATCATAGAAAACGGTGTTGTGGAAAGAAAAGATACCATTATTTAGAAAACAACTAAGAGCGTGTTAAAAGTAAAAAAATTGTCAAATAAAATCTAATGAAATAGTAGCAACTATAATTTATTTTTAGAATAGATATCCCATCAAAATGTTCAGAACATGATTTTACAAGAGGCATAGATAAAAAAAAATATAAGTGTTGAGCATTGTGTTTGATTGTGTGGCATTTGCACATATACCAAAAAAAATGCTATGAGAATCGAAATTTTTTTTAACGAAATACCATGAGAATTCCAAAACATAAAATCTATGCCATCATGATATAAAAGGAGATAATAATCAATAAAGATATAACTTTTTTTTTTAAACATAAAATGATTAGTAAACAACAACATTGGTGTAGCAATATTTCTTAAGAAATTATCAAATTACATAAACGTATTACCATAGTGATATCTAATAGTTCAGAGAATGTGATTCAATGATTAGGTGGGGGAATTTAGTCTCAAAGTTAAATCGAGAACAAAACAAAGCTTAAAAAAAATGATAGCTCGTTATACATTAACAAGATGATGACATTGCACATATAGTGCTTTTCTGAGATTGTAATGCGGCATATAGTTAAAACAAATTATGTGATTGCGTGCATGTCAACCTTTGCTGCTACAATGGCGTAAGCAAAACTCTTACATCTATCCTCAATAATTGAATAAATATTGTTCTACCTCCGTACATAGGCTTTCACGCGATATTCGCATGTCTCAGTACAATAGCAATATAATTAATATTGCTCTACACACAGTTTATTTTGATAATGTCCTGTATTAATAAAATATTGTCGTACAATATACAATTTTAGTATTTATTATTAATATGAGCAATTTAAGAAAGGACAATGGAAAGCTAGAATCCAAACTGGTTTGGCCGTCCCAACGTATATGCCTTCTGTTTGTAAGGGTTGTGTCTACACTGACATGTCAACCATATCATATCATCGTCTGCATCAGTACTGTATGGTTGCATGTCTAACTTAACTAAAATCAACGTGAATATGTTTGTTGTCTACGCTTTGAAAATTTTATATAGTTAAATATGTTACTTGTCCTCCTCTCAAATTATCCAGGATTTAAATTAGGATTTTTAATTTAATTTTAATTAGGATATTAATTAGGATTTTTAATTAAGAATTAAATTAGTATTTTAATTTAGGATTTTTAATTTAATTCTCAAGTGCGTTTACTAATTCATTCATCTATGATCATTTCCATGAGAGGTAGTTGTAACTGATTTTTGAATAGTCCATTTAGCATTCATTGCATTGAGGAGTGCTAAGTGGACTATTAAAAAATCATGAGAAATTAGTCACTTACGACTACCTCTCATGGAAATGGTCATAGATGAATGACTCATTTAACGCAGTTGAATCCCAAAAATTGATATCTAATATAATGCACTGCGAAAACTCCTCAATACTTAAATATAAAGAGTGAAGGGAGCTCTACTTGAATAGATCATGAGGCACAATACTTGCTAAGGTTTTTCAAATGGGGTAGCAAGCTAAATGGGTTTGATTGTGGGGAAAAATCTACAGTTAAGCGTGCTTGAGCCAGAGGCAATCTCAGACAGGTGACCTCCCGGGAAGTCTTGGTTACTAAGTGCAAGCCCCGAAAGTGATGATTGACGCTATGTGATTCATTTCACTAGTTTTAATCCCACTTCTTCACCCCTGTGAGCATCACTCGATGTAATGAGTGCTAAGTGGATTATTCAAAAATCATGAGAAATTAGTCATTTATGACTACCTCTCATGGAAATGGTCATATATGAATGACTCACTTAACGCAGTTGAATCCCAAAAAATGATATCTAAGACATAAATCTATAATACACATCATGATTTGAATCCCAAAAAATGATATCTAAGACATAAATCTATAATAGACATCATGATACTTCTCTCACGATACATGCATCAATCTATAATACGCATCATGACATTTATCTCATGGCACATTTCACATTTTCTACATAAAAAATATAATAAAAATTAACAAAATTATAAATTTATTTTAAATTATTATTATTGTTACTCATTATAAAAAGAATCAATATATAGGTCAAACATATATACATTTAAAAACACAAAAAGACATAACGATATTTGACATAAATCCAAACCCTTTATCCATCATTATTACTAAAAATATTCCACTTAGGTTAAATTTATACCATTCACTTATTAGTTATTAATAATTAAATTAGACTTATGGAAACCCTGTTCCAAAATAGACATGCCTATGGGCATAATATATATTTTGCACTTAAATTTGTTATTTTATTTTGATTATTTGTTAGTATTTTTACATTATATATTAATAACTACACATTAATAATCATAATAATAAGTATACACATTTTCAAGTGATTTTATTGCTAAATTATATTAATATAAACATACTCTACTCCTTTTGGATTTGAACCTGGAACTCGTAGGATAAAAAACATGTTAATTTCACTCATACATTAATTTATACATTAACACATTAGTAGAAAAATACTAATACAATAATAATTATATAACTATACATACATATAATTATACATAGACATAAATATACATTAATATATAGACATTAGTTAATTTATCTACATTAGCTAGTTTATTGGTATTAGTAGACATTTATAAAATAATTAATAAACAAAAAGTTGACATTAGAATGAGAAAAACAATTTTTTCATTGTAGTGTAATGAACAACAAATGATGTTACATTGTGATGTTGCAATGTGGTGAACAAAAAATGATTTCACAATGTGGTGAACAACAAACAATGTCACAATATTATAAACAACAAATGACATCACAATTGGAAGAAAAACAATGTTGCATAGTCTAAATTGTCAACCATAGTCAACATGGGAATCATGTTCCACTTTAGAAAACATGAGCATCATATTCAACCATGGCCAATCTTGGTGCCATGATCAAGCATAGTCACCATGGGAATCATGGTCAACCATGGTTGGACGTGCAATCATCTATTAGTAAATGCTGACAAAAATAAATCAACACCACAATGTCACAAAAAAAATCAACATCGTAATGTGATGATCAACAAACATTAATACATTAATATGTATATATTAATATATTAATCTAGATGTTAAAAATTTGACAACAATATGTTAAAATATAAATCTATACATTTATACATTAATACATTAATTTGAACATCAACATGCTCATTCAAACATTAATACAATTATTGATAAACAAAAAATTGATGTCACATCCTCACAAACAAAATTTTCATTGTAGTGTGTGATGAGCCTCAATATTGCAACAAGAATCTTGCAACTCCTAAGGCTACCAAATTTAATTAACAACTTGGGGTTAGTACAAACTTAAGAGGTATCGACATTATATGTGAAGCATATAATGTGTCCTTTTGTTGATATGATGTAATGGAGTGAATGTCATGAAATCAAAGCTTAAACTAATTGCATAAATGGAAGTGTTTCTTTGAAAAGGAATTAATCCTAGGAAAAAACAACAATTTCTAATTGAAATCCCGAGAGCATGAATTCAAATAAATGGGAATAATATACTTCGTAAAAATTCATTTCCTAAGTGGTGTTTATTATTCCTCAATCATGGAGTTAAATCCTAGGGGTCATGATTCAAGCCTAAGATACCAAAACCAAGCTTTGGGAGCAAATCTGGTTGAGTTTACACGTTCTTCAAGAGTGCTACATGAAGTTTTGTTTTGGAGAAAAATCACTAAATGACTAAGTAAATCAAATGAAAATGGGATGGGACAAATTTTTTTATTAAGTATGATGTCTTAGGTCTCCATTCCAAGTGGAATCACTCCAAAATACCCCTATTCACATGTCCTAAAAAATAATAGAAAATTACCCTAAAATTTGGAAATTCAAGAAGTAGTGAGCTAGTTAATATATCAAATGCCTAACCTAAGAAAGTGAAAATTCAATGGGGTAAATTTTGTTACCAAATTGAATGTTTTTATGACCTAATATAAGTGGAATCAAATTAAATGAATCTCATTAACCCATTCTAAAAAATAGCAGAAATGTACTACTATTTCGATACAAAGCATTTCGAGATTTTTTATATTCGTGAACTAGTAACCAAATCCAAGTAGCTTAATGATTAATATGGCCTTCCAAATTTATTCTAAGGATGAATAATTCTTTTGAATATGTAAACAACCTGCAAAAGAAATCATCAAAGTTCCATAATCTGTCAATAATTTCATGACACTTTGTTCATTTCTTCTCCAATCTTGATCCTCTTGTATTAGGGATCAAGTCCTAAATTATCTCATTCTCCAAATCTTCATAATCTGCCCAATATTCTCACAATATTATTCAAAAATAAATAAATTAAGCACAAATATTCAAATATCTCTAAACCTTCCTAAGAACATATTAAAGCTAAAAAAACATTATTAAGTGTAAAAGGAGAGATTTAACGTATCTTTTAGGTGCTTAAGAAAGGTTATATGGGCATTAATTTATGTCTAATTTAGAGGCCTGTCATATACCCCTACAAAAACTGTTGCTCATCCTCTGAGCAACCTATTCATCCTCCTGGCCCTATTGTTCTTCATGTATGTTGACCTATTTTATTCTCTGTTTATTGGTCCATGTGATGCTCCTCCTGCTAATATTATTGTTACTCTTCTATTTGAATTTCTTCCCCTATCTTATTTTCCCATTGAACTTCTAATGTAGGTTCATGTTGCTTGTTTCTATGAGGTGATTCTTCAACTATAATGGGTCCTATTTTTTAGGGTAACACCATGCTTTTGGTTCATGTTCTTTTCCACTTGGATCTTGTCAATTGACTGTAACCTCAAGTGAAACTTCATCATTATACCCCCTTAGCCTTTCAAAGAATCCTATCTCATTGCAATTTAGAAATTCATAAACACTTTAGGATGCTGACAAATTCTCTCTATGCTAAAGGGTTTTCTCCTGTTAAATCCTCCCCCCATATTTGCAGACTATGAATTCTGTTAATGTAAAAATATAGGGTCTTACTTGTACCACTTAATTTTTAATTTATATGGGTTTATATGTCCTTGATACCTCCCACAAGACACCCAAAGTTTCCCCTAATTTCTTTTCCTTCCATCCTTTGTAAAACTTCTCTCAAGAGAAAAAACAAGCAATCTGGTGGAAAACAGGGGATGCTATCTAAGTTTAGAAACTAAAAAAGTATTTTTTTCTTTTATAAATGATGCTTAAAGGTACTGTGAATCAAAATGTGGTTTTGTTGTTTATGAAACCCTTTTACAACAATAATTATTTACCTTAGGAAGAGTTTATGAGTACACAATAATTAGTCTTTCATTCATTATAAAACATACTACAAGACATACCTAATTGATTAATGATAACTAACAATGATAGATCTCATAGATTATGCTTTACAATATAAAAGAATTGCATCGATTGAGATTTCAAAAGATCACCTTGAATCTAACTGATTAATGATATTGAACAATAATATATCCCATACATTGGTTGATTTACAATATAAAACAATTGCATAGATTAAGCCTTCACAAGATCACCTTCATAAGTCTATCATAATGTGTTAATGCATATAAAATGTTAATGTTATTAGGCCCAAAATCAATAACCTATGTTGTCATCAAGTTGTCCTATAAATCATTATTATAGTACTTTAATGTCCCTAAAAAGTTGGCAATCTTTGATGTCGGTCAAAACTTTTAACTTTAAATTTTTTTACCGAAAAGACTTATAACCATTTTACTTTAAAAGAAATTCCAAATACTTAATGTCTTTACTAAGAAGAAAAGATTAAAGAGAATATTATTCATCTTTCTATATGTTCTTCCAAACTTCTCTTAATACATTGAAAATAATTAATAATTTTGAAAATGCACTTTTATCCCTGAAACTTATCATAAACATTTCTCTGTAATTGAAAATTCATAATTATAAAAATTAATGGTAATATCTACACATACATATTTTTAAAACTCTAAATTAATTTAATTTTAAAATAATACCATTAATAATAAAATTATAGTTATTTTAACTTTAATAAATATTAGGATCATTAATCAAATGATAAATTATAAAACTATTATATATACCTTATTTTACTAATTATCAAAAAAAATTCTTTACTAATTACGAAAGACTTTAAATCAATAAACTTTCCTTATAAATTTTAAAATTATATTGAGTCTGTCTTATTATCACGTTAATTTTCTCCACTAGATTGTGCTAACCACGATTGCCATTAATATTTTTGGCACAATATTGTCTAAACATACAGTAAAATTTTAAAAGTTACATTTGGTTCACGTCAATGGTTTTTATTTTAATGTTTGATTTCAATAGTGGAGCATATATAGAGACATACGCATGTTGGTGATAACTTTAAAATCTCTTGCATCGTATACATGCAAATGTTTTTTTTTCTTAATAGCCTCATATTTTGGCATATAAATAGTTAATCAGCAATATCATATCCATTTTTCCCTAAAGAGGATTTAAGGCAACACATGGTACCACCTTTACCAAAATACTCTATTTTTTTTTTTGGGTCGAAATTTAGATCCATGAGTATGATTTGGATGACTGGAAGGTGAAAAGTGTACCAACACTTCCTATCCAGATTCCAGTAGTATCATCAATATCAATATCTAAGGTTATATGAGAATAATAATTAAAATAAAAGATAAATTAAAATTTTTCAATTTTAATATATATATATATGGATACTTAATTTGCATAATTTCATACTTCACTCTCCCCTCTTGTTCATGAAAATGCAAGTGAGTGATAAAAGATTAAAAAAATCCTAAATAATATATATATATATATATATATAAAATAAATGATATATGATATTTTATATAAAAATATATAATAAAATAACATTACGTTGTATCTGTATATAAAGTAATAATTGAATAAATTCTTATGATTTCTTGTAGATTTTTTAAACTACATTTCATATTATTAATCTTGATTTGCGTTGGAAAACTAAACTTTTGGGAGAAGGTATAAACAAAACATAAACAAAACTACAATGACCATGATCTCAAAGCATGATATCTAATCCATCAATGTAGATATTTGTCTTCACTACAATGTAGCATAAGTCAAAGGAAATAAAGAATATTTGGAAAATTTAGATAGATTTTGTTAAAAGAGAATATGGAGTAAATATGACTAGACATACATAAGGATGACAAAATAATATATTTTTCTAAGTAAGTATGACTAGACATGCATAACAAATTAATTGAAAATATGAAAAGAATATACATATTTAACATATTATATTATATTGATTCTATACAATAAACCACCAAAATAAAAAAATGAGAGTGCTCTTAGGGTGATTGAATTGGCCAATGTGGTGGTGAGAATGTGTTGCACATTGTTTCAGAATAGTTTGAGGACAACATCCCACTTCCTACACTTCGGAAATCAGAAGAAAAAATGTGTCGAAGGTGCCCTTCAACATGTTGATAGATGCTTTTCTAAAGCCACACACTTGAAGCCTCAAAACCTACATGAAGGTGTCGTCAACTGCAACAACCACGCCCTTGATGGCTTGGTAAAGGTGTCAGTAGCTACAAACTTTTGAAAAATAAAACTAGATGGGTGTGACAATTCTTCTGAAACCTCCTTTAACGTTGGAAGAAACGTTCTAGGAATTTATTGTTTGTTTTCAAAATGCAAGTCAGTAGGCGTGACAATGAATCCATAGTGAGCCCTGAAACCTGAGAACCCATTTGTTTATGGATATTGGAAGGGAATCAAGTTTTTATTATACGGGTAAACATTAATTATTTAATTTACTTTAGGATGTTATAGTTTGGCCTTCTTGTGTGGATTTTGCAGAGTATTGGAAGAGTTCAGGAAGCCTCAAAAACTGATGAAAATGTTGAGAACAAGAAATATAAGGTCGACCATAGGCACACTGACAATAATCATGAACATTCCACGAAGCATATTAAAAAATGAAGCAGACGAGTTTGGGTAGAATGGTAAAAAATAGTAGGGCTTATCTAGAACTCACTATGGTTATTTCAGTATCAAGAATCTCAAGGAGCATGTCCCTGTAGATAAGACGAGACAAATATTAAGAGAAAATGGGTTGGATGATTCTAGCTCTATTGAAGTCGCTGTTCAAAGATGGAAAGCCTCTATGTCGGTGTTTTTCAGTTTTTGTGATACGAATTCATGTCAGAATTCAATGTATTGTAGTACTGGCATTGGAGGTTTTTATTTTGGTGTTAAAACCAGTGCTATTCTGATGATGTATGGAACGCTTAAGGATTTCCCTACGTGTGGTAGAAACCTTGAATTTTTATAGTTTAATTCTAGATGTCCCATCAGTTTTATTTTCGAGTGGAGTAACTAGTGCAACTACACCATTAAAACTACAAGTAGGAAGAATGGATTATGGGTTAATATTCCAAGTACATTTAATAATGAATTTATCTCTGAGATAAATTCATAATGGGATTATTTATAATTGAATAAGATTTTGATGTTTTATTGATGGTTCAGTTGTCAAGGAAGCGGTAATATTTGAACGAATTCCCTATCAGAGAATCACTTCCCAGAGACAATCCCTTCTCTGGCATGACCATTACATTGTGAGGTCAAATGTGGCGTCCTCCGGTTGCACTTAAATCCCATCAAAATTTTCTGATATAAAATGTGAAACAATTAAGTAGGAATTCTTTCATACTATACAATTTGGTTCCATTGTTTTTTTGTTCAAATTTAGGATTGGTATCTATGATTTCAATCCAGTTTTAGTAGTAGTATAAATCTATGTTGCAGATTCTACAGAGGGAAAAAATTGAGAAGAATGGAGGAATGGTTGTCACTGCTATCACAAATGGTTAGATTGTTAGATAATTCAATTTGTGTTATTGAGTTTTTGCAGTAGGGTGAACTTAATTTGAATGTCTATGTTTGAAGCGTTTCATGGATTTTCATAATTTCTATATGTTTTCTAGGTGAAGATTGTGTTGTAGTTTTAGAAAAGGAACAAACGAAGGGAAGCTATGCTAAAGTAGCATAAGCAAAGTAAATTGATCTCTCGAATTTAACCTTGTTATAATTTTAATTGGTGATATAATGGATATTGTGTTCCATTGTAGTTTATCTGATTTTATCGAAGGCATTATTTTACGTGCAGGGAAAAAGGAATCCAAGTTTTTAGGGAATCATGGTTAAATAATAGTGTTAATAATCATAAGGTTCAGTTTACTAAGAGCTATGAGATAATGAGTGATTTCCTTGTAAGGCATGAAGTTCCTTGGACTAAACAAACCACAAATACAATAACACGTTAATAGAAAATACTAATACATTAATATTTATATAACTATACATAAAGATAATTATACATAGAAATAACTATACTCTAATGTATAGACATTCATTAATTTATAGGAATTAATTAATTTATCGACATTAACTAGTTTATTGACATTAGTAAACATTTATAAAATCATTAATAAACAAAAAGTTGATACTCGAATGTGATTTTTTTTTTGTCATTGTAGTGTAATGAACAAAAAATGATGTCACATTGTGATGTTGCAATGTGGTGAATAGAAAATGATTTCATAATGTGATGAACAACAAACAAGGTCACCATAGTATTAAAAAAAAATGACATCACAATGGGAAGAAAAATAATTTTGCATAGTCTAAATCGTTAACCATAGTCAACATGGGCATCATGTTCTGCCTTAGTAAACATAAGCATCATAGTCAACCATGGCCAATGTGGATTCCATGGTCAACCATATTCACCATGGGAATCAAGGTCAACCATGGTTGACTACAATCATTTATAAGTAATTGCACACAAAAAAAATCAACACCACAATGACACAGTCAAAATCACCATCGTAATGTGATGATCAACAAACATTAATACATTAATATCTATATATCAATAGATTAATCTACATATTAAAAATTTGATAACAATATGTTAATATATAAATATATACATTTATACATTAATATAGTCATTCACACATTAATACAATCATTGATAAACAAAAAATTGATGTCACATCCTCATAAACAAAATTTTCATTATAGTGTGATGAAAAATAAATGACGTTGCAATGCAATGAACAAAAAATGATACCACAGTGGTGAAGAAAAAATTATGTCGCATAGTCAACATGGTCAACCATAGTAAACCATGGTCAACATAAGCATCATGTTCAACTACAGTCAACATGGCCATTAAAGTCAACTATAATCAACATGGGTGTAATGATCAATGAGCATCATGGTAAATCATGGTCGACCACAATCATTTATAGGTAAACATTGACAAACAAAACCGATGTTGTAATGTGATAAATAAATTTGACATCACAATGTGATGAATATCAAAAGATATTACATTGTGTTGTCACAATGTGATCAACAACAAAAGAATTGAAATGTGACAAATAACAAAAATTGTTGCAATTGGAAAAAATGTGACAAAAAATGATTTTTCAATGTAATGAACAAGAAATTATGTTGAAATGTTAGGTGAACAACAAATGATGCTGTAGTGTTATGAATAACAAACAACATCATAATGTGATGAACAATAAAAAACATTGAAATATGAAAACAACAAATGCAATTGCAAAGTGGCAAATAATAAACGACCTTGCAATGTGATGAACAAAAACTAACATCAAAATGCAACAAAAAATAAACATTGGAGTGTGATAGATAAAAAATGACATCAAAATGTGATAAACAACAAATTTCATCACAATTGGGAAAATATTATCCCCACAATGTGATAAAAAAACCATTTTTTTCCATAGACAATCATGATTGACCATTATTTGGACATGGTCAAACACAATCAACCAATGTTATCCATAGTTAATAAGAGTATTCAACCATATACGCCATCTTCAACCATGGTCAAAATAGTCAAGATGGCCAACCATGGTTAGGCCAAGTCAAACCATGTGCATAATTTTCTACATGGCTTACTATGGTTATTTGTGGTTAACCATGATAAACATGGTCAAGAGAGCATTGTGGTCAACATGGGCATCATGGTCAACCATATTCAACAAAAGAAAACAATGGGAGAGATGGTTAAACCATGGTTCACATGGTTGACCATAGTCAACCATGGTCAACCATTTTCATCTATGCTTAACATGTTGAAGCATGGTCAACCACAATCAAGCATAGGAAACATGACTAACCATGGTCAAACATGTTCAAACCAAGGTCAAACATTTTCAAACCAAGGTGAACCATGGTTTGCTAGGCCAAACGCCATCAAGCATGGTCAACATGGTCAACCACACCTGACCATAATAGATCATAGTAAACTATAGTTGAATGATTACAACCATGGTCAACCATTACTGATCATATTTAACTATAGTAATCCATTTGTTGACCATATCCAATCATAGTCGAAAATGCTCAACCATGGTCAAATATGGTACAATAGTATCAAATATGGTTAAATATCGTCTCCAAGTTTAACCATGGTTAACATTTTCCACCTATTGTCTATTTTGTTCATCCATGGTCAACCACAAGAAACCATGGTTGACCATAATCATAGTTAACCACGAACGACAAGGTCAACCATGGTCAAGATATTCAAACCATGGATAACATGAACTACCATGGTTACCTATTTTCAATTGATATCAAACATAGTTAAAGCAAGTTTAGCAATGAGTTTGCCTCATCAACATTGTCACACATGGTAAACCATGTTCAATCACAATCTACCATAATTAATCATAGTCAACTAGAGTCAAACAATGATAATCATGGTTAACCATAAATTGACCATATCTAACCATAGTTAATGAAGATGAACCATGGGAAAATTGGCCAAACCATGGTCTACCATCATAAACATATTCAACCATGCTCAACATAGTTCACCATTGGAAAACATAGTTATACCGTGGTCAATCCTTGTCACCCACAATTAACATTGTAAACCATGGTTGACCTCAATCAACCCATAGGAAACATGGTCAACCATAGTTATCCATAGTCAATTATGATTTATCATAAACAACTTAAAAATTTTAGCATAATCCACAAGTGTTAACCATATCTTTACCATATCTAACCATAGCAATCAAAGCATAACTATAGGGATCCATGGTCTATTAGGGCAGATCCATCAATTAGCAAAACCACATTGATAAAGTGGTTGATATAAGCTGACGAGCTTCATTTTCTAACTTTCATATGTCTATCAAGCCAATAGTTTTAAAAGGTGGAAAATGAAGTCAATAGGCATGAAGTCAATAATTTTTTTCATATATTTTTAGTTTTTATTGATGTGGGTCTACTTAGAAGTATGAAGAGTGGGTAATTTTTAGATGTACAATTTAAATCCACATACAATAGGTTTCTACACTTGAAATTTGAGTAAACCTATAAGGAGATAAGACAAAAATTGAATTAAAAAAGCATATTTTTCTTCTTTTCTCTCCAAAATATATACCCCTAGGGATGAAATCATCATCTTGAATCATATTGGCTGTTTTAAAGATAATTGTGCTATTATATTTTTTATTTTGAGGTCCATTTTTTACGTCAAATTTCCCTCAATGGTATGTCAATTCATTTGACATTCAACCACATGACTTATCATACTAGCCTTGAACAACAGACTCAAAGGGATATTGAAGCACAATTTTATCCATGAGAAATTACTCCAAAATGAATAATTTGGCAATAACTCAACAAGCTTGTTCTTATTCTCTTATTCTCCCATTTTATTTATTTTTAAATTTCACACTAAAATTTTATATATCTCAAAAACTCCCCCTTCTTCGATACTAAGAAGACATTAAGGGTGGAGGAGATCAGTCAAGTCGACCCGCCAAATATGTATTGTAAGTTGGTTGATTACTCTATTTAGTTGGCTGACCATATCGGTTAGGATAGGTTAGCTGCAACACTTAAAACTATTGTAACTATCTAGAAGGATATAAATATGTATGTACTCTACTTCATGTGTTTGGTTCATGACCTGTTGAGATATATCCAATCTAAGTTTTCTTTTTTTACTCTCTACTACTTTTTTGTCACTTTGTCTCTTCCATGTGATGTATATTAATCTTTAAGTTCACTTGATGTTCTACTCTGCCGGTAACTAAGCATACTTTTCACTAGACTAAAAAAATGCAGTTAGGATGGTTTAAGGAGCTCATACCACATGATATTTAAAATAAATATGAACTTTCCCTTGAAATCCATAAAGAAATATATAGAAGGGGGTCAAATTTTTAATTTCCTATGTGGTAACAGTAAGAGGAAGAACATTGATATGAAAAAAATGTGGAGATGAAACATCAGACACAAAACCTATTAGCTTAGGTTGGCATATCTATGTAGAAAGTTGTGCCCTATAATTGAGCCCATCTATAACAAAAAATTTTGAGCATACAAATGAGGGAATGTTATTATAGATATCTTGATGGAAAGGGGTGAACTAGCCTGAAAGACAATGCTAGGAACAACGCCTAATCATGTAATAATATGACACAAAAGGTGTCGAGATTAATGAACAATATATATATATATATATATATATATATATATATATATATATTGTGATGGAAAGGGGTGAACTAGCCTGAAAGACAATGCTAGGAACAACGCCTAATCATATAATAATATGACACAAAAGGTTCCGAGATTAATGAACAATATATATATATATATATATATATATATATATATATATATATATATATATATATATATATATATATATATATATATATATGTAAACTGTGTACTTGTTGGGTTAAATTTTTGTGAGAATCGGGGGCGGAAAACTCTTTTTCCCAACAATTCGGCTGAACTTTCGAAATTAGTTCAGCCGACCTCATTTTTTCGCTTACATTGATGGCTTACTAATGATGTGGGAAATCAAATTTTTGGTTGGAGATGGGAAAAACGACAGCATAAGTTCGGCTGAACTATTAGTTCGACCAAACTCTTAAAATAATCCGGCTGAACTTTAGTTTATAAATACACCAGCATGGACACGTGAATGGGTTTCAGGCTTATTAGCGTCTACTATGTTTGTGTTTCAGGCTTATTAGCGTCTGCTACGTTTGTGTTTCGGGCTTATTCACGTTTGCTATGTTTGTGTTTCAGGATTATTAGCGTCTGTTGCCTCTATGTTTGCAGAGTTTTAGTGTTGCGTAGGGGTGAGGAGGTAATTTTCTGTTGTTTTTTTCTTTGAGAATTAATTTTATTGCTGTTTTAATTTTTTTTCTTCTGTTTTAATTTTATTGTTGTTTTTTTGTTTGCAGGTAATTGTACTCCACGACTTCCTCATTGATTGCGACCTCATTGATCTCTGAATTGCGGCCTCGTCTCTGAATTACGGCTTGTCTTATTATTGTGGCTTTGGCTTCGAATTTCTAGGTTGGTACAACACCCTGCTCTAAAGTTTGAATAATATGCAACAAACTATAATTTGTCAATAATCTACTCTTTTATCATATAATCTACTCTTTTGAAAAATATGCAGCGAACTATAATTTTTCAATAATCTATTCTTTTATCATATAATCTACTCTTTTGAATAATATGCAGCGAACTATAATTTCAAGTGTGATAGTTAGATTTTCTTCAGAATTGTAGAATATTGAGTCACTGTTATTTTTAAATTTCTATCTTTTTATTTGAACTGGTATTAAGTCAGAGTTAAATCCTGAAAGGAAGACATTGAAAGAAACTCACTAAATCAAATTTTAAATTTTAAATTTTATTTTCAACTTCTTGTCATGGTATAAAATCTAACTAAAATGCCTCACATTTAGATGGTTTTTCTGCTGGTTTAATATAGTCATCATTCATTGTCTCAGCATCCACAGTTTCGACAAGCAGCTTATGGCACTTTTTTTCCATCATTTTTTTTCTTCTGTTGGAATTCAACCCTTCAATTTAAGCACAACAATATTGCAATTTCTTCCATTCCAAGGTATGACTATGAGAATTTTCGGGCTTGCAAGTTAACCAAGAATATCAAAATTGTAATCTCTTAAATTGCATGTTTTTATTGGACAAATTCTGAGGATGGAATCCAATCCTCCTTTTGTCGGGGTGTCAATGGAGTGTCCCTTAAAAAGAAGAAATCAAAGAATCTCAGTTGTCTTTGGATTTTCTACTATCTTTCCTAATTCCCTTTCCTTCTCTGTCTTTTTACCTATCTTCGTTTGTTGGATATCAAACTGGAAACGATACTAAATCTAGAGGGCAATGGAAGGAAAAATAAAGTTACAGTATATGGATATACAGTAAACAACGAATACAGTTACAGTTAAACGTTTAGATATAAATTGTATAACCCATAAAATCATAAGGTAGGCGTGAATTTCGTAGCATAAATGGCATATGGACTTACTAAGTGTAAAATAACTAAGATTTGTTACTTAAAATACCTAGAGTGGCCTCTAGTTGGTTCAACGATGA
The DNA here is from genome assembly GCA_034641835.2 of Pinus albicaulis. NCBI lineage: Eukaryota > Viridiplantae > Streptophyta > Pinopsida > Pinales > Pinaceae > Pinus > Pinus albicaulis. The sequence continues at coordinate 1,368,043,399 of CM076584.1, forward strand.
CCCAAAGTTCTTCACAGTAAAATAATGACATCAATGATGGGATGTTGGCCAGACCAGTGTAGCAAGTTAGAACTAAATATGAAAAATAACAAACTGTTAGTTTCAATAGAGAACCATGTAAACAAAATTGAAAACAAAGAATTAATAAATGCCAATGGGGAAGCTACTACGGTGTTACACTAAAATTTATCACTATGACATTTAGCTGTTTATATGGGTTCATCATTACCTATATTATGCTCCCTTAGAGGTCCAAAACCATAAAGTTCCTGAACCAAGTCTTTGAATTGGAGAATAGCTCATTAAAACCTTAAAAATATTAACTCCCCACTTTTCCTAGTCCTTACCTGCAGTACCGCGATTTCTTGCTCTATAACCTGTGGCACATCCTGCACGCTCTGCTTATTAAAACTACAGACCCCCGTAAAAGGTAAAATAAAAGAAAAAGTAAGTTCTAGAAGCTCAGCTGGTCGAATATTCTCCTAACTAGAGGCTTCTAGAAGTGTAACCAGGTCGAGCTTCATCCCTTCATTAATGGAGTTTATCCATTGGTATTTGGAGCTCAAATCCCTTCATGAGAGGAATTTATCCCCCTCTTTATGGAACTGAAACTACCTCCATTTCCCTATAGATTGAGCTCATGTTTCAGTCTCAAGGGTAGATTGATAGATTGGAGATGGTAGATGAAAGATTGCAGAGAGCATAATCTCTATACTAGCCATTTTTGGTATGAGAATGAGCACACACTCATGTCCATAACTTCATTCTAGTTCTCAGAGAAGAAGACTTGTCAATCTGAGGAGGAACGATTGTTCAGGACCCCGGAAGAACCTGTATAACATCAAGGCGAAAGGTTGTAAAGTTACTTCTTTTTATACAAGATAATACTCTCGTTGAATTGTTCATGTATCTATTTGAGTAATTCAATTTTCAGATTCCTTGATCATTGAAATAGATTAGTGTTTTCTGAATTATTATCTCTTATAGGTGCTTTTAATCCTTTTTTCTGTCTTTGATTGCAGGTCTTACATGCCAAAGTGACCTCTTTTGGAGCGACTGGATAAAATATTATAGCAAGAGTTGGACTTCACGTAGGGGCATGTCCTCATACTTTGTTAATTAATAATTCTGAATCAAAAATGATTTAGAAAAAATGGTTTGCATTTGGTTGTTTTTTTCTAGATATCCTTAGGATATTAGGGAGATCGTTCTTGTTTGTAAGAAGGATTTATACACATAAAAAAATGGCGACTCCGATGGGGAATAGGATTTAGTTTTTCTTTTTAATTTTCAGCTTGAATTTTTAGAGTGTTCTGATTTTGATTAGTCTAAAAACTTGTTGGGTAGATAACTTATCAGTATCCTTGAAAAGAAAATCTAAATTTTTATTTTTTCTGTGTTTTTCCTAGCCTCTGCAATTTTTGTTTAAAGATAGTGTGGTAGCCTCTATAGTTTTTAGTTCTGAACAGTGAGGTATCGCACTATTCTCCATTAGAACCTGCGGACTTGTGGAAATATTTTGAAAAATTAAGAATTCTCTTTTTAGGAGGCAGATTACCAGATTCCCTATGTTTGCCCCAATTTGTCTTGACTATCAAAATCTTATGTGTGAATTTCTTTCAGCAACTTTTATAGTCTCATCAGTCTCCGTTAAGTTAATTGGGTGTTTTGAATCTTATTTTTTGAGAAATTTTCAATTTGATTTCCTTTGGTCATTACTTAGCAATTTTCAATCTTTTACTTTTGTTTTTGCAAATTGTGTCTGAGTGTTAATCACCTTTCAGTGTTTTTATTTTCTGACCTTTGGAAATCTCACCCAATTTTCTTTACTTACACTTTATTGGTTCTTTAGATTACATTGGAATCATCTTGTGTTTGAGAATTCTCTTGCATAGATCACATTTGCATAATTAGAATTCTCATTTTGAGAATATGAATGAAAAATGTTCATAGATTACATTTTCATAGTTTTCAAGTGAATTGTGCATAGATTACAACTGCATAGTTTACATTCTGGAAAAATAAATCATAGATTTAGATCAGTTTCTTTGATTTGAATTTACATGTTTTTATGCTTGTTTAAAAACATAAAAATAAAAATTAGTATTGATTAACATTAGTTTTTCTTGACGAAATTAGTGCATTAGAGAATTTGTTATATTTTTTCTTATTTATCAATATTTTCATTATTGGAAGTGAATGGAAACTCTCTCCTTACTTTAGTTAGGATTCATCGAATTGAAAATATTACAATATCATATTTGATTGAATTCAGTTTTGAGTCAGGTCATAACACCATTGGTTTCACATCCATTTACCATTTGAGTAATAACAACCCAACTAACACAGTGCTTAATTAAAATCCATCTAGAAATTTTTACATTTTATAGGGCTCTTTCCACCAATATAGATAAGGATTAGTGCTTTGGAATAGGTTGTAGCCAACTTTCCAAAGCAAAAAAACTAACAGTAGCATCTTGCGGTAGGAAAAATTCCAATTCTTTCATTTGTACTCTGGGAAGCTCTTCTTAAAAGAGTCAAGCACGAGATCATGTCAGAACCAGTGAGGTAATCATACCTATCTCATTGGGAAAGATAACAGATGTGCATGTATTAAAAAAGGTAAACCTCAGATAGACCATTGTCGAGGAGCGTGGGGTCACTTGTTGGCAAACCTCGAATTTAGCATGTCAAAGAGCCTTCAAGGGGATTGAGCTTGATACTCTGCCCTTGCATGTATATAAAATCGTAGACTATTCCCCCAGGTGCATTTGTCTTAGTTGGTGACCTTAGTGGCCATAATCTTTAGGATTTTTCCCAAGGTGACGGTGGAGGGAAGGTCCCTTTGTACCTAGAGCAGACGTTGACGAGACTCACTTGGACTTTCCGAAGGGTGCACTTCACTTCGAGATGGAATAGTGGAGGTACTTGCACCAGACTATTTCATTAAGTAGGTTGTCAGGGTAACTGTTCCGACCACCAGTTTTCCACATTAATTTCTACGATGTTGGATTTCATCACCAACTAGTGGTTTTATTGTGGAAACATACTGTTTTTGTGTGGTTTGACTCCTAGATTTGATAGAGCGTGTTCATTTTTTTTTAACCTTTTTAGAGACATTAGGTGTGGATTGTGAATTTGAATTTTTAATATTTTTAAATTGTTAATAAAATTCACTGAAGTTGAATCTAATGGCAACTGTTCCGGATTTTACCAACCAAGGAACCCCTCTTCATGAAAATCCTAGTACTTTTCCTTGCTTTGGAAATGTTGGTCCTCCTTATATGGCTACATTGTCATTACCTAGATTTACAATAGGTATACTGATATGGTTATTTTGAACTTCGTTGGCCTCAAATACTCAAAGTGTTCCACCTCAACCGGATGCTTCACCTCAACAAATTTCACCATCTCAACATCACCACCCTCATGTTGACCTTTTACCTTCTTCGCCAAATATGTCTTCCTCCCTTTCTTTTTCTTCGCTTGGTAAAAGCCCTGACGCTAGAAACCAGGGGTTTAAGAAGAAGAAGAAAGGGAAGAAGAGGAAGAAGCAATATAAGAAAGAAGTCAAGCAACCAACCATGGTTGTAAGTGTTAGTAATGTTGAGGAAACCTCCAACATGTATCATAAACAAAAATTCGCTTGCAAGCTTTGTAAGGGTGACCACTTCCTTATCAATTGTCCTGGTATTCCTAAGGTCTTGGAAGTATGGTAAAAAAATTCTCATCAACTTACCATTGATCCATCAACTAGTGATTCTCAGGTTCCTGGGAAAAAGGGTAAAGTTAGGTTTCCTTGTAGGTTATGCAAAGGGAGTCATCAAACTCAAATTTTCCCTCACATGGATGAAGCCTCAAAATTTTTGGAAAACCTTACTGTTCCATAGCAAAAACTTCCAACTGGTTACCGTAGACTTTCTCCCAACCTAACTTCAACTGATGGACTGATTTATCTAATTCCAAGTACAATCAATCTCGCTCTTCCACTGAAGAGTGAAACTCATATCACTAGGGTTGATGATCCATTAGTTGATCAAGTGGTTGACTTGATTTCACATCCAGTCGATCCCACTCTCCCTCTAGAGAGTGAAATTCATACGGCTCAGGTTCTTCTTGTTACATCAGATTCTTCTACGCCAGGGGACATTACACATGTTTCTACAGAGCCCCCTCCAAGTACTGAGGTATTTTCCTTTGATTGGAATAGATTGATAGAACCTCGTCTTCCTTCTTCCATCCCTTTCCAAATCATTATGAAGGCTTGTGGTAAGAATGCGCGTCGAACAAATGTAGATGAAGGTGCTTCTGTTAGTATTTTATCCTCAACTTCTTGGCAAGCTCTAGGTTCCCCTTAGCTTGAGCTTGTTACACAGAATTTGTCAGCTTTTAACAAAATCATTAGTGAACCTTTAGGTATCCTTCCTAAGTTTCCTATTACCTTGGAAGGTAAAACTGTCTGTATTGATCTTATGGTAGTCTGAGGACTCTTGTATTTCAATTTTCTCCTTGGGCGAGACTATGTCTATGCAATGAAAGCTGTCGCATCGACACTCTTTCATGTGATGTCTTTCCCTCACAATGGAAAAATTGTGATTGTTGACCAACTTTCGTTCGTTAGTCTTGATTTGACTACCAATAATCTGACACCCCTAAATGTTCCTTATACGCAAGTGCTATCTACCCCACCACGGGTTAATTATGGAGCAACCAGTCCCATGTTTTCAATTACCAATGCAAGCGAGCCTCCCACTGTTTACTCATCTTCCTATGAAATAGATCCAGTAATTGACATGGTAAACCCTATGAGATTATTTGAGCACAATGTTCTTATCCCTTCCCTTGACATGAGTTCCTTCCAAAGAACTGTTCTTCCATCTGATGAAGACCGCTTGGAAGCCATGATCGAGGTTTGTCCCTTGACATGTGTTTCTTCCATTTGGAAGCCATGAACAGGTCACCATTAGGATGGTTATTTTCCTATGTCAGCCTCGTTAAAAAATGAAACAGGGATCCCTGAGGATAGTTCCTTTTACTATGACAACCTCGTTTAAAAAATGAATCATTTCACCATGAGGACAATTCCTTTTGCTGTGTCAACCTCGTTTAAAAATTGAATCAGTTCATCATAGGATGGTTCTTTTACTGTGTCAACCTTGTTAAAAAATGAAACAGGTTCCCGATGATGGTTCTTTTACTGTGTCAACCTCGTTAAAAAATGAAACAAACCTTAATGAGGATAGTTCTTTTACTATGTCAACCTCGTTAAAAAATGAAACATGTCTTCATGAGGACAATTCTTTTCCTATGTCAACCTCGTTAAAAAATGAAACAGAGTCCATGAGGACAGTTATTTTCTTGTATCAACCTCATTAAAAAATGAAACAGATACCATGAGGAGAGTTCTTGTTACTATGTCAACCTCGTTAAAAAATGAATCAAGCAATGAGCATAGTTGTTTTCCCATGTCAAGCTCGTTAAAAAATTAAACAAATCCTCTCATAATTAAGTCGAGTCTTTCATCTGATCTCATAAATGAATCTTCATTCCATCCAGCTATTAGTAACCCATAGTCTACTTAGTTGAATGAAATGAAGCTTGAGGGGCATATGCTCTAGCAAGTTACGCTTGGGGGGCATTAAAACCTATCTCAAAACAATTACAAGCACAGTTTCCCACATTTCAAGCTTGTGTAAAATTGAAACCGAATTTCGAGCATGATTTTTCCTTTGTTTCAAGCTTGTGTAAAAATGAAACAAACCTATCTCAAGCATGATTTTTCCTTTTTTTCAAGCTTGTGTAAAAATGAGCTTACACAACAGGCAAATGTTATCCTCCTCAAGCTTGTCAAAAATAAATAGGTACTTGCCAGAAATGGTGGGGGAAAAGAGAGAAAATGAATCCACTTGTCACACTATGTTTCGAAAAGAAGTATACCACTCTTGAACATGACACTTTGTCACACTCGTACCTCAGTTGGTAAAATCCTTTGTCTACCAGTTAATCAAACCACATTGAAAGTCTTCTGCCGGTTTCTGGGTATTAGCTTTAGTTCAATTGTTCCCAAACCATTTACAGTGTCGTTATGTGTTCAAGAGACAGTTCAAATAAACCATTCATTGCAAACATTTGTCTCCATTCACATTGACCATCCCTGAGTCAGTCCTTGCTAAAAATTTATTCAAAACTTGATCTAATGGTTTTGTGTTATGGGCTTTCCTATGACGTATCACTTTCTATCAAAGACAACTCATCATCTATAAATTTGATCTAGAATCCTATGAGTACCTTGGGATTTGCATACCCTAATGGCAGGTTTCTCGCCTTCGATGACAAGTTGCATTTTTGACCTTCGATCGAATGATTTCGTGAAATGTTTGACTACAAATAATTCATGCACACTTCATGGATTTTACTGAGTACTTTGAGAGCCATTGTCATTATTGGTGGTTTCTCTCACACTTTTTAACATTTTACATCATTGATTGGTAATCAAGTGGTTTCTACCATGTTCGACTTCGACACAATCAATCACATGGATAGAATCGTACTAGTTTGGGAAGTGGAAATCAAGACCCTGGATCTAGTTTCCACCATCTAGGCTGCGAGGAGTTTTATTATTCATGATACAGTAGACTACTTATGACAGATGGCTGCGTCTATGCTGTGTCTACTATTGATGTAATTATAAAATCATTTCTATATCAGAACATGTAGTTAGTTTTGATATGAGTATGGGAATTCCTACCTCAGCAATAATATACATACATACATACATACATACATACATATATATATATATATATATATATATATATATATATATATATATATATATATATATATAGATATATATATATGTTTGCGTTGAATGTTTTTATAGGTTTCAACCGAGATGTCCACAATCCAGTCCTCGAAATGATAAAGCACTTCACTCTTCAAAACTACTTCAGACTTTTCCCTTTAGGGGGCAATCTGTTACACTAAAATTTTTCACCATGACATTTAGCTGTCTATATGGGTTCATCATTACCTATATTATGCTCCCTTATAGGTCCAAAACCATAAAGTTCTTAAACCAAGTCTTTGAATTGGAGAAAAGCTCATTAAATAAAAAGCTTAACTCCGCACTTTTCCTAGTCCTTACCTGCGGTACCGCGGTTTCTTGCTCTATAACCTGTGGCACATCTCACACATTCTGCTTATTAAAATTGCGGACCCTCGTAAAAGGTAAAATAAAAGAAAAAGTAAGTTCTAGAAGCCCATTTGGTCGAATATTCTCCTAATTGGAGGCTTCTAGAAGCATAATCAGGCCGAGCTTCATCCCTTCATTCATGAACCTCTATCCCTTCATTAATGGAGTTTATCCCTTGGCATTTGGAGCTCAAATCCCTTCATGAGAGGAATTTATCCCCTTCTTTATGGAACTGAAACTACCTCCATTTCCCTATAAATTGAGCTCATGTTCCAGTCTCAAGGGTATATTGATAGATTGGAGATGGTAGATGAAAGATTGCAGAGAGCATAATCTCTATAATATCCATTTTTGATATGATAATGATCACATACTCATGTCCATAACTTCATGCTAGTTCAGAGAGAAGAAGACTTGTCAATCTGAGGAGGAATAATTGTTCAGGACCCCAGAAGAACCTATATAACATCAGGGTGAAAGGTTGTAAGGTTACTTCTTTTTATATAAGATAATACAAATGGATTCCATTTTATCATTGAATTGTTCATGTATCTATTTAAGTAATTAAATTTTTAGATTCCTTGATCACTGAAATAGATTAGTGTTTTCTGAATTATTATATCTTGCAGGTGCTTTTAATCCTTTTTCCTATCTTCGATTGCAGGTCTCACATGCCAAAGTGACCTCTTTTGGAGTGACTGAATAGAAGATTACAAAAAGCGTTGGAATTTAGGTAGGGGCATGTCCTCATACTTTGTTAATTAATAATTCTGAATCACAATGATCTAGAGAAAATGGTTTGCATTTGGTTTTTTGTTTCTAGATATCCTTAGGATACTAGGGAAATCGTTCTTGTCCGCAAGAAGGATTTATCTGCATAACATATGGGATATGGAGAAATATGAGTTTATGATAACTCTCAAAATGAAATAGATCCTAGGTGAGCTACTACTTACCTCGCTACTTGCTTTGATGTTCATGGATTTTTTTCTGTGTTTATGAAACAAATCCAAGGTGAGCTACTACTTACCCCGCTAATTGCTTTGATTTTCCTAGATTTTTTTGCTGAGTTTTATTTGGTGAGTGGTATTTATGAAGAGGCATCAACATCATTATCAGGTGTGCCTCATAGATTAATTAAAACAAGGCCCAATGCAGTTCATGTTGTACATGATAAACCCACATAGGAGAATGACATCAATGAGTTAGATAACATCATGGAGGCTGCAGGCATAGTGTTTATCCAAGATAAAAAACATATACACTCTTCCATGTGATATCTTCCATGACCTAAAGACACTCTTTAGTTTCATTTCCTTCATGCCACGTTATGTTCTTTTCACTTGGTATGTGTGGAGCTATTTGAAGGAGAGTATCAAATTACTCGGGAAGCCTTTGAAGGGTTCTTTAAAGGATTGGATTTTTTCCAAGACGTGTCTTGGCATATTTCTTCATAGGCAGATTGACAAAAGGCCCTTTGGAGCATAGCTCAAAATCCCCATTTATCTATGAAAAAAATACCTATAGATCATTGGAATTCTATGTTGTTAATATTGGACAGATTTTGGCAAGGATAAGGCATTTTATCTAGCATATAAATGACACCCCTTTAGAGACTACTTTCATGTTTCCAATATTTTGGACCCTTGGGTACCTATTTCTTGTGGTTTCTAATGATAGATTTCTAATAAAGGGGTAGATTGTAATGATCAAAAAATTCATATACAACCAATAAATACCTCATAATCTGCGATAAGAAGATCTTTAGATGCTTTGATAGCTCAAAATAAAATAAATTAGGATAATATCAACTTAGAAGTTTGATCCACAATTTATAGGAAATATTTCGTAAATTCTTAAATTGACAGACAACTAATTCAAAGTTTCCACAGGGGAATCCATGTAATTGAATAAACAAACCTTGACTGCACAACCTCCAACCAAACCCAGCTTGTGTGATCAACAAAAAAATGATAAACACTTATAGGTCAAATGAGTAGGACTAAATAGCTGTAAGTGAATCTATAACTCAATGGCCTAATGTTGGATGTGTCCCGCAGCCATACTAAGTCTCACTAATGGACTAACTTAAACTATTTTCATTTTCAGCCTTCCTTGTTTAAGTTTTCTCTATTTCAAAATGACATGATTGACTTCAAATAAAACAACCTTAAAAAATGATCCGAAATGTCTAGCCCTTCAAAAATACCAAGTAAAACCAATAAACAACTCCACATCTTGAAAACCATGTCATTCGGAAAATCCATTCTTTAAGTACAATGAAATATACAGGGAAAGGAAGATGATAGAATTTCAGGTAGGGAAGATAAAGATATCATAACAGAACTATGATATATAAGCACAGTGTTCAATTCCATTGTTTTGTAGGTAAATTACTATGTTCACATTAAATCATTGTATAAGGTTACTCTATAGAACATCATCTACTTTTTACTTAAGCATATTATTTTAAAGACAAATAACAAACATAGGCTAATATTTGAATCACATAGGAAATTAAAAGAACCTCAAAAACAAATATTGAAACATTTATTTATTCCTTCACAACTAGTTACATTTCATAAACAAATTATATAGTTAGTTGATTTTCTTTCCTCTATAGTGTTTTCCAGGTTGATTTTCTTTCCTCTATAGTGTTTTTCCAGGTTATCAAGTTTATAGAAATGACAAGTGTTGGAAATACTGAGAGGGGGGTGAATCAATATTTCTTTCAATTAGAGCATTAGTTAATATTCAATTATTATCAGTGTTTGTACAAGGATAACAGCAAACAAGAGGAACACAAATGCACACAGTTTTTAAGGTGGAAACCCACTCCGGGACAAAAACCACCTAATGCTTTTCTAATAATTATTTTCAACTCCAATTGAAAATAAAGCTCCAACTTCCTAGAATATAGAAAATCATTCTTCTCCAGCTCCCACTGGATGGACGCTCCAACACTAGAGATTCTTCAGTAGTCACTGAACGGATGCCCCAACACCCAATGAGCTACAACTCACCCTAGCACCACCCTACCACCCTATATAAGAATAAAATAAGAATGGACTCCCGTACCAGGGAAAATGGTCCACTTTACAATGATATAGAATGATGTAGAAGAAGAAGATATACTAGACCATAACCCCAAATTTGACACAACCAACTAATGATGATCCTAGACCTCCCAACACTCCCTCTTCAACCCTTGGTAGATAGACACTAGTACATTTTGTACAATAATGTATTTACAATGACTAAGTACAATGATACCTTTACAATGATTGTATGTAGTGCTGCCCACTTGAAGACTTCATATGATGAACTTCTTGCTGATGTTATGCACCTTGGTTGTTGCTCTTGTCATGCTACCCTCTTCTTCACCTTGTTTTGCTTTTCTGCCATAGAAAGTCTAGTCCTTTGCAATCCTTGACAACACATGATCTAGCTTTTTCTTGCCTTCTAGGAGCTCAATATTTAATCTAGTGTATCTCTGCTATTTCAGATCCTCAATATATGATTTTCGGTCCTGTAGTAGTACTCTTAGTCTTCTTTCCAATGCCATAGGTCTGACCCAATTTGGATTCTTCAAGAGAGATTTATACCCAATTTCTCACACTGCCCTAATTATGGACTGTTTCAGTAGAGCGCACTTGTATGGTGTGTCACGTGTCACTGTTTCTTCATTTTCCTGTGAAATTGATAGAGCGAAAACTATAGACTGTGCACTATATTCTAACTTTTATGGAATTCCAATCCGATACTCAGAGAGAGAGTTATGATGATTTTAGCAAGGTCACCTCTTTGAGATGAATTTCAGGAGTCTGCAAAAACCCTTACTTCCACAGATCATATCTCCAAAAAATTTACGTAACTTGATCTAAAATTTTTACTGCAGCTTCCTCAGGATTGCGGCTTCAACTCATAAAAATTTCAGCTTCTGAGACTTCGTATGAAAAAAGTTAGAGCCAAAATTCCACGATGACCTGTTTCAGATGGCCAAATCCCTTACATAAGGAGGAAATGAAGATCACAATTTATATGAATGCTTAAGTTGAGAGGGGCTTCAACAAGTGAACGTGGGAGGGATTTTAGGAGCATAAAAAATATTAATTATGAATTTTCAATGACCCATGCCCCAACCCCATGGGTTTTTAGCCCACTAACTGGGGGTACAAACTTCAAACATGAATATCTCTCAAACCGTGAAGAATTACATGGCGTGCCATATATCAACGGAAACATCTCGACAAGTAGAAACCATCAAAAGCACTATTGACCCAGAATATATTAATTTGGTAGGTCAAAATTCACATGCAATATTGGGTTAGCCTCTGGTGCTACTTGGGTTGACATCAATGACAACCGCTGATCAACAATCTCCCCCTTTGGCATTGATGGCAACACAAGTACTCCCCCTACGATCATGAAACCTCTTCCTACAACCTTATCTCCCCCTTTGACATCAATGGCAAAGGGTAACTCCCCCTGAAACACAACCATCCTGCGGACCTGTACACACTTCCACTCACGCTGACACACAACCGTCCTGCAAACCTGTACACACTTCCACTCCCCCTTTATATTATTGAAAATGGAAAATCTAATGAGAACTTGGGAGAATCCCAAGCTTTTGACGGAGATATTCAAATGCTTCACGAGGTAAATGTTTAGTGAAGATATCAGCAATTTGTTCTTTTGTACAAACATACTCAAGTTTGATATTCTTTTCAGCGACTTGTTCTCTAACAAAATGATATTTGATCGGAATGTGTTTTTTTTTTGAATGCATGACAGGATTCTTGGAGATGCTGATGGCACTAGTGTTGTTACAGAATATGGGAATAGGCTCACTGAATTTTACTTGAAGATCTTGCAAAGTTTGTTTCATCCAAATAAATTGAGTATAACGTGATGCTGCTACAATGTATTCTGCTTCCGCTGTAGATAACGAGATTGAAGTTTGCTTTTTTCTCAACCATGATACGAGACAACCACCTAGATAGAATGCTGCTCCACTAGTACTCTTACAATCATCAACGCTTCCTGCCCAATCTGCATCTATAAAGGCTTGAATAATGAGATTGGTACCCTTGGGATACCACAAGCCATATTATTCTGTGCCCTTTAGATATCGAAGAATTCTTTTGATGGCAATAATATGTGATTCTTTTGGTGCTGCTTGGAATCTTGCTACTTGTCCAATTGCTTGCATAACATCTGGCTGAGAGGATGTTACATATAGAAGACTACCAATCATAGATCTGTACAACTTCTGATCCACATCCTTAGATGAGTCGTCTATGCTCAATTTGCAACCTGTTACCATTGGAGTAAGGACGGGTTTGCAATCTTCCATTTTGAATTTCTTGAGCTTTTCCTTGATGTACTTGGCTTGACATATAAATATTCCTTTCTCTTGCTGAGATATTTGAAGCCCTAAGAAGTATGTCAGCTCACCAAGTAAAGACATCTCAAACTTACTTTGCATCTTTGTAGAAAATTTCTTACTTAGTCGATCATCATTGCTACCAAATATTATATCATCCAGATATACCTCAACAATTGTTAAATTATCTTTATCTATTTGTACATAAATATTGCTATCAACAGTACCTTTCTTGAACCCTTGTTGACGTAGATATCCATCAAGATGAGCATACCATGCTCTGGGAGCCTGCTTGAGACCATATAGAGCCTTCTTTAACCTGCAAACATAGTCTTCTTTTTGTGATAGTAGAAAACCTTTAGGTTGTTCGATGTAAACTTGTTCTTCTAATTCTCCATTTAGAAATGCTGACTTAACATCCATTTGGTAGACTTTGATTTTTCTTGAACATGCATAGGCGAGAAACATTCGGATGGCTTCCATTCTGGCAACTGGTGCAAATGTTTCGTCGAAATCAATTCCTTCCACTTGTGCATAGCCTTTGCAAACCAATCTTGCCTTGTTTATGGTAACCTGCCCATCTTCATTCAATTTGTTCCTGAACACCCATTTAGTCCCAATGAAATTTTTATCATTTGGTCATGGAACTAATTCCCAGGTGTTATTCTTCTCAATTTGATCCAATTCTTCATTCATAGCTGCTACCCAATGTTCATTTTGGCTGGCTTCCTCAAAACTACTAGGCTCAAAGGTTGCTAGAAAATCAACGTGAGCTTGTTGTGATGAACGAAGCTATCGACCTTCATTTATGTCACGAATGATTTGATTTGATGGATGGTTCTTTTGAATCCACTCTTTTGTTCTCCTTGGAGGAGCTTCTTGTTGTTGTTCTGGTATATCTTGATGATAATTGTTTACTTCTTCCTCATTGATAGTTGCTTCTTGTTCTACAATTTTATTTGTGTCTTTTTCAGCCTCTGTCTCAAGTTTCAAATATTCTAGATCTTCATCATTACTCGCTAGAACACCATCTTCATCAAATGTAACATTTATGCGCTCCACTATCTGTTTTCGTCTTAGATTATAGCATTTATAGGCTTTTCTTTTGCGTGAGTAACCAACAAAGATACCTTCATCAACACGTGATTCAAACTTACACAAATTTTGATCTTCTCTTTTGATATAACATTTGCTTCCGAAGATTCTGAAATATTTTACATTAGCTGGTTTTCCTTTCCATAATTCATATGGAGTCTTGTTGCAATTATTTCTGAGAAGACTTCAGTTGATAATGAAGACTGTCATATCAATTGCTTGAACCCATAATTTTTCATCCAATTTTGAGTCCTTCAACATTGTTCTACCCATCTCCTGTACAGTTCTATTCTTTCTTTTAGCAACTCCATTTTGCTGAGGTGTTCGTGCTATTGAAAATTTCCTTTTTATTCCATTTTCGTCACAGTATTGCTAAAATAATTTGGAAGTGAATTCTCCACCATTATCTGATTTTAAACACTTTATTTTCAAATCAGTTTCATTTTCAACCAACTCCTTATAGATATTAAAGCACTCAAATGCTTCAGATTTATTGTTTAGGAAACTGGCGGCTGTCATCCTGGTATAGTCATCTATCATTAACATGAAATATAATTCTCCATCTAACCCTTTTGTTCTCACAGGACCACATAGATCAGTATGTATCAATTCCAATGGATGTGATGAAAAATGTTCTTTTGTTTTAAATTGAACTTTTGTCTACTTGCCATGCCGACATGCCTCACATGGTGTGTTGGAAGGTTTTGAGATTTTTGGCATTTCTCGTACTGCTTCCTTTTTGCTTATCCTGACAAGATTGTCAAATTTTATGTGACCCATTCGTTTGTGCCATAACCAACTTTCATCTTCTTTAGCTAGTAGACATGCTTTAGTTGCTTCATCCAGAACATATATGTCGTTTGGAGCTCAACTTGTTGTAGCCACAATTTTACCATACCTGCCTTTCCTGATTTCACATTTTGTGGAGTTGAATAGCATTGTGTGTTCTTGATCACACATTTGTCCAACACTGAGCAGATTGTGATTCATTTTTTCGACCAATAGAACATTCTTGGCTATAACATCTTTGCTTCCGAGAGTGATGGTACCCGATCCTATAACATTTGAAGATCCATCATTTCCAAAGGATATGGTTCCATCCTTCTTCTCTTTCAGAGATACGAATTTCCTTCTATCTCCAGTCATATGCGTTGAGCAACCGCTGTCAACATACCACACATCTTTCCTTTTTTGAGCCTTGAGAGTGAGAGCAAAATTATCAGTCTTCTTCTTCTTCCATGTTCGTTCATTCTGTGGCTTTGAAGATTCTTCTGGAGGATTTTCGAGTCTGCAGTCTCTGGTTATGTGTCCAAAGTTCTGACATTTGTAACATTCCAAAATATTTCTTAAATTTTCAAATCTATTGATGTTTCGTTGAGCCCTAGGAGGTTCATATTTGAAGAATCTCTTGGAATTGTATTGGTTCATAGGGTACGTGCGATATTCTACAGCTTTATGACCAAATTTTCCACATGAATAACAATAGCCATGAAAAATATGTTGGTACCTGGATGAAAATATTCATTGAGGAATCGTCTTCCAAGGATGCGCTTGCGAATCTTGTCCCATGAAGTCTTCATGTATGTAAGATCCCATAGGTTCATTGTGTTTTGTTGTAGAAGGTCCTGCTTCTTCTTCTTTGTAACCGAGGCCAGTTCTGTCGTTGTAAGATCGTTGATTGTTGATGAGTTCTTCCAATGCCCTTGAGCTGTTGGCATAGTTTCGGACAGTTTTTCCCTTCTTCACTTCCTTACGCAGCGAGACTACTTCGGCTTCTAATGCTTCCCTTTCTTGGTTACTTTCTTCCAACTTCTTTTCAAGTGACTCTTCAATACATTTGTGTTCTTCAACCTCAATTTTGAGACCTTTAACTTGTTCTTCAAGAGTGTTGGAACGGATATTCTTAGCATTGAGCTCTTTTATAAGCTTGATTGCCTCCTCATAAAATTCTTCTATGGTCAACCCTTATTCTTCATTATTTGATACTTCTTGTTTATTGTGCTTGGCCATAAAAAATACTTTCTCATTGGCTTCTTCTTTGCTGTCACTTTCTTCATCAGATGAAGAGCTGTCTTCTTTAGAGAGAAATTTCCTTTTGGATCCTTTATTTTTTCCTTGCTTGTTGAATTTCTTAAAGCCTTTATTTCCTTTTGAGTTGCCATCAATTTTGTTCGGAAATTTTTCTATGAAATGCCCAACCTCACCACAACCGAAACATATCAACGGAATTTTACCTTTAAATTTTCCCTTACTAGGTTTTAGTTTTCTCATAAGTAAGCATATTCTTCATCTGAAAGACCTTCTCCATCATCTCCCTTTTCTTCACACTTGCAGGTGCACGCAATTTCAATTGAAGGTTGTTTGTTCTTATTGGTTTTCTTATATGCAATGAACGAAGTTTCTAGATTTGAAGTACCCTTTTCTTCATCAAGTCTCATTTCATATGCTATGAGAACTCCATGTAATTCTTCCTTGCTGAGTTTGTCCAAATTTGCACTGTATTCTAAGACCGATACCTTTGGGTTGAATCTCCTTGGTAACGTTCTAAGAATCTTCCGTATAATAGTCTTCTCGTCAACTGGCTCTCCCAATCCTTCCAGAGTATTGGTTATTTCATCAATGTATTGGAAGTATGCAGCAATGTTGCAATCTTCTTTCATTCTGAGTTGCTCAAATTTTGCTCTATATATTTGAAGCTTTGCTTCTTTGACATTTGAGTCACTTGCATATATATTCTCAAGCTTGTCCCATACATTTTTGGTGGTTTTACAACCCAACACCTTATGATAAGCAGATTCAATAAGTCCACTGATAATAATATTCTTTTCTTTTGCATCATTTACCAAATTATTCTTACCTTGTTCATCCGCGGTTGATGTAAATCCATTTTGAACAGTGTCCCATACTTCGTAACCTTGTGCCAAGAGATAGGCCTCCATTCTTCCTTTCCAGAGTGCATAATTATTTTCATTGAATAGAGGTACACCATTCTTGGTATGCTCCATGACCTCCTTCCAATTGTTAAACTGTTATTAAAGGAACCAAGCTCTGAAACGAATTTTTGGAAATACTGAGAGGGGGGGTGAATCAGTGTTTAGTTAAATTAGAGCATTAGTTAATCTTCAATTATTATCAGTGTTTGTACAATGATAGCAGAAAACAAGAGGAACACAAATGCACACAGTTTTTAAGGTGGAAACCCACTCCGAGACAAAAACCACCTAATGCTTTTCTAATAATTATTTTCAACTCCAATTGAAAATAAAGCTCCAAATTCCTAGAATCTAGAAAAGAATTCTTCTCCAGCTCCCACTGGATGGACACTCCAACGCCCGAGATTCTTCAGTATTCATTGAACGGATGCCCCAACACCCAATGAGCTACAACTCACCCTAGCACCACCCTACCACCCTATAGAAGAATAAAAGAAGAATGGACTCCCATACCAGTGAAAATGGTCCACTTTACAATGATATAAAATGATGTAGAAGAAGAAGATATACTAGACCATAACCCCAACTTTGACACAACCATCTAATGATGATCCTAGAACTCCCAACACTACCTCTTCAACCCTTGGTAGATAGACACTAGTACAATTTTTACAATAATGTATTTACAATGACTAAGTACAATGATACCTTTAAAATGATTGTATGTAGTGCTGCCCACTTGAAGACTTCATATAATGAACTTCTTGCTGCTGTTATGCACCTTAGTTGCTGCTCTTGTCATGCTACCCTCTGCTGCACCTTGTTTTTATTTTCTGTCGTAGAAAGTCTAGTCCTTTGCAATCCTTGACAACACATGATCTAGCTTTTCCTTGCCTTCTAGGAGCTCAATATTTAATCTGGTGTATCTCTGTTATTTTAGATCCTCAATATCTGATTTTCGGTCCTGTAGTAGTCCTCTAAGTCTTGTTTCCAATGCCACAAGTCTAACCCAATTTGGATTCTTCAAGAGAGATTTATACCCAATTTATCACACTACCCTAATTATGGATTGTTTCAGCAAAGAAAACTTGTATGGCATGCTACGTGTCACTGTTTCTTCATTTGCCTCTAAAATTGAGAGCGCAAACTACAGACTTTGCACTATCTTCCACTTTTTATGGAATTCCAATCCGATACTCAGAGAGAGAGTTATGACGATTTTACCAAGGTCACTTCTTTGAGATGAATTTCAGGAGCCTGTAAAAATCCTTACTTCCACAGATCATATCTCAAAACCTATTGCGTAACTTGATCTGAAATTTTTACTGTAGCTTCCTCAGGATTTCGGCTTCGCTTCATAAAAATTTCATCTTCTGAGCCTTCGTATAAAAAAATTTAGAGCGAAAATTCCACGATGCCCTGTTTCAGATGGCCAAATCCCTTACATAAGGAGGAAATGAAGATCATAATTTATATGAATGCTTAAGTTGAGAGGGGCTTCAAAAAGTGAACGTGGGAGGGATTTTAGGAGCATAAAAAATATTAATTATGACTTTTCAATGACCCATGCCCCAACCCCATGGGGTTTTAGCCCACTAACTGGGGGTACAAAATTCAAACATGAATATCTCTCAAACCATGAAGAATTACATGGCATGCCATATATCAACGGAAACATCTCGACAAGTAGAAACCATAAAAATCACTATTGACCCAGAATATATTAATTTGGTAGGTCAAAATTCCCATGCAATATTGGGTTAACCCCTGGTGCTGCTTGGGTTGACATCAATGACAACCACTGATAAAAAACAAGTGGGTTGCAGAAGTAGATAACAGATCCAAACAAAGAGAGTTGGAGTTTAGAAACACCCTTGTACATGTCATTTCTCCCACAAACTCATAAAGGTGTGACTTTTGATATAACTTTATCGACCACTACCACTAGTTGTTTTAGTAAGTGCATAAAATAATTTTGCAAACCATGTACATGTCATTTCTCCCACAAACTCATCAAGGTGTGACTTTTGACATAACTTCATCAACAAATACCACTAGTTTTGTTTTAGTAAGTGCATAAAATAATTTTTCAAACCATGCACATGCCATTTCTCCCACAAACTCATCAAGATGTGAATTTTGACATAACTTAATAAAAAACTACCAACTTTTGACACAACTTCATCAACAACTACCACTAGTTGTTTTAGTAAGTACATAAAATAATTTTGCAAACCATGTACATGACATTTCTTCCACAAACTCATCAAGGTGTGACTTTTGACATAACTTAATCAACCACTAGCACTAGTTGTTTAAGTAACTGCAAACCACTGTCACTTTAACGCAAACCGTGTACATGTGTCATTTCTCCCATACATGTGTCATTTCTCCCATAAAGGTTTAGGAAAAATTTAAGGCATGTCTCATTTTATGTCATTTCTCTGTCATTTCTATGTCATTTCTCCCATAAACTATAAGAAAATGTCATTTCTCCCATATATACTATAAGTCAAACTTTAAGGCAAACCATGTACATGTTATTTCTCTCCCAAACTCTAGGAAAGGAAAACTTTAAGGTGCATGTCATTTCTAGATGTGATTGCTCCCATAAAATTTAAGGAAAAATTTAAGGAAAACCATGCACATGCCATTTCTCCCACAAAATAAAGGCTTTCTCCCATTAATTAAAGGAAAAATTTAAGGCCTAAAAACTGAACCTAAAGTGGTTGAAATTCCATAGGCTTTTAGTCTATCTATTGAACGTTAACTTTTACAAGTTCTATGGCAGATTCTGTAAAGGGCCAGGTAGCCTCTGGATCTCATCTTTTATGAAAGGTGACATCCAATAAATTCCCCTACAGTAAATCTCTGGAACAGATCTAAATAGAAGTTCTTCATTTTAATATCCATAAACCATAACCACTTTAAGGAAAATCATGTACATGTGTCATTTCTCCCATAAACTCTTAAGGCAACTTTAAAGCATGTGTCACTGGCTTTTTCCCATTAAATTTAAAACATGTGTCATTTTTCAAGGCTTTCTCCCATTAATTCAAGGCAAATTTTAAGGCCTACAAACTGAAAGTAGTTGAACTTCCATAGTATAGGAGCCCCCAAACTCAAGTGGAGTAAAATGTAAAATGTTAAAAGTGGAGTGTTTTATGATGTAATGGATCTTAATAATCTAGATTGACATGGTTGTCTTGAACTTCCATAGGATAGGATCCCCCAAACTCAAGTGGAGTAAAATGTAAAATGTTAAAAGTGGAGTGTTTTATGATGTAATGGATCTTAATAATCTAGATTGACATGGTTGTATTTTATTAATGTACCTAAATTTACACCTTCCTTGTTGCTTTATTCTTGTAAAATTTTAAAAGTGGAGTGTATTAATGTACCTAAATTTACACCTTCCATGTTGCTTTATCCTTTTAAAATGTTAAAAGTGGAGTGTTTTATGATGTAATGGATATAAATAATCTAGATTGACATGGCTACAATGATATGATGATAGTGTAGGTTGATGTTGAAGTTGTAAAATTCTTGTACATATCAAGGATGAATGATAGTACAAGCCAAAAATGACCTTATTATAAATTATGAAACAATTAGATAAGTACTAAATCATACTTCTTATTAAGGACATAAATAATTTATGACGATAGTGTAGGTTGATGTTGAAGTTGTAAAATTCTTGTACATATCAGGGATGAATGATAGTACAAGCCAAAAATGACATTATTATAAATTATTAAACAGTTTGATAAGTGCTAAATCATACTTCTTATTAAGGACATAAAAGGGCCTTGGAATCATACCCTCTTAAACCTAAATTATAGATTAGATTCATGGATGACACCAGTGTAGATTGGTCTCATCGAGATGATGAGCTCAAAAAGTTCCATAACCACCTCAACAGCTTATCCAAGGATATACAGTTTACCATGAAGGATGAAGATAAAAAATGTATTCCATTCTTGGACATACTTCTCATCAGGAATGAAGATGGTTCTATTGGACATAAGGTATTTAGAAATAAGGCACACACAAATAATGATCTCCATGCTAACTCACACCATCATCTGGCACAGAAGATGGGGGTACTCATGACCCTTTTCACGCGAGCCCTCAGAATTTATGATGACAATCACATAGAAGAGGAAATTGCATACTTAAGAAAGGCATTCACTAATATGGGATACAGAAACAAGGACATTATCAAAGCCATACAAAGAGCCAGATCCAGAAACAAAATAAATCCTTGTGATGAAACCCTAAAATCTAAAGCATACCTCCCTTACATCCAAAGGGTCACCGAAAAGCTAGCCAAGGTCCTCGCTAAAAATAACATCGAAACCTCATTTAAGCCACTAATGAAAATCAAACATAAGATGAAATCAGTCAAAGAAAAACATGATCCACTCCAGCATAAAGGTGTTTACCGTATAAATTGCTCATGCGGGAAATGTTATATTGGAGAAACAGGAAGATCTTTCAAGATTAGGCTCAAAGAACATGGAGCTGACATCAGAATTGGGAGAACCAAAACCTCAGCTCTAGTGGATCACTCGAATAAAAACCTCCACCACATCTACCAAGAAAATTCTAAAGTTATAGCCAACAAAAATCACTATTAAAAAAGGAAAATGCGTGAGGCACTTGAAATCATCAAGCATCTAGAAAACCTCAATAGGGATGGAGGTTTAGAAGTCAGCAGAAATTGGGTCCCCTTATTTTCCCACTCTTAAAACTTGTCCTTTTCCTTGTTGGCACCCTTGTCTTCCTCTTCTTTTCCCTTCCCAGCATCTCCCTACGCTTCCCTTCCCTTAAAAACTTAGAATGACCCTGTTTGGACTCTTCCCTTACCTTGTAAAAAGCACCTTGCTTACTCACCCCTTCTGTGCTTTCATCCTTCCCTTCCCTCTCCTTATAATAACTTTTCTTCCCCTTTCATTAATCCCTTAAAACCTTTGCTTATATCTTAATTGAAAAAAAAATAGGAATTTGTGTTCTTAGTAATAATTTTAATTACTAAACTTTAATGGTTAGGATTAACCCTCTCCTATTTATATTTTATAAGACCCCTTAATTCCAATCTAAAATATTCACCTTACATCAACCCCCCCTTAAAAAAATTTCGCCCTTCTTAATAAGTAGTAATAATTTTTAATTCATTAATATCAATTTTAATTGTTAAATATCATTAGTAATACTTATATTTAACTATTCCTAATTTTATTAAATTAAAATTGACATTAATTATTTTTAATAGGATTTCCTTTAAAACATTAACCTTATTAAACTTTAAATAAACAATATTATAACTAGTGGTATCTTACATTCACTCTAATTAACTAATTTTAGTATCCATAAAAATAATCTTTTACCTTGTTATGTAAGCAAATTAAAAATCAACTTCCCCACCTTTAAAGATCTCTTAAATTTATAATATTTTATTACTTTAATATTGGTAATAGTAATATAATATTAAAATTTCTTTAATAATACATATAACTTAATTACCTCTTAGGGATACATTATCCTTAATTTAGGTATAATTATTCTCTAATAAAGTAATAGGATTTAAGGCTTAACTTAGTAAATTGATAACTATTCATGAAATTAAAAAACTTTATTTAATTAATTTTATTTTATTTAATTTTGTAATATTGATTATTTTATGGTTGGTCGGCCTTCATCATGCACTCTTTGTATATTTATGATATCCATCCTCCTCTCTTTTCAACAGATTTGTCCTGATGATGGGTCTCGTTCTAGACCCGAAACATAGACGCAAAAATGCTCACTGTGGAGATTCCGAACTTAGAAACTCTAAAGGACATAACTAATTTGTAAGTTGAAATTTTTTTATTAATGTTCTTAGCCTATTTATAGATGTGAAAATAAAGGTTTATAGATGTGATTTCTCCCATAAATTTCATGGAAAACTAAATTCTAAGGAAAACCCTGTACATGTCATTTCTCCCACAAACTCATAAAGGTGTGACTTTTGACATATGTCATTTCTGTGTCATTTCTTTGTCATTTCTATATCATTTCTCCCAAAAACTATAAGAAAATGTCATTTCTCCCATATACTATAATGCAAACTTTAAGGCAAACTATGTACATGTCATTTCTTTCTTAAACTCTAGGTAAGGCAAACTTTAAGGCATGTCCTTTATAGATCTAATTTCTCCCATAAACTTAAGGCAAACCATGGAAATTTCATTTTTCCCACAAAATAAAGGCTTTTTCCCATAAATTCAAGGCAAATTTTAAGGCCTAAAACCTTAAAGTGGCTGAAATTCCATAGGATTTTAGTCTATCTGTTGAGTGTTAAATTCTACAAGTTCTAAAGGAAAATTCTGTAAAGGACCAGGTAGCCTCTGGATCTCATATTTTCTGAAAGGTGACATATCCAATAAATTCCCCTACTGTCAATATCTGAAACAGATCTAAATAGAAGTTCTTCATTTTAATATCCAAAACCACTTTAAGGAAAACTGTGTACATGTGTAATTTCTCCCATACATGTGTCGTTTCTCCCATAAATTCTTAGGCAAAGTTTTTAAAGCATGTGTCATTGGCTTTCTCCCATTAACTTTAAATCATGTGTCATTTCTCAAGGCTTTCTCCCATTAATTCAAGGCAAATTTTAAGGCCTAAAAAATGAACCTAAAGTAGTTGAACTTCAATAGGATAGGATCCCCCAAACTCAAGGCTTCCTCCCTTTAATTCAAGGAAACTTTTAATGCCTAAAAAATGAACCTAAAGTAGTTGAACTTCCATAGGATAGGATCCCCAAAACTCAAGGCTTTCCCCCATTAATTCAAGGCAAACTTTAAGGCCTAAAAACTGAACCTAAAGTGGCTAAACTTCCATAGGATTTTAGATTGTTTGTTGAGTCTTAACTTATACAAGTTCTAAAGGAGGCATGTAAAGGGCTGGGTAGCCTTTGGATCTCATCCTTTCTTAAGACATGTAAAGGGCTAGGTAGCCTCTGGATCTCATTCTTTCTTAAGGCATGTCATTTCATGTAAAGGGCCAAGTAGCCTCTAGATCTCATCCTTTCTTAAGGCATGTCATTTCTAGATGTGATTTCTTCCATAAATTTAAAGGCAAAATTTAAGGCAAACCATGCATGAACCATGTATATGTGTCATAAATCTCCCTTAAACTCTAGTCAATGAAATATTTAATGCATCTCATTTATCGTACATGTGTCATTTCTCCCATGCATTTGCAATAACTATTAATTTAATATATTTTATTGACTTTTTTTTTTCGAGGGATAAAAAAAACCCACTAAATATGGTTGAAAAATGGACATTATGCATAGATGTTTCTTGCTATCCCAATCCATGGAAAGCAGTGATTACATATGTTATTTCCAAGATTGCGACTAGCAAGGTCGTTCAAAGGAAAACGAATATACCGGGAAGAACAAAAAACAACGAGGCATGTTATATTGCATTGATAGAAGGCTTGGGAACAACTAGGGAGTATGGATCAAATGGAAATGTAGTTTTCACCAATTCTGAACTTGTGTGCAACCAGATGAAAGGCACGTACCAAGTTAAGAAGGAGAGGCTAAAACAACTGCATGGAAAAGAAAACAATATTGTTAGCCAATTTCAATTTTTATTATAAGAAATTGTACAAATGTGAATAAGATGTCTGCTGATCTATTGCATGGGCCAATGCCAATTCAGGATTCATCTATCAAAGATGAATTAATAGAATTAAAAATATTTGGGGCAATGGCAATGCAAGATTCATCTCTCAAAGATGATATAGTTTTGAGATGCTCTTCTTCAAAAATTCAAGATTCATCTCTCAAAGATGAATTAGTGTTGAGACACTCTCCTTAAAAATTTGTCGATGGACATTGTAACATATCTTGGATATATGTGCGTTTTGTACTTATAAATACGTCTTTTTTAATAACCATGTGTTTTTTTCAATTATATAACAAGTGCGCTCTCACCACACCATGTAAAGCGCAACTTGGTGAACTTCACATTTTTATAAAATTAAAATGTGATGACTTCAACAAATTTTTGTTTAAATGGAGTTTCACGCTTCTTTTTTATGACCATGTGTTTTTCTCAATTTTATACCAAGTGTCCTCCCACCATGTAAAGCGCAATGCATTGAACTTAACATTTTATTAAAAAAAATTCTTAAATTGAGTTTCAAACATCAAATAGTGATTTGAAAGTGGTGTTTTACATAATTTGTGTATACTAAATTAAATTAATTTTCTGAAAATTATTTTGAATTTATTTTAAATATTAATTTAAAAAAATAATTGTAAATGTCCACTGTATATATATATATATATATATATATATATATATATATATATATATATATATATGGAGGATGAACAACGAAGATCAATAGAATCCCATATCTCTACGAGAGAGGGGGATCATGGATCGAGGGATGTTCATGATATTTAAATATAATATTAAATATCCATACATATACATACATGTGTGTACATATGTAATTGATTTTTTATCAATTTTGTGAGTTAAATTAGTTGTTAATAAGTTTCATTTTTTATTTTTTAGGAGCTAAGAGGACAAGGGTGTCTATTCCATCAATGGATCATGCCCATGGTTCACGCAATCGTGGTATGGTTCACGCAATTTAATCAATGAATATGTACATGTATTTATATGTGTGAATGTATTTTTGAATTGATTATAAATTCATATTTTTTTATGAAGCTTCTATCTCGTCTCGTGACGTTGGTGGTGGTTCACATTCCCTTGGAGGGCCATCAATAAGTGCTGGCAGATTGCGTGAAGGTGGTGATATGTATTCCCCCAAAGGCAAATCAACGGATGGTTGTGTTGGTTCTCAACCAATCGGTGGTCGTTCTGGTTCTCAACAGGGTCATTCTGGTTCTCAACAGTCTCAGGGTGGGCAAGATGTTAGCCAACCACATCAAGGTGGCCATCAATTTGAATATTATTTTCATTTAAGTTGTACAAATTTGTTTACATGTGTTTTTTTAATATACAAAATTTTATATATTGATGCAAAGGTTGAAATTGCTGCTACAAATGTCGCTCAAAAAAGACGTAGGGTAGAACGCGTCATTCAAGAAGAAGGTTTTCCACCAACCATGACTTATCTGTTTGAAAATTCCGATATATCTTGGGAAATAAACATGCAACAATGCACCTTACAAAGGTATCAACATCTTCATGCAAAATTTCAGAGAGATCTCATGGTTTTGACTCTACCTGCTGAGAGTCGACAAAGCTTGGAAATAGTTACACACTCTTTAAGTGAACTAGTATATGTGTACTTAAAGCTTGGCCTGAACACTGATACTTTTGTAGAAAATACGAGAAAAAGAAAAGAAAAAATGATGGGTCCCGATACATGGGAGGTTGTTAAACAAAGAGTCAAAATGGAAATGGCCAAGTCTATGTTTAGTTTCAAAGAAGGGCCGAAAAGAAAGATGTTGAAAGTGAAATATTTCAAGCACCCTCATATAGCTCGCTATTTGTATGATAGACACCTTGCAGCCTATGGAAGACTCCAATGGAATGACAAGGTTTCACTTTATTTTGAAAATTTATTTTATGCAGAATTCTTTTTGTAAATGAAACCCAATTAGAATGACCTTCCCTCTGAATTTTTTGGTCTTGGGAAAGGTCGATTGTGTGACCGCAGGGGCGCTAGGCATGACGTTGAGCTGCCTCGCCCTAAGCCACCATTGGTTAGTCGATCTCTTCGTGTCAAAACTTTGCGATCAGAGATGGATGCCACTTCTCAAACTGAGTCGAGAAGCAAGGAATGTCATCATTGAAAATGTTCACAGTGGATTGGGTGGAGTTGATGTTTGTCTGAATCGAAAAAGAGCATGTGAGAATTCACACACTAACTTTGTTTATTATACAGATGAAGAGATTGACAACATGAGTGTTGAAGATCTCAAAACATATGCAAAGAATTGTCGCAATGGTTGGCAGGACCTAATTGTTCATGAGCAAGAGGGCATGGGAATGGTATGTGTTAATGGTTAGGGTTCAATTATTTTAACACATGTAAAATTTGTGATAAATACATATATACATACATTTATTTGTATACATTAATCTAACAAAAATGTATCATTATATGTTAACACCATTTATAGTTGTCACGCTTGATGAAGGAAGAAAATTTTAATATCACGGTCGGAGCCTCCGGTTTAAACAATCAAGATGGGTCTCACCATCAATCATACAATCAAGATGGTTCTCACCATCAAGATATGTTGGAAAATGTTAGTGTTTTTTAAGTGAACACATGATGATGTATAATTATTTTTTTATCTATTATTATATATATCGAAACATGATGAGATATTTTTAAAATAAATAATTTTGCACACATATACATGTATATATATAATAAAATGTTTTATCAGATTCCAATTTTTTCCGATGTTTTAGGGATGGCGGCACCTTCTTCTTCCTTAGGAGATGTGCCAAATCCACCATCACAAGTATGAACAAATTTTGAATTTTAAATATGTTTTTAAGTTATATATTCCACATCAAAAAGATCCATTAAAAAATGAGATATATCTAGATCTTGAGTTATTTTAAATTTTTTGACTTTTAGGTTTTTGGAGATTTTCTTTCCGAGCCACTCTTAGGAGATGTGCCAAATCCACCAGCACAAGTATTCGATTTTTCACTTATATATATATATATATATATATATATATATATATATATATATATATATATATGTGTGTGTGTGTGTGTTTTTAAGTTATAAGTTATAAATTCAAGTTTAAAAGTTTTATTATAAATTGAGATCTAGAGATCTTGAGTTATTTAAATTTTTTTGAATTTTAGGTTTTTGGAGATTTTCTTTTGGAGCCTCTCTTAGGATATGTTCCAAATCCACTAGCAGAAGTATTCAAAATTTCACTTAAATATATGTTTTTAAGTTATAATTTATAAATTTAAGTTCAAAAGTTTTATTATAAATTGAGATCTTGATCTTGAGTTATTTTATACTTTTAAATTTTTTGAATTTTAGGTTCCTATAGAGGATTTATTTTCTCCACGGACTCTAGCGATAGAGATAGGAACATCCACACCATTTCAACCATTTGAACAAGTTATCTAACTTTTTTTTAATATTATTGAAAATAAGTTTATATATGCATTTTCATTTGAAAACTTTTAATATATATATATATATATATATATATATATATATATATATACACGTACATATATATTTTACAGTTTACTGTTGAAGATGTTCCAGTGGGGGGAGTTTTAGTAGACGAGCAACAAATGGAGAGGGAACCTAATGACGTATTGTATGATTTTTTTTTTTACGTGAAGTTCTATATATTCTCACTCAATTTTAAAACATTAAATTTTAATGTTTGTACACATTGTGTATAGGTTCCCCATGCTTCACAAGATATCTTGAGGATCATGAATTTTCTGGGAGAGACACTACATCCATCTGTATTTGATGGATGATGCACATGCACTATTTGATGGATGATGCACATGCACACATGCAACGTTATATTTTCAATAGATCTAGTCTTGAATTTACTTTTTTTATATATAGTCTTATCTAGATGCAGTCATATATAACTTGATACTTGATACTTGATACTTGTGAGATCTACAAATTTTGGACATATTTTATGTGAACTACATTTGGTACATGTGAATGTGATATATAATGTTTTGTTTTTATTGGATAGTTGAACTACATTTGGAATGTGTAGTAATGTTGTGATATATAATTTTTTGTTTTTAAAACTTAAGTTTTGGATGGTTGAACTACATTTGGCATGTGAAGTAATTTTGTGTTATAATTTGTTTTGTTTTTAAAACTTAAGTTTTGGATGGTTGAACTACATTTGGCATGTGAAGTAATGTTACAATGTTATATAATTTATTTTGTTTTTAAAACTCAAGTTTTGGATGGTTGAACTACATTTGGCATGTGATGTGAAGTAATGTTGTGTTATAATTTGTTTTGTTTTAAAACTTAAGTTTTGGATGGTTGAACTACATTTCTCATGTGAAGTAATGTTGTGTTATATAATTTGTTTTGTTCTTAAAACTCAAGTTTTAGATGGTGAACTACATTTGGAATGTGATTGCATGATATAATGTTTTGTTTTTATTGGATAGTTGAACTACATTTGGCATGTGAAGTAATGTTGTGATCTATAATGTTTTGTTTTTTAAACTCAAGTTTTCGATGGTTGAAATACATTTGGCATGTGAAGTAATGTTGTGTTATAATTTGTTTTGTTTTTAAAACTTAAGTTTTTTATGGTTGAACTACATTTGGCATGTGAAGTAATGTTGTGATCTATAATGTTTTGTTTTTAAAAATTAATATTTGGATGGTTGAACTACATTTGGCATGTGATATAATGTTTTGTTTTTATTGGATAGTTGAACTAGAATTGGCATGTGAAGTAATGTTGTGATATAATTTTTTATTTTTAGAACTCAAGTTTTGGATGGTTGAACTACATTTGGCATGTGATTATGATATAATGTTTTGTTTTTAAAATTCAAGTTGTCATTTTCCAAACAAAAAAAATGACATGAATATATGTACATATAGAAATGATTTAAGTACATGTTTGAATATATATGTTAAAACGATTGAAGTAAAACACACACACACACACACACACACACATATATGTAAACAATCATAAGATTCTAGGTCTTCTTGGATGTGTCAAACAAACATAAAATTTTAAAAATGCATTCTATAATGTATATATATCCAGTACGTGCAACATTTTTCATCAATGCATGTATAGAAACGCTACTTTCAGTTAATTGCATTATAGAGCATATATAATCCAGTATGTACAACATTTTACCTCAATGCACATAGAAAAACTACTTTCAATTAATTTCATTCTAGAACATATATATCCAGTGCATGCATGATTTTTCATCAATGCACATAGAAAAACTACTTTCAGTTAATTTCATTCTAGAACATATATATCTAGTACGTGCAACATTTTTCATCAATGCACATAGAAAATCTACTTTCAGTTAAGTGCATTTTAGAACATATATATTATCTAGTACTTGCAACATTTTTCATCAATGCAAATAGAAAAGCTACTTTCAGTTAATTGCATTCTAGAACATATATATCGAGTATGTGTAACATTTTTCATCAATGTACATAGAAAAACTACTTTTAGTTAATTGCATTCTAGAACATATATATCCAGTACTCCAAACATTTTTCATCAAGGTAAATAGAAAAGCTACTTTATGTTAATTTCATTCTAGAACATATATATCTAGTACGTGAAACATTTTTCATCATTGCACATAGTAAAACTACTTTCAGTTAATTGCATTCTAGAACATATATATATCCAATACGTGCAACATTTTTCATCAATGCACATAGAAAAGCTACTTTCAGTTAATTTCCTAGAACATGTATATATCTAGTACGTGCAACATATTTAATCAATGCACATAGAAAGTCTACTTTAAGTTCATTTCATTCTAGAACTTATATATCTAGTACTTGCAACATTTTTCATCAATGCACATAGAAAAGCTACTTTCAATTAATTGCTTTCTATATATATATATATATATATATATATATATATATATATATATATATATCCAATACTTCTAGAACATATATATCCAGTACTTGCAACATTTTTCATCAGTACGCATAGAAAAGCTACTTTCCGTTAATTTCATTCTAGAAGATATATATATCCAATACGTGGAAAATGTTTCATCAATGCACATAGAAAAGCTACTTTCAGTTGATACTAGTGTGCATGTACCAAAACAATGTACATGTGAAAACACTTGCACACATAACATAACAAAGTAGTTCAATTTTTAGTTGAGTTCTAGAAGTTCTAAAACATGAATCCAAAGAGAAGAAATTGTTGGGCAATTCAATCAAAAAAATTCCAATGGAATTCCATCTTCAATGATCCGTTTATGATCGGATTTTGACATTTTCCATTTCTTAATTTTCATTTTTTTCTTTGACTGAACCTCTATCAACTTTATGCGTGTTGCACACACCAAGTGACTATATTGACAACTTACAACATCAGGTTCATAGTCTTCCAAGTAAAAAAAATCCCCACTTTGATTAGTTTGTCTGAATAAATAACCTTTCAGTATAATAGATCCTCTGTCATATGGAAACCTATGATCATTATATTTTTCTAATAATTTCATCTTTTTTTCAGTGCAACGCATCAAATAATACTTCACATTTTCATCTTTTTCATTAGGTGCAATTACAGCAACACCATCTCCTACACAATAAAACAAACTTATGTATTTAAATTGAGATCATAATTAACATGAAAAATTAACTTTAAAATAATTTTAGTATCTATTTCTAGATCTCTATCATTTGAAAGCAATTCAAATGTTACCTTCTCTAACAAGATCAGAAACTCGATCACCATCAGATGATATTGTAGTCTCCTCTGATTTCATTTCTTCAAACATTGCAATGGACATTTTCCCCTTTGTATTTAGCTCTGTATATTTTTCGATATTTTACATACATTTTGTTTTCACAAACATCATTGGATTCTGTGTTGTCTATGCAAACATGACAAAAACAATAATATTTTCTTCTATCCAATGCAAACACATTTGTGGACAACTTTGTTTTAAATGAATGCAATTTTTGAGTCCCTTTTATTGTCTCAACGTCATTTCCAATTGATCTATCTACATCTTTGACCCCAATATGCCAATAAAACCTATATATGGAAAATTCAAAGAAGAATGTAAATATGATATCAAAATACCATCAAAGATAATCATTTTGATAAATGTACATTGTTTAAAATTGGATATCCAATAAAAATTAAATTTAATGTACATTCACACTTCCCTTGATCAGTTAGTCTCATTTCTTAGTGCAACAATGCACCATTGAACAACTTATTTAGTGTCCAAAATTCGGTTTGCAGAGGGGTTCATTTGATATCTTCGAAGTGCTCATTTTATGCATGCCTGTGCACTGTCATGTTCTCCTTTTCCATGGTCAGTCTTAAAGAAATTCCAACAATGTTTAATGCAGGCTTTCTTATGAAGACAACACAACCAAAAGAATGATCGTGAATATTTGAATAGACCTACGCATCCATCTGTGCATATCCAATTTTCATTGAATTTTATTCCATGACTTTTCAAGGAGTCATAAATATTTCCAAAACAGTGTTGTACAAAATATGTATCATGTGTACGATCGTCACTGATATAAAAGTGCTATTCTTTAACAACATGCCGATTTTCACTGGTGCTTTCTATATGATCAACGTTTTGTTCAACATGTCTATATAGAATATGGACGAGCATGGAGAGTTGGTCAGAATGATAGTATTCACTATGAATATTTTTTTGTGGAACAAATGTGTAGTTTTCTGCAAAATCAATTACTGACAAAATGGTCGCTGGTGGAAAAAAGTCACGAGATTTTTTGAATTTCAATTCCTTCCATCGATCTCTATGGGAATGCTTGGTGTATTTATAAATTTTTGCGTCAAACTTTCTCAAAAAATCTATCGCAAAAATTTCTTCTTCTTGTAATTAAATTCTTTTAGCACTATTTGAACCTTGAATCGATGTATGTATATATTCATATTTCTTCCATTTCACTTTCATGTTGTAAAATTATTGATCATTTATATCAGTACGATATTTTTTTTAACTTTAGTCGAATTTCCACAATCATCGCATTTTTTACCACCAACACATTTCTTTTCGTAAAATAATTCATCGCATTCTCTTCCACGTAGAATTTGAGATATGAATTCACGGATAGTGGAAGGAGGAGGTGAATCTTTCCAAAATGTTCTACCAAAATTAAGGAATGTGTCATAATATAACTAAAATTTGACATGATAACGACAACAACAAGTGTCGCGTATGGTGATAGGTTTTACATACCATGTGTTTTGTTGAAAAAAAGCAATGATTGAGACATCAATTTCACGATTCTCTTCTTTGAACTTGTTGAACAAATCTATCTAAGTGGTGTCCAAGAAATTTTTTTAATGTTCTTCATACTGATTTCGTGCTATTCTTCTTCGGATCACATCCCTTGCATTTGGCAAAACACGTGAATTTTTCTTCCAATATTCATATATTGTTTTTTTAACATTTTCTCCAAGTTTATATTTTTATTGTTGCTTATAAATAGCTCTTCAACAAGTGAGTTCATCATTTACATCTATTTGCAACCAAAATTTCCGATGTTTGTGCAAATTTTTTCGTGAGATTCCTAATGCTCATGCCATAGATTTTACCAAGCGATTCTCTTTAGTACTTGATGAAACCACTGCCATATGTATTTATCTACGTACAATTGAAACATTTTTCTGTCTAGATCTTATAATTGAATTTATAGCACTATTTATATTTTGTATCCCATTTTCCTTCATTTTTTAATTTTTTGTTGATTTTTTAATACCCAATAAAGTCATAGCTTCTTTTAATTTCCTTAATGATAGGAGACCTTTCAAAATTTGAGTTTGAACTGTCACATTTTCCTTTATGAAGTACGTATCAAAAATGCGTTTAATATGATATCGTATAACATGTTCAGCTCTTTTATCTCCATATGTGTGAGTGTCAACAATTTCTAACATCTCATCATCAACATTGATTTAATTTGTACATATTCGAATTAATAGTACATAATAAGTTTACATATTCAATAATACGTGCATGTGTTCATCATATATATATATATATATATATATATATATATATATATATATATATATATATACCTTGTGATTCAATTTCTTCACTTGAATTTCTTTCAACATTTTCACCATCTTCAATCATTGGTTCAATATCTCTTTCAGTTTCTATTTCAAAATTTTGTATCTCACCATCAATGTTTTGAGGAATATATATCTCTCTGTTGACATTGGAAAATATTTTTCAAATTAGTTCATCAAATAAAAATTAAGCTTCAAATTTTACACTAGGAAAATTTTAAATATCAAATTCATAATATTTACATTTACATACCTGCTTCAACTTCTAGTTGAGGTTGATTTTCCATTTCAATATTTGAGAGTGCTTCTCTTTTTCTTTTGCGATATTCTCTCCCCTCTTCTCTATGTTCCTCAGGGTCTCTTGTTCGATCATATTTTCTCGTGAAATTCTTTTGATTTCCCATGATAATAGAGTATGAAGTTCAAAAAATTGCATTCAAAAATTTAGACAAAAGCTCAATTAAAAAAAAACATCACAAAAGATTTAATTTAAAAAAAAAAAACTCATTTTAATTTTTTTTCAAAAAACACATACTTCAATCCAAAACACTTACTTTAAAAAATATGAGAGAAAATGTCATGTAAAAATGAAACGAAGCTCAAAATATTTCCTTCCAAGTCCTGCAAAAAACATTTCATTTAAAAAGTTAGACAAAAACTCATTTTAAAAAATCATTATAAAAGATTTACTTTAACCTAAAACATGTACTCTAAAAAAATGTCACTTCAAAAAATACCTCCAAAAATTTCCATTGAAAATTAATTCCTATTTCTTAAAAAATGCCACTTGAAAAAATACCTTAAAATGGCCTCTAAAAAATATCACTCTAAAAAATACCTCCAAAAAATGTCCTTTGAATAGTAAGCCTAAAGAGAGTCCTTTCGAAATTAAGACCAAAAAATGTCTTTTGGAAATTATGCCCAAAAACCTCTAAAAACAAAATACATCCAAAAAAATGTCCTTTGAAAATTAAGCCCAAAATCTCTAAAAACAATGAAAATTAAGCCCAAAACTTCTAAAAAAAAAATACCTTAAAACCAAAAAATTTATTTTGGAAATTAAGCCCAAAAACCTCTAAAAACAAAATAGATCCAAAAAAATGTCCTTTTAAAATCAAGCCCAAAAATTCTAAAAACAAAATACCTTAAAAAAAACCAATGAAAATTAAGCCCAAAACTTCTAAAAACAAAACACCTTAAAAAAAAATGAAAACTAAGCCCAAAACCTCTAAAAACAAAATACCTTATAAAAAAATGAAGCCCAAAAAACATCCAAAAAATGTATCACATACCTCCAAGACATGTCCTTTTAATTTTATGCCAAAAAGTCCTTAAACCCAAAACAATCCTTTGCAAAATCAAATCAAATGAAGAAATGTGCAAAATTATGCGAAAATAATGAATTCTTTTACGTCAATTTATATTACCGCGAAATGTTTTTTTTGGCTTGCTTATTTTTTTCCCCTTCAGTTAAACAAATTTAAGATATTTTCACCCAGGTTCCTAACAACCACTAATAGTGGGGTACTGCTACTAGTGGGGTTGCTAGTACTAGACTGATTGAGTCAACTGTGAAATCGATTGTTACTTCTCCAATCCTCGCGGGTGGGACGAATATTAAGCAGTGTTGCTCCTTATATTGAATCACTCAATAGACTCAATCTATTGAGTCACTAACATAATCAATAATATAGTTTTGGTATACAATTCCATAAATAGCAGAACCAACTGAAGAATCAATTGGATCTACCACTACTGCTGGGTACCTAACAGATGAGGATGTTGGTCATGGATCCATAGGCACTAGGAAGGTAATTGCTACTAGTG
Source organism: Pinus albicaulis (assembly GCA_034641835.2). Classification (NCBI taxonomy): domain Eukaryota; kingdom Viridiplantae; phylum Streptophyta; class Pinopsida; order Pinales; family Pinaceae; genus Pinus; species Pinus albicaulis. The sequence goes on from CM076584.1 coordinate 1,368,078,672, forward strand.
CATCCACTACAAGGAAAAGACCCTCTAATGGATGTTTTTGAGGAACCCCTTATAAAAATATGCCATACACCAATTTCTAGTGGAGGTTACTAGAGGAGGTTGGTGGGCAAAGGGTTTTGTAGATGTTTTCCACTCAGTGTGCTTAATTCAATATCGCATTGGTGCTCCTTACAAGAGAAAGAACCAGTGCACTCAAATAATTGGCACACCGGACATCGTGTGCTTCGTACATACTCGCCAAGTGTGTCGTATTACTATAGAGCACCGGTGCTTCACAACTCTTCCATGACAGTGCATCATAAAAGATCGTGCCAAAACCGAAACTGCTCGGTGTGATATTAAGAAACCACACCGGTGCATCATAAGAAAACACGCCAAAACACAAACCGACCAATGCATTCATAAGGAACAACACCAGTGCACCTATAAATTACGCACACTAGAAAAGGGTTAAACAAAAAAAAAAAATTACGGCAAAAATACCGGATTTTTCACTTTTTTTCAGTGCTCTAGGCTCTCAATTACCAGTGCGCTCTACAAGAAAAAGCACCATTGCGCACAAAAAATTGGCACTCCAGAAACCATACGCTCCAAACACACCAATCCGATGCGTCTTATTACTATTACGCACCAGTGCTTCAGAACTCTTCTGCACCGACGCGGTGTTATGAAACTGCACCGATGCGTCATAAAACAACGTGCCAAAATAGAAGCAAACCGGTGCGTTAATATGAAACAGCACCGGTGCGCCTGTAAAACACATGCATTGTAAAAGGGTTAAATAAAAAAAATTACGGCAAAAAAAACCTCATTTTTCACTTTTTATTCTCTCAATTACTAGTGTGCTCTACAAGAGAAAGCACCGGCCACACAAAACATTGACACACCAGACACTGTGCGCTCTGTACACACATGCCCAGTGCCTCCTATTACTGTAAAGCACTGGTGCTTCATGACTATTCCGCCTCGGTGCATCATAAAACACCATGCCAAAACTGAAACAACCCAGTGAGGTGTAAGTAACTGCCCTGGTGCATCATAAAACAATGCACCAAATCTAAAACCACCCAGTGCAGTCTTAAGAAACCGCACCGGTGTGCCTATAAAACCCCGCACACCGGAACAGGGTTAAATAAAAAAAAATACAGCCAAAAAACCTCATTTTTCACTTTTCTCAGTACTCCAGAGCTCTCAAGCACCGGTGCAATTTATCCTCCTTTGAGCTGCCTTGACATCAGTGCTCCCATTGCAACCATCACACGCACTACTGCTGTGCATTGGCTACCAATCTATAGCTGGCATTTCGCAAAACGGTGGGAAAATTTTCTTTTGTAAACTTTACAACCAATATGCCTCCTCGACGGAAAAATTTACAGGTATTTTTCTAGTTTTTCCATAATTAAGCTTTCTAGCAGATTAGAATTTGAAATAACATTAAAATTAACCAGTAAAAAAGAATAAAAACATTTGTCGTGCAGTGCGCATGAGCCATTTGGCTCGCACCGGTAAGCAGTGCTAACTGTAAAATTTATAGGCTGCACCGCAACTGGTGCTAACGGTATCCACATCGTGTCCGGGGCGGTACCGAAAGGCACCCCGCATTATTTTAAAATTTAAAAGAAAATGGCGATGCAATCATTTAGCGGGGTGCACCATTTGCCATGGGAATAGCAACGCGGTGCGTTGAGAGATATATCTTCCCTGGTGTCTGTTAGCGCATCGTATTCGGCATTCTGATAGGTTCAACAGTGCGGCCGGGTAAAATACCCCACCGTTGACTATATAATTTGTTAGGAAGTCAGTACGTTGAATGACTATACACGCCGGGGTGTATATTTTAGTCAGCGCACCGCTCTTCTGACACCATATATAGTCAACGGGGCTTGAAAAACTTTCAGGTGCACCACATACGGTGCGTTGAATGTCATCTGGGGCACCGCCTCTGGTGCTCTGCAAACAAAAGCCGCACCAGAGCCGGTGCATGACTATTTTTGTGGCGCACTGACTAGTCTGTTTTTTTTTTCAAAAAACATTATATATGTATATTCCTAAATACATATCTGATTTAATCAAAAAAAATTATTTAATATGTCAATGATTCAGAGAGAAGAGGAGGAACAACAACAACAACAAGTGAAGCAGTATGACATGCTTTGCCAGTGGGAGGCATGAGAGAGGGAGAGAGATGCGTACCCTCGCCCTATTACAGTAGATACCCAGGGGCTCCTAAGGCAGGTAGGCCTCCTCATGTTCTATGAGGAGGTTACATCCCTAAAGGCCCATAGTGTCTTTTTGATACATCTTATCCGCAAGTGGAATATCCACCAACAGGCTTTACAAGTTGGTCCTGACCAGTGGTACACACCCACTGAGGAGGATATTTATTTCATTATAGGGCTATCGACGAGAGAGGTGGATTTTCCCTCGTTCCTAGAGGTTCCAACTGGTTTTGTAGCAGGGAGTCAGTTAGTTTACTCCCAGAGATACATTGGAGTGGATGTACTGTCTCCTTCATAGTTTCAGGTCCCTAGAGGTCAGCTACGTATTGGTGCATTTGGTAGAAAGGATGTGCAATGCCTCTCACTTCTCATTTCTACCATTTCACACAACACCAGTGACGGGAAATGCATTATTTGCCCGCTTATATACTATGTTGATTCTTTAGTATAGGATCCATGAATTGTCAGGTGGTCAGCCATTTTTTTGCAGCACTTTTATACGGCCTTAGATAGATGTCGTGCTCATGGACAAGGGAGGATCAACTTCCCTTTCGCTTCAGAGATTTTTTGTTTATTTTTTGAGAGGTTTCCAGAGATGAGTCCTGCTTTTGTTCGGCAGCCTCGTAGGCCGATGTTGGAGGCCCAGATGCACATGTGGGGGAAGATGATGCCCAAGAGGGGAGAGACTATGTTTCCAGCTACGATATCACAGGATGCACTTATGGTCCCCTATCATTTAATATTACCGTGAAATGATTTTAATTGTAAATGTAATTGTATGTAAAATTAAAATTCTAATTCTAATTCTAATCGTAATTGTATGTGAAATTGCAAAATTGTAATTGTAATTGTAATTGTATGTAAAATATTTGTAAAATTTTAATTGTATTAATGTGAAATGATTTTATTAAAATATTTAAATTTGTGATTTTTTAAATAATTGTAAAATAATAAATCTAGAATAATATGAATTTTTGTAACATAATAAAGTTTAGAAAATAATGCAAATAAATTCATGTACTTTAGAATTATCATTATTTTATTATGATCTTACATACACAATTTTTTTTTTATAAAATCCGGTGCGCTTATCATCATAACACGCACCGGTGCGTCTTATTACTCAGATGCACCGGTGCTTCACAACTCTCCCGCACCGGTTCGTCATAAAAAACCACGCTAAAACAAAAACCTGGATCTTACAAACCACCTTGGTGCGCTTATAAAGCAACACGCACCTTAATAGGGTTATTCTATAAAGTGAAATATTGGAGCAGCAGAGGGTTTGAATCGCGGGCAAGCATTTTTCTGAGGACATGAGGGCTTGAAAAGACGAGAGTTTGAATTTCGACTGAGAAGTTTATAACAGAGAAAATGAGTGATTCAAACAGAAATACAGACAAAGATGCTTACAGGGATGCAGATGGCTAGAGAGCTCGACAGAGTACAAAAGGAGTACAGGTTAAGACCGGTAGAGAGCATTCGGTTGAGGCCGAAGATAGGGTTAAGACGTACCATGATGGAGAAATGGAGAGAAATATAGTTGATGATAGAGAAAGATCAATCGAAGCAGTTGATAAATCCAATAGGCACCATGAAGGGAAGGATTCTCATTCCCTTAAGGACAGCAGAGAAAGATCAATTGACGTTTTTGATCCGGCTGGTAGGTCCCATGAAGGGAAAGATTCTCCAAAATGCATTTAAAAGCAGCTGGGAGTATTGTTCGAGCTTCAGTTGGCTTACATAAACATTTACCGAAAAAGCTGATGTCGCATAAAATCACATCTTCAGCTTTCAATTGAACGTAAATGGCATCTCTAAATTGTTTGGTTTATGGTCCTGTGGATGAAACCATTAAAAAGTATTCTTGTATTATAAATGGAAATCTAGTGACCATTTCTATGGGAAGAAAAGCATAGATACATTCGGCTATCATATTTCCACCTGCAAATTAGTTTCCCATTGAAAAAACTAATGTAATAGCCTATTTTGCAATGTCTTTCCTCTTCTAAACCCTATACTCATTTTCTATGGGAAACCATTGCCTCCACATGTAATAACTGCATCGTCTAGTCAAAAATTGGTATTCTTCTGCTAACAAATGCAGAATGAAGGACTCATTGTCATTGCTCCCAAAACATTACCCTTCTGTAGATTATATGTACTAATTGCTGGCAGGTCATCCGTCTATCTGCAAATTATATTCTAAAACATATTATTTGCAAATAGTTAAGTGAAAATTATAACAGGTTCACATGCCACAATTGCCCACTTGGACCCTGTAGTATTGCATATTCACACTTCCCACATTTCATTCTCTCCACATAATCAGTGGGGAACTCCTGCAATAAACAAAATGCATTGGAATAATAGTTATTTCCATCAACAATTTATCCAATTCCAATTCTAAATTTTAATTCTAATGCTAATTCTCAAAAATAAACAAAATTCTAATTCTCAATTTATATGGTTGGAGTTCACTAAATTTTGGTGTACACACCTAAAAGTAATTTCGGTGCCTTAACCGCAAATCGGTGCTACTTTACATATAACTGCACCAGTGGCAGTGTTACAAAAAGACGCACTAGTGCGGTGCTATTAAGTGACGCACCGGTGACGAATAAACGTAAATAAAAAAAGCTCAACTATATTTTCTTTAAGTGAAAAAAAGTGGCAAATTGAAAAATGCACGGCAAAATATTTTCGAAAATATAATTTCATAAAATAATTCTTTAAATACTAAACGCTTCTCACTATTTCACTATTTTTGCTAAAAATTTCAGCGAGATATTTGCAGGAGACATACCTAGAGCAAGAGAGCATGAGGGCATTATGGAGCAGCGAAACACATTCGAACAAAAGTATTCAGACAATCAGAACCCAAACCTATGGTGATTCAAACCCTGTATCATAGAATTTAAAACCATTTCGTGATTAAATTTGATTATTTTTTCTACTTTTTCTGTAGTTTTTAAAATTTTTCTATAGTTTTATCCATTTTTACCCTAAACCCTTCATTTTTTTGTTTTTTCCATTTCTTCTCCTTGTTTATGTGATTTCAGAATTAGGGCTTTTCATTTTAGATTGACATCCAACCCAGGGGCGACTTGTATAGTCAGATCCCAATCCATTCGACCATTGAGTGAATTTTTGGAAAAAATGGATTTTTTTTTATCCGTACGCCCTGCGTAACCTAGCGCACCGATGCTCTGTATTATAAAGCACACCGCGCAAGTACTGTGTAATAAAAAAATTGAAAACATTTTTTTTAAATGAGTGCGTCATATCTGGAATAGGGCATCGGTGCTTCATGTTACGAGTATAGCACTGTATGGTCTATTACATTGTTTCTACAGTGATTTTATAATACCCCATGCACCGTACGGTCTATTATAATTTTTTTCGGTGCATTGGTAATACCCCACGCACCAGATGCAGTGTGTACATCAAGAGAGGCACACTGGTGTCTTGAGATTTATTTTTTACTTGAAAAGTAGACAATTTATTTATAAATATATTAATGAATGATATGGTACATGTTTCAGATTGATAAAGAAATGAATGACAAGAGATCAAGTAACAAAAATACTGATAACACATCAAGAAAAGAAAAAAATTAAAGTTCTTTGTTATTAAGTTTAACTAATATTTAACTAATATTTATTATTTACTGTGTATCATGCAGAGCCACAAAATGACAAAGCTCGATAAGATTATTTCTGATCTAGGACCAGAAGAGCGTACAATCTTGATGGAAAAATTGCAAAAGGATGAATCAGATGAATGAAAAAATACTATCGATCCAATATGAGTTTCTTTTTCTAATTATCACTAATAATATACTTAAAATTTTTAGATAACATGTGTCAAACAGTCTATTAATTCCTATATGTTTAATGTTGTACAGGGACCAACAACTCAGAAAAGAAATGTTTTTCTAATAAAAGAAAAAAAATAGAACATGCAAATGAAAATGAATTGCTCCTTAGCTCATCTTGAAGTGGTGCTAGAAGTTAACAAAAGGGGGAAAAACTTTTACAAAAGTTTTAGGGATCTAGTGGAACAAATGTATAGACATTCTTTCCACTTATAATTCAAAAATCAATCAAATGATTCCAAGAACCAAATTTTATCTAAACTACAGGAAGAGTTTCCAGAGAATTGGTCAATGAGACATGTGAGACTTTTAATAGCAAAAACGTACAAAAAAAAAAGGAATGAAAAAGTAATATACATTTAAATGTTTGTTTAGAATTATTTATAAATATCACTTTTGTTATATTTACTTTTCATATATCAATATAAAATTTAAATATTTTATCGTCATGTTACATTTTCAGGAAGGTTATGAAAATCTCAAAAGATGAACGAGCTGATATCAGAAATATGCCAGTAGGAATGTCCAAAAATTGTAAAAGGAGATGGTCAAAGAAATGGACAAAATTAAATCGCAGGAGGAGCCATCTCAACAACAACATGCTTCAAATGTAATATGTAATCATTGAATTTTGCGATCATTAGGTACAATAAATAAACAATTTAGCATTAAATATTAATTCTCAAGAATTTTATTGTAGAAAAGAAAAGAAAATGGAACCCATTCAACACATAAAATAGGACGACAAGAAAAGGGCTGATATCTAAGTTTGTGAGTAATTTTTACTTCCTTATAACAACTTAACTAGATTTCATTTTTGTATTTTTTAAGTTGTTTTACAAAAATCATCATTGAATGTCTTCAAACAGGTGCTAACATACAAAGAAGAATCATCAGACAAATTGATTGAAATTGGGTTAAATATGGGTTGTGAGTATATGTTGGCATATCATAAATTAATTGTGGAATTTGTAAGCATCTATCGATCTTGTTTTACTTAGCTCCATATATAATTAATAGAAAAAAAACATCTTTTATATTAAATATATGATTCTTTATGGGGTATAAAACTTGCAGGAAACAACGAATGGAACTGCACCAACAGATGAAATTTTGAAATATGGCATGGTACATGGTTTTGAAAGAATGTGTGTAGTTTATGAGTCAACTGTTGCTATGATACGTCCTTTTTATTTTCGCTTTACATTGATGTATATTATTTAATATTGCAATTTTCATTATTCTCACCAATGTATATACACTCATTTTAGTTTATTTTTATGTTTGTAGATGGAAGGTGAAGAAGAAGAAAAAAATCAACGTCGTGAACAAAACATTCTTGAAAATAAATCGTCATGGAAGTAGCTCTAGCAATGACAACAGTTCAAGCAAAGAATGATGATCACTATGTTTGGATATCAAAGCAAGGCGTTGTGTATTTTGAAATATGTCTGTGAAATCAGACATTTTGTTTAATGTAATTGACATAGTGTCCTAATTGAAAGACAAAGGGATACCAATAAATGTCTCATTTTTTATGATAAAGACTGTCTTATTCATATATATTATATATCATAAAATATGTTTTAATTTATTCTATTGCGTTCTCCATTGTCATTCTCAAATGCACTAATAAAAATTTAATTCATATGAATATTATTATAAGATATATATGTGTCGACTTTTGATGATTAATGAAGTTTAAAAAACCACAATAATTATGATATGATATAACAAATTAATCCAAACATCACATTCAAATGCATTAATAAAAATTTAATTAATATGAATATTGTTATAAGATGTTTCGACTTTTGATGAATAATGAATTTAAAACAATCATAATAATTGCACTGTCACACGTCAATGTTTCTAAAAAATACAAATGAAAACCGGTGTGTGTCAGTAACTAAACACTAGTGTGTTTGTATTAAGAAGCACGCCGGTGTGTTTCTATCACCTATGAGCACCGAACAAGCACCAAAACCAATTAAAAATATCATTGCATTTGTGCGGTACGATGCACCGGTGTGTTTATGTGTCTATACACACCGGTTATTTTGTACGATATATGGGCACCGCACGAATACCGATACCAATTATAAATCTCGGTGCATTTGTGTGATAATGTGTACTAGGGCGTTTATGTGTCTATAAGCACCGGTGCATTTCTACGACCCGTGGGCACCCATTAGGGGAATTTTGAGGTCTAAAATGGGCCTCCTAAGAAAAATGTACAAGAAAATAATCTTTGTAACAACCAATAGGATTCAAGATGATGATGACAACCATTGGGGATGATTCACTATTTTTTAAGTAAAAGGGTAAAAATATTAAAAAATAATAAAATAACAAAACTACTTTTTCAACTCGTATTTTCAACTTATCTCCAAAAGTTTTTACTCAAATTTCGAGCAGGAGTACTCGTTGGATGAAAAATTTAATTTTTCATCCAAGGAGTACCCATGTTGCATACTTCCGATGGACCCTGCTACACGAAAAATGAGAAATACATAAAAAAAAAGTGATTACAATCACATTTTTCATGCATTTCTCATTTTTAGTGTAACAGGACCCATCGAAAGTATGCAACATGGGTACTCCTTGGATGACGAATTAAATTTTGCATCCAATGAGTACTCCTGCTCAAAATTTGATTAAACATTTTAGGAGATAAGTTGAAAATGAGAGTTGAAAAGGTAGCGTTTTCTTTTTTCCCTCTAAAATTTGATGATGTCATCAAATCTTATTTTATTATTTCCACTATTATTTTATAATTTCCTTAGGAGGCCCATTTTAGACCTCAAAATTCCCCTAATGACATGAATACCGATACCAATTATAAATCTCGGTGCCTTTCTATGATATTGTGCACCGGTGCATTTCTATACATCTATGCACTGGTGTGTTGATATGACCTATGGGCATTGCACAAATCCCAATACCAATTAGAATGGCCTCATGCATTGCATCACCAACACTATGCCTAGTGTAGTTTTACACCTTAACGTTCCAGTGCATTCTCTTTCGATCGCCCCGGGGTGCCTTTTACATGTACGCACCGGTGCATTAAATCTAGAGTAACACACCGATGAAAAAAACCACCGTAATAACCTCCGACCGCCCATTTTTTTTACTTGTGTTGAATTTTCGTTAAAAGCTCCACCAAAGCCTTCGTAACCATGAACGAATGTTGTAGAATTTTTTTTTTTCACAATTTTGGCCAATTTTGTAACACTAAAAACCTCCTTTACAACCTCCACTAAAGGGTCTTTTCCTTGTAGTGATCTCAATCTCGATCCAAAAATGTAATCGATGGATATGAGTCTCGATCTCAGACTCATAATATTCAACTTGTTCACGGAGGTGGATGGATAAACTAGCCTTGTTATTCATGATGTTTGGTCTTGGTATCACTACTAGACTGACTCTATATAGAACAACTCCCTGCACTTGGCTCTGCTGCTTACACTATAATGAAAAGACCCTCTAGCAGATTTTTTTGAGGAACTCCTTATAGAAATAGCCCAGATATCTATCTGTAGCAGATGTATCTAAAGGAGGTTGGTGGGTGGAGGTTTTTGTGGATGTTTTTTTTGCGATGTGTTTCTTTTCATAAACCACATTGGTGCATACTAACAATTAGCACACCGAGACACCATGCTCTTCGTACAAACCCTCCTAATGCGTCAAAGTACTCTAGTGCACCGGTTCTATACATATAAATAGGCTCGGTGCATCGCCATAGTCCAGTGCACCGTAATGACGTACGTTGCATCATTGATAAAACCTCCTGGTGTGTCTCAAAATCTTGCGCAACAAAAAATGGTTAATTAAAAAAAATTACCAACCATAAAAACCTCATTTTTACTTGTTCATTGCTCTAGACCTCTCAAGCACCAATGTGAGTTTTTCTTGTGTGAGGTGCCCTACCATTGGTGCTCCCATTACACACATTGCTATCATCCATTTCCCACTATGTGGAGTTCAAATTTTCGAAAATGGTGGGAAAATTTGGTTTCTTCAATTCCTTAGCAAATATGCCTCTGTTGGCCCTCAATTTTGGTCAATTTTTCTTATTAAAAATCCACCTAATTTCCATCATATTCCACCTCATATCATCCACATATGCCTTATTTTTACCTTATTATGCATATTCAGGTAAATAAGTTATGTTTTTCAATTTTTATAAATCTTTGTAAAAATTGGGTTTTAAGAGTATTTTTGGACAGCACTGAAAATTCACGTGATAGCTTCATGGAAGTCATATGTTCAGGACACCTAGGTGCGATATCAAAATATATTGGTAAAGCTTGGGAACCATGGATTGAAAATCATCTATTGGTTCGGTCAAACTGAGCTAAAACGGGCCTGGTCAAAGCTGGTCAAACATGGCATTTTTTTTAGAAATCCCTAGGAAAAAGGGTAGAATTAGTATTTTTTGGGATTTTCCAGATTTTATGAAACTGAATGGATGAGTTCAACCTAGATGTATGAGATTAGGATGGAAATTACTCTTATAGAAATTATAGCTTCTTCTTTTTTTATCATTTTTCTATTTAAACCAAGCTTGTGAACCATTCAAGCATGGAGAATTTGTATAATTTTATATTGAGACTTTCGAATATTTTGAGATAATTTGAGGAACCAATTCCACCTTCTATTTTTTTTTCATGTTATGGATGACTGATTGAATTTTTTGTAGCTTATAAGTTCTTCAAGTGTGCAAGGAAAGGGTGGAGGCCCCCCACACCAATCTAAGTACAATTTTTGGTTAAATTATAATAATTTTCATGAACTAATTTTGCTTCAGATTATTCAGCCATTTAGATGTGTGAAGATTTCTTATTTTTTTGGATGATTATTAGTTTAATTATAATTTTTATATGAAGGAAAAATCAAGAATTTAAGTTAAATTATCCTTCTATCTAATCATGAACAACAACTAAAATTCATCCTCTTCTCCTTGCTTGAGTTATTTCCTCAATTTCTAGTTTTAATGCAATGGTAACAATGATGGAATAGAATTTTAAAGAAGGGCAACCTAAACCTCCTAAGTTAGGAGCCTCTTCTCCTAATTTTTATACATCTTAAACTCTTGTTAATTAGTTATTTGGTTTCTCTTCATGAAGGTAGTACTGTGGGGAAGGACAATCAGGATCTCCTAAATTAGGTTCCTCTTCCCTCACTTATTACATATTGAATCAGAAACTACTTAGTTAGATTTTATATTTGTAATATGCATTTCCATAAATCTTAGAATTTAGAATATATTTGTAATATGCATTTCTTTCAAGTTCTACACTTTGTCTTCTAAAATTGACTACATCTGAAATCCATATATTTTGGTCATGCTTCCAAGTCTACAAATCCGGATTGATAAGTAAAATATATGTGTTAGTTTACTCAGTAAATTGACCCAACATTTGAACGTCAGGGTTTGGTCTCATGGCCAGCGAACGATTTCTATGGTGTTCGTGCCGTTGTGCAGGTCACAAGTTCGAGTATCGGATTACCCGAGGGCCGTCATGGTGGGCGCGGCGGTTCCTCCTAGGAGTATAGTGGTAGCTAGCAGGATTTGATCCTATGTCAACGAGTACGATACCGATGTCGTTGCCGACTCCTAGAACCAAAAAAAAAATAAAAAAATTGACCCAACATTTTTTGGCACCATTTTCGGGGAAGTATACTTCAATATAGTCAATTAGAAAGATTATAAAAAAAACACACACACACACACACACAACGAGAACAACAACAAAATTTAGTTTTTTTTGCTATATTTCTTTATGCCTAGAGAAAGGAATTATAAAGATAGATCCCCAAAACAAAACCCCCAAGAAAAACAAAAACTACAAAAAAAACACTACAAAATCCATTTGCAAAACAAGATCTACAAAACATGATGTTAAAGAAGTCATTTAGAGAAGGAGGGTGCGCCACCACAAAGATCTTCTCAAATCCTTGTCCACAATTTAGAATGGTCACTATGGAAGAATCTTCATTTCAAAATATAGAAGAGGAACAAAGCATCCATAAAGAGGATCCACAAGAAGAGAACATAGAAGCTTCTTCTATTTATATTTGTAAATATATCAATGAGTTATGGATCACATGAAATGAAGTTCAAACAATAGAGCTAAAAATTGAAGAATATCTATCATATATATCACAAGATCCCTTGTACATTCACGATTTTGAACAAGAAGAAATTTGTGAGATCACAATTAAGGAAAGCTAAGAAAGCAAAGTTCATTTTAAAACTTAGTTTCAACTAGTTATTAGGCCACAACACCACTCCATTTTTCAACATTCTTTACCATCAAATCTTTATGATCAATTAATTTTTCATGTCCAAGCATTCATTAAAGTATATTTTTCAAACTTGGATGTGAGTTTACTTATGATCTTGTTACTCAAATGGATGCATTGGAAATTCTCTTATACTTGAGAGAATGCATTATTTTTCTACAATAGAGTAGGATAGAAAAAAAATGATGATCAATTTGGATCACGAATAAAAAAAAATGATGATCAAAATAAACACTAGATATCAAGAAAAAATTTAAGGAGAGATTTAATACAACATTGATTTGAGGGTTATATGGAAACATTTTTACATGATATTCATAGGGAAGATATCCCTTGGAATATAGTTTCCAAATTGATTTGAATCACCTCAATCTGACATCATATTAAAAATATATGCTCAAAATACTAATTGCTTGTTGAAAACTCTGCATGATGACAATTTTAGGTCTTGATTGTTCATTGGAATATTTCACATATCCAATAATCTTCTTTTAAAAACATATTTCTAAGGGAGATAGATATTTAAGTATATTTTATGATACAATTTGAATCATCTCATTTGAAGGCCAGGTGACAAATTTATTCCACATCTAGTGACTGCATGTCTTAAAATCATCATAGTCAAACTCTACCTCCTAGGTCTGTTCATCACAAATTTTATGATATCAAAACTAATTATTTTAAAACCATTTTTCTACTGAATACAAAAATATGAATCTAGTTTAATCTCCAAGTTGAATCACATCGATCCCATCTTTAACGAAAATGTTACACTCCAAATAGTGACTGTTAGTATAATAAAAAATGTACAAGAAGCTCTATCAAATGTGGTACTTCTCATCATTTTTAGCATATAATTTTAAACCATTTTTAAAACCTATTTATACTAGATCCATATGAATTCACTTCAACTTGGCTTTTTAATCACTCTAATTGGACATAAAATTAATATTTTGTGAACAAAATACCGCTAGGAGGTCTATGTTGGCCACCATTCCTCAAGAGGTAAAAAATTGCATTTTCTTTGTATATCATCTTTTGACTTGTTTTCAAGAATTTATTATAATTATATTACATATTTATTGGAAGAAGAGAGACATTACACCTCTCTTCCTCCATCATCGAATATTGTATTGCAGGCAAATGCTATGTTTTTGCAGGTCATAGGAAGAATTAAAAGAAGAACTCTAAGGACAAAGGAATTTTCAAAGTCAAATTAAAAAAATTCATATTTCAGTATATGAATACAAATATTCAAGTCAAAGAAAGTGGAATTCACAGGATGTTGATTTCATCTAATGAAACTCAAAACTCGTAAAGCCTGGTTTCAGTTGCTAACTAACAACACCAACAACCCTACAAGATGATCGAGGTCGAGGAAAAAGACAAGAAGCTAATAATAAGAAGAAGAAGTCAAGTTTTGTATCATGTCAAGTCACATCCATTTCCAAAGAATCCTTTCATAAGCTATATTGTTCATGATATCATTTATCGTTAAGTTTCATGATCATGCATGTTGAAGTCCGGACCTATTATCTATCTAACTATCCATCTACTCTTAGATGATGACTTCAACATATCTTACTTTCATAATAATTCCATACTTCTTGACTCCATTATACCCCACCCCCATCCATAAAAGAAAAAAAATATAGAAAAATATCAAAAATAATAAAGGAGTTTGGTTGTGAAAATCCAGGATAGTGGTACAATACAAACTCAAATTCATATCAGAAAACAAACTTGTTTGGAAAATATGAATTATCTTTTAATTTTTTCAATTTCATTTTGCAGAAATCATCCTCCAGAATTTAAAGACTTGAGGACAAGTCTCAAAATAAGAAAGGGGGAAGATTCATAATAAAACTATGCAAATAGTTTAATAACAAGCAGTTTTATTGCAGAAGGGACCTTAGACATCATTCAAATAGAATTGCACAAGGGACATGAGACATCATTCAAAAATTATTGCATAAGGGACCCGAGACATAAATATTAATCATAAGGGACCTGAACCAATATCAGATGCAAAAATAGCATGAAACATTATAATCTACATCAAGAGAATATGATAAGAAGATACAAGCGTCTACATTCCATTGAAATCCATATTTGAAGTCAAAAGAAATATCATCATTAAAAAGGAGTCAAGTTTTGACAAAATAGCAAACATCATCATAACCGAGCATTGACATTGAGCTATTAAGCAGAAGGAGAAGTATTGTAAGTGTAAAAAAAAATTAAAACCTTTGATTTTGAAATTTTTTTCTAGAATTGTTGAAACTAATTTAACTTGGATATGCATCCTATTACATTTATCATCCTACATCCTACATATATCATCCTATATGATACATTTATCCTACCACTAGCACATTTGACCCAATTTTCGACGGCCAAAATGTCGCTTTTGCGACACATAGGCATCCTAAGAGTGACACTTTGTGGTGGGGAAAAACGTCGTTTCTTGTCCCGTCTCAATTCTGACACTTCTAATAATTGTCAATAGATCGACACTAATTCCGACGTTTCCAACTTCGTCTCTCTTTCAACGTTTCCAAATTATTTGTGCTTCTGACGTTTCCAACTTCGTCGCTCTTCCGACGTTTACACTTTGGCGTCGCTCTTCCGACGTTTCCATGGCATTGCAATTTCGAAGAGGAATAGGTCACAATTCCAATGTAGAATAGGTCACATTTCCAACGAGTCATAGGTCACAATTCTGATGATGCAATGCACATCAACCTATGAGGTATAGTTCACAATTTTGACGAGGTAGACATTACAATTTCGATGATGCAATGCACATCAACCGACGAGATATAGGTCGCAATTCCAACGAGGAATAGGTTGTAATTATGACAATGCAATTAAGGGTCGGTAGTTCGACGATGCAAAGTGTCGCTATTCTGCCTCTAACAATAGGTAGATAAAAAAAAACTGCATACTCATCAGGTTGTCCGCTGTAGGGATCAGTCTCAGTGTAGGGGATCAAGAAATCCTCATTGTATTTGAAAAACCATGCAAATTGACCTCAAAACCCTGCAACATATACTGTCAATGATTCTACTAGAATCATAATCAAATCATCATTGTGAATCATAGGTTAGAAAATAAGCCATGAAACTTATACAATCTTTAACAACAATCATCAATTTCATAACACAATCTATTGTAGTTTCAAATGTCAAGCAGTAGCATAAATATCCCTGTATAGGCACCAAACAGTCCTTTAGATGACTCACGATCCTCTGTTCAAACCACTTCTCTCATCTTCATACTCAATGTATATCATTAATAAAACCATCTAGAAACGTTTTACCATGAGATCCAGGTGAAAAATATAGTGAATTACTAGTGCACATATAGTAAGGATACTCCTGCAATAAACTATGTTTCAACATATAACATTAAGTCTTTGGTCTCTGTTAGAAAACCCTCCTTTGTACAAAAATAATTTTCATAATAGAAATCACTCCATAGACATTTGAGATCAAGAATCAAAACCTATCTATAGGTAAATATCATAAGTCATAGTTTTAAAAAAATTATTCCTGAGTAGATCAAATCAATAGATCATGCATAGAACACGCATAATTCAGATGATGTGCAAGGTCCTCATGTAGTAGTGAGAAAACCATGGTATATTTAGGGCCTCTACATATAAGAATCATTAAGACATTTACTAATTCACATATGTATATCTCTAAGGTGAGAGAAATACTCTCTTCTAGTGATGAAAATCTAGATCTAAAACATGTGAGTCTCTACCATACGTACTATAAACATTATTTAGTCACCCATTAATATGCATCTTTAGGAAACAAAAACCTCTGCTTCAAAAACATAAAGCATATATATTTGAATGCATAAGGAATTACATCATTAGATAATTATCTATGCACTCATTCAGAGGAAGCAACAAAACCAAAACTTTGTTTATTCAGATCTGAAAGAGACTAATGCATATTGAGTAGCCTATTGTTAGAAAACAAAATGAATTGATCATTTATCATGCTCTTCATAGCTTATACCTTATGCATTTCTTACCATATGAAGACAATTTGATGCTTGAACCTCCATGCACCTTTATATAGACCTGTGTGAGACAATAAACATGAGAACCTATAGAATGCGCACACAAAATGATATAGCTCAATCGTCCTTTTATAGCTATAATATCTACAAATACTGTAGGAAAAACCCAATGCATTTGATGTTGGTAATTTTCACCATATCAATTCCATCTCGTTTACACAAATGCATGGGTGAAACCTTGGTTTCACTCATAGTTTTTATTTTTCACCACCTACAACCATGGTTGCATGGAAGATAACTGGAAATATAGCTATAACCACTCTCTTTACATGTCCTTCTCAGTGGTTGAAACCTTCTAGCCACACTATCAAGCCTTCCTCCCTATGATTGAGACTTAGACTAGGGAAAAACCTTCTCTGCTTAGTCCACAACTTTGAAACATAGATCCTTATCTCTTGTAGCACCTATTCAAGCTTTTTTAATATTTGTATTACCGTGCAAGCCTATGAAACTTCTTGCACTCAAACATCAATCCCTCACTTGACATTTCAATCCTGCACTCAAACATTAATATTTTTCCTTGAGTTCCATTTCACTAGGTTGAGGAGTTTTTGGGTGAATGTAATTCTAGCTTGAGAAAAAATCCTCCCCTATGTCATTGTCTTGAGAAATAATGCGCCTTTATATCATTGTATTAAGAAAACAATGCTCCTCTATGTCACTGCCTTGAGCAACAATACTCATGTGTGTCACTAGATTGAGAAACAATTCTCCTTGTATCGCTAGATTGAGGAAAAAATCTCCATAGTGCTTAGAATATACCTTAAGGGGTATCAAGGGACACAAAAACTTGGTATCATCTTGAGGAAGGTCAATCAAGATTTTTAGGGTGAATTCAGATACTTTTTGTTAGATGGTACCCTATGGAAACAAGATACTAGGTGGAATAAAAAGGGATTGTAGGGGCTAATACAAAAATTAGAGATTCAATGGTAGGACCTATAAATATCTTAGTGTTTCCCATGAATATCTACCAAATAATTTGTGATTACTGTTCCTTCATGGTATATTCTTTCTACCACAAGGGTACCACTACTTAGAACTGTGGAATGTTGAGCTACTGAACTCCCCTTTACTAATCTTGGTTGAAACTTAAGGAAGGACCTAAAGGGCATAGATTGTAAAAAGGGATTACCTCTCCACTTTAGAATTTGATGCTGCTAGGATATACTTCTTTCATGAGAGTTAAATATCGAGCATTAAAGGTGAGTTTCTCTTGTTTCCCCACTACTAGTGAGCGTCAATATCCATGACAAAGTCACCTTGAAATCAAAAGAATTTATTTTCTCCTAATGAGTGTTAAAAACCCTGAAGAGGATACCTACATGTCACAACTAGTAAGGAAACCATTCTCAAGCCTTTACCTTTCTATGGATTGACAATTATTTAGTTGTATCTTTTTTTGGGGGGGCTCAATTGGCCACAAGGTAGATGAGCAATCCTAAGCAATCGTTGGAATGATTCGTTATAGAAAATTCAAATATTGCCTTGCTTGTAATATATATGTCTCCTTGATATCACTTCTCAAAATCAACTCTTCATATCATAATAAGGCCATCGTTAAGATATTACAAGATGCTTGAGGCCTCTCAACCAGGTTGGTAATTGGAATATATTTCACTCAACATTTTCACTATTATCAAAGTGTCCCCTGTGTAGTAGTGATTGTAATTATCCATAGATAGGATGTGTGACTACGGTTATTGTGAATTATTTCCATATGTCATATACAGATTCATGGTCTAACCTATGTTGTGCCTGAAAAGTAGCTTGGTGAAGAAAACTTTTGTCAGAGAAATTGTAAGGACATAATTTTCAAAATAGGATATTTTTATGTACAAGAATCAACTAGGTTGAAGATGAAAGGAAAAAAGAAAGAGAAACTAGCAAACCAAATGTGAAAACAATTTTATTTATCTATAGACAATGACAATTGAGGCTGTTATGCAAAATATCCTTTTGGAATTTGGAAATTTACAAGGTGATGTTCAATATATGTTGATTTATTTCTCACTAACATAAGGTTTGAGATAAACATAAAATGTTTGAATTTAAATATTATCCGCGCATCTATTAACTTTTATTTCTAGAGTAATGGATCCAAATTTGGGATGCAACTAACATATGCTAAAATGCCTTATAACCCTCCTTGATTAGGATCATATGTTGAATGATACTAGTGCCATATGTTTCAAGTATTCATATTTACATGCAAAAATACCTTGTATTTTGTGAAATACTAACCATAAGTGTGTTCTCAGTTGGAGATGGAAAGTACCGAGGTTGATAAAATTTGAGTCCTTTTCAGTCCCTAGATTGAAAAATTGATACATCAACTTTTATCACTAAGAAAGAAGGTAAAAGAATAATGCTCATAATATCCAAAACTATAACAACAATGAAGGCCATAGGGAGTAGATCTCAGGATATCTCCCAGAGGTCAGAAAAACTTGAGTGTTCAGTGCTATTTTGGCCAATGCAGCTAAAATGACCATATGGGAAGATCAGGCATTGAACTCGTATTCCAACTTATTACCCAATTGTACTCGCATCTAGCCTGACATAGAGTTGATCATGAAGAAAACAACTAATTTTAAATAGCCAGTTATCTTAAAGTGTTATAGTATCTTTGGTATAAATTTTCTCCATTGGATTGATTATGATAATGTAGTTTTCTTCATATAGATAATTAAAGTATTTTTCTCTTTCATCATAACTTTTATCAAAATTTTCCCCATTTGTAACAATAATTAAAAACTTATGTAGGTAAATATATTGTGTTATGTATATGATTTTGTTGATGCAAGAACATACAGTTTCCAAATAAAGGGTAACCAAAAAACCAATCTAGCACAAGAAATTGTCCAATAGATTTTCCCAATGTGGAGAAATGCCAAACAATCTAGAGATGAATTAAAGCCAATTTTCAACAACAAATCATGGTAAGCTATTCAATTCAGTAATACTGCTTGAAATATGATATATATTAGCTTAAAATGATTCACTCAACTTTGTAGTCTACAAAATCTTATGGTACTTCATAATGTGATGCTTATGGAAGTTTCTCTGTTCTCTAACAACCATTTTCCTGGATGACAACTGCTTCAAATATTATAGGAATACTCAGAAATCACAGTTTGTGTGGGAAAAACTTAATAACCCACTTTAGAAAGAATAAATGGGTACACCAACACAAAACTAAATCAAAATTTTTCTTCCATACTAAGCTCCTAGAAATAAAACTCATGAACAGAGAAAAGGGTTTCCAAGTGAAAGAACGAAACAATACCAGCAAAGAAAGGTGATTGAAATTTGAAACATTAGAGAGAGTTCGTGCCCAACGCTGGAGGAGTTAAAATATAACTAGGGAGAGTGCCCATGCCACCCCACATAATCCTTCAACACTTTGGGCTATCCCTATCATAGGGGAATCCCTATGTAGCCTAAAAATGAAATATGAACCTAGAAGGCCAAAGAACGCCTTCAAAATCCGTGAAGTACATGACGATATGTAAAAACAAAGACTTAATCGACTACACTTAGAAGCATGGACCAATCTCCACATTGGGCCTCCACATATATATTTATCTTCCAATTCATACCACTTTCTAAAACCATAAGTCTTATAAAAAATTAAAAAAAACCAAAATAGAAAACTTCTAAAATAGAATTTACCCAAAACTAGAAACTTCTTTGATTTGCCTCAAATTCAAACTTCAAGCCTATATTCCCAATGGGTATTCAAGTGCTCTATCCTCTGCCTCTCAAAAAGACCTATTTTGTGTAGGAAAATCTGGGTTTAAAAGGTAAGATGGTACGATAGCATCTTTTCTACAACTTATGATCTTAAAATAGTAATGCTCATGACTTAAATGTAGCTCTACACTTTTTAGGTGCACCTATCTGCTCCATCAAGAGCATCCACACAATAATAAGGAATAGTCTTGCTGACCCATCGCATGTTACAAATCATCTTTTTGTTTGACCATAACAGATTGGTCAAAGACTGGAAAGCAAGACCTAATAAAAGTAATCAAATGGGCATATCATTGGGCTTTATTTTCTTGTAGGTACCACGGGTTATGGATTTTTTTATATTGGTAAGAGAATGTCAAGAGACAAAGTGTTGGTGTTTGGTAATTAAGTGTCACATCATATTAATAATGATATATAATATATAACATGCAATAAAAATGCCAGCAACCAACAATAGTTCATTTTTAAGATCTTTATACACCATGCATTGTTGCATTTCTAATATGGCATTGGAGGCATTTCTTTGAAGGCTGGGTTTGGAGGGTGTTGAGAATACATGGAGTAGCATGGGAAGAATTCAGGACACTTTAATAGTGTTCACACATCAAGCAAGTGAAACAAGATATCTAGTTGTGGAAGTCTTAGCCGTTGACGGTGAGGACACACATATGCATAGAAGAGTGCATGTGGGAAAAGCCACGTGGGAGAGCCATGAAAATAAGATGGAGAGATATTCAAACATAAAACAACTTAACAGTTATGGGGGAAGACTCCATAATGATAATTTGTAAAAACATAACAATGTCATGAGGGAGATTTATATTTTGCAAAGTTTAGGTTTAAAAAAAACTTGAGAGAGCCATAACATACATAAGGTAACAGATCGGTGAGTAATATTGATGCATTCCAATACACAGAGATCACAAATCAATAGTCAATGTTTATTTTTGTGCTCGCCTAGTAGATAAGTGATTAAATGTATTTTGAGCAGTTGAAATTTAGCAAGGAAACTTGTAATATTCCCAAATGTGGAATGCAACAATAGAAAGCAGATATGCAAGAAAATAATGCAGATCATCTAAGAAAAAGTAGGAGGCTAATATGGAGACCTTTCAAATGTATTTACAATATAAAAATAGATGTACAATGTGCCCAATAAGATGCATAACAGGAAATACAAGGCTCCAATATAAGAAAAACCTCAAAAACAGGTGTTGCAACCATGTATTAAGATTGGAAAAAGCCTTACAGCATTATTTTATTGGTTTGAAACATGTTTATATTACACATTAGACCTAGAACAAATAATTGCATGAAAATTCAGATCTATAACAGATCCATACACTATATAGGCTCATCTTCAAAATCCCCTTGGGGTTTTTAGCATTACACCATGTACAAGCCGTAGATCTGAGATCTAAGTTTGCAGATCTGCATAAATATTCAGATCTGGAACTCAATCTGATATGATATGAAAAATATAATGATCCCATCCAATGGATCTCCAAAGTTAAGGGTGGATCCCCAACACTTGAAAACCAACTCTCTAGATGGTGTGTCAAAAGACCATGCAACTGCACCTACAGGAATAACGTAGATATGGAAGTAAATCTGAATTGTAGGGTCTAGATAATGGTTTTCCACATGCCAAGATCAGAAAATGAAGCTTAAATCATCCAATACTCTCCTCCCAATGGGATAGAAGCCTCCTCCACTAAAAGGGATCACTGAAATGGCCTAGATATGAATCGATCTATCCTCCACTTGTTGCAAATTACAAAGACAACCAAACCCTCAACAGGATCTGTGTTGTAGTTGAAAGAAGAAGCTTGGCCTTTAGCCAGATAGTGGACAATACAATGCAAACATTCCCAAGAGGAAGAGGTGGGATTACCAACCAGGAACACCCAATGCTAAACAACATTATTCTCAACTAAAAAAAAAGAGAATGAGTTATGTCTAAATAGACCATATAATCAGAAAAATAACATATCATCAACAACCTTCTAATGTTTCCATCCTCTTCCTTTTATAATTTAAGAGCTTTCAAACCCTAAACCACCTTCAATGAAATCACCGCTTTCACACAAAGCATCTCCATCTAAAACTGTGTTGTGCCTCGTTGTGCCTCATATGGTTTTAATAGCCTTAAAGAAGTCACGTCTAAAGAAAAATGGTATGTTTGCACTTAATGTTAATTTAGCTACTTCAAAAACATCTCTGAGTACAGATTCAACTATCAATCAATCCAAAAACAGACATCGATCTATAGTTTGGGACGATATCACATGAATACTAGATCTAATGTGCAATCTACAACATGTTGCAGACCAATTAAATAACACTGTAAGTCTTTTTCGAGTCTTAATACATGGTTGCAACACCTCTTTTTGAGGATTTTCTTGTATTGGAGCCATATTGCATATGGAGGTGGGTCATAGTCCCACATGTGGAACTAGCGCAGTGCATCTCCTACCTACATTAGATCAAGATGTGGTAAGTGGTTTCCCCACCACTTACTTTCTTTCCAAGTCATCTCACTGTGGTTGAAAGTGTGAGATATATTTGGTGCCTTGGGAATGCACCCAACATGAAACAAAATCTGCCTTTTTCCTCCAAGGGAGTGGCCATATTCAGAAATTTTTGTGGCCCAAAGTTGGCCATGAAGTTTATAAGGTGCAATACTACTTCTCGGAGTTATGGCCTACATACACATGGTACAAGAATAAATACAATTAGAAAATAGAACATGGTTTACATGAGTATGTTCTTCACCAAAAATCCTCCTTGTATAAATGGAGTGGTGCATAGATCTTTCTCCTGACTCTCAAAAGAAATAAGAGATGGATGAAATAACTCTTTCATAGAGTCATGTATTTGTCCCAACTCCACATCGTTCATGCATTCTTGAAAATGTTGATGTATTTCTCCTTCAAAGCCTTCCCAATCAAAGCTCTTCATGATGATGTTGTAGATCTTCATGGAATATGTGTGGCTGAAACAGTACTCTTCATAGGCTCTTTATAGCAAATTCTCCTTGAGCTTGGAGGCTCTAGACAAGAAAATCCTACAATGATCATAGATGAATCCTCCTTGGACTGAATAGCCCCCTTCATGTAGCTGCTCATCAAGTATCATGCATGTGTGAAGATCCTTGGAATAATCCACCAACAATTGGGATTTCCAATAGGGATCTAAACTCCCCAATAATGACAGTGTTGATGATCTATCAACTGAAATTTATTTCATATGGCTGCTCTCCTCCTTGAAATCTTCCATGCCAAAGGTACATGTTGGAAGGTTATTCCTTCCCTTCTTCTCCTCCCACAACGCAGAATCTAAAATGAGAGTGGATAATGATGATGTTGGGAGAAGATCTCTCTCCTCCTTGAGCCTACCCAAGACTCCCAGCGCTGTAGCATTGTCTTCCAATGCACCCATCCGTGCTGGATATAAGCTTGGAGCATCATATTGTGAGATATATCCCACAAAATCTGAATCAGGTGGCCTCCCAGGTGGTTTGCCACTAGATAAAAGTGTCCCATGCAACAATCTCATGAGCATGATAGATGGGACTGTAAGGTCCTTGCTTCCACTACGCAAATCCATCTCTGTTTTTTGTGTGGAAGTGGTATGTGAGGGATATGTATGCATGCCCTTGATAATTTGAGTTTCAACACTCTTCTTGTCCACCCATTCCATTTGCAAAGAATCCTAATCAGTGGTGACTTTTCCATATGTAATCAACCATTGAACACCCAAAATCACATTGGTGTCAGGTATGTAAACCAAAAATAAGTGATCAATCAATGTATATGTTCCCATGGTGACTGAAAGTGATGGGACATAATGCATGCATTGCATTGTTCTATCTCCTGGGACCAGAATAGAGAATCCCTCAAAAGTATCAGTAGGTATTGCCCTCCTTTGCACTAGATGGGCATCAATGAAATTGTGGGTAGGCCCACTATCAATCAAAATAGAGACCCTTTGATTCAAGACAGAACCTTGAATTCTTAAGGTCAAGTACTTAGGTACTCCTCTCAGAGATGCAAGAGCCCCTCCAATAGGAGAAAATGCTCCATTCCCATCTCCTATTGGTGTTGTCTCTCCTCCTACAGTGTCAGTGATGTGACCTCTTCTTGGTTCATCTTCTTCCTCCTCCTCATCATCTGAGAAGAACTCTATGTAATGTGCTTTTCTAGTAGCACATCTATGTCCAAGTGCTCATGATTCTTGGCAAGTGAAGCAAAGCTTCCTTCTTCTTAGATCTCTCCAGACATCATCATCAAGAGGTTTCTTGTATGAGCTCTCCTTTGAGGGAGCAGGTTTTTCTTCCTTTCCTTTTCAAGGAAAAGAGGGCTTATGCTAAAAATTTTCCTTTGATTTTGGCAAGGCATCTTGAAGGTCTCTAGCCCTTTTAATAACATCATGTCACTAGAACATTTGCTCCAAATTCCCACGGCAAAAATGTCGCTCTTGAGACACATAGGCGGCCCAAGAGAGACGTTTTTCTGTGCGCCAAAATGTGGTTTCTCTTCACGTCGGATTTCTGACACTTGAATTAAACGTTGGTATAGCAACGATAGTTTCGATGTTTTATATTTCTGTCGCACTTTCGATGTTCAATGGCTCGTCGCATTTACGACGGTCATAAGCGTCACTAGTCTAACGCCCTAACCAAGTGTCAGAAGTCCAACATGAGGAGAAACCACAATTTGGCCTACCGAAAAACATTGCTCTTGATTTCGTCGCTAGTCTGATGCCTCACAACGTTGCTAGAACGATGGTACTAGAAGGTCAGCAGACTGACAAAAATTTTTAAAACGTCGATCGAATGTCAGAATACCGACGAAAAATAAATTTTAAAAATAAAATGGTAAATGTTGTAATACCGATGGAACAAAACATTTTTAAAAGAAATTGAGTGTCACTAGAGCGACTTTAAAAATATTTTTTAAAAGAACCAACCATCGGAATACCGACAGAACAAAATATTTTTTTTAAAAACTAGCCATCGAAATACTGACAGAAACAAAAAATTATTTTAAGAAAAATATATTTCCCAACCATTCTATTTCGACAGAATATAATAGCTATATTCAAAGTGATAGTATACAGGGTGGAGGGGCTGGCACCCTTCACTCCATAATCCTGGTTATTTCTTGCTTGCTAGCGGGCAGGTGGGCTGTTCGAGAGAAATCGAGGGTTGGGAGATGAAATAAAACAAACGAGATAGAAGACCCCTTGGCTTTATGCTATCTTGATGCATCTCGTTAGCTCGTTGGGGAGCTTGCTTGCTAGACCTAACGAAGGCTAGTCGATATAATCTGAGGCTAGTTGAACACAGTTGCTTACCGGTTGACTCACTGAGGGCTGCTTGAATACGCGAGGCAATAAATTACGCTATAACGCTTTTCTATACAAGTTACACCCAATGATGACTATGCTCAGATCGACAAGAAAGAGCAGAGCACCAATTGATTGAATTTGCTGGTAGTGATGATCTTTGCGCCTCCTAAAATAGAAACAATTTGTTTTTTGTGAAAACCCAAAAAACAAAAACCAGAAAAGAAAAATAAATAAAAGCCAAGAATTGTAAAAGATCTAGAAATCAAAGGATCACGAACCTATGCAGTGCCTAATGAATTAGATTGTTGTGTCTGCCTAGTCATCTGTGATTGTGATTTTCAATGTAAGAGATTTTGACGTTGCATGTGCTCAAACTGCTGCAACATCATGGTAAAATTGATTAAATTACTTCCATTGTTGATATCTGTGTTTCTGTCTCCATCTTCAACATTCTGTGAGCCACTTGGAAGGGAAGGAATATAAGACAAGATTTGCGCTTAGGGATTTCTTGAAGCAGTTCGCCTAATTGCATTAGCACTAATGTTTGGAAGTTCACCACTGAAGGTGTATGCTGGAACTATCTTCAATCGTGTCCTTAGAATATTGAATGCAACACTTTGCTAAGATTTAATCAAGAAAATTAGATTGGTATCAAATAATAAAGGTATGGTAGCCAACATGATAGAGCTAAAATAAAAAAATAGTTGAAACATCCATTTTCCAGCAGAAGAAAAACAAATTTGGAGAATAGCGATCACAAACGCCAGTGGAAAAGGATATAAAATACACGATAATGTTTCCATGAATCCAATAAAAAGTTCAATAAAATCAAATTAACCTAGCAATTATTGTCTTCTAGACATCAACTTCAGCCAAAATATGGCCTGCAACATGCCAAAAGCTTCTACAGAAAATTTGGAGAATAGCGATCACAAACGCTAGTGGAAAAGGATATAAAATACACGATAATGTTTCCATGAATCCAATATACAGTTCAATAAAATCAAATTAGCCTGGAAATTATTGTCTTCTAGACATCAACTTCAGCCAAAATATGGCCTGCAACATGCCAAAAGCTTCTACAGAAAATATGGCAACAAAATAACATTTAGCCAATAAAACACACATTAACAAGTTACATACCAATGATCAGTCAGAATTCACACTTGTAATGTTGCTCTACTTCTCCAAAATGAAAAAAGATGTTATGTACATTATCAGTGCCAGTATGTGAACACAGTTTCACTTGAATGTTTAACTGATGGGTTCCTACATATAGGAACAATCACCTATTCTGTCAGGCTATGTCCTAGTGGAAAATTGGACCAGTTTTTGTGACAACGACACAGGTCCAAATCCTAGCATGCATGATCTTCCCTTGTATTGAGTTTTCCCAATGTGGCTATTAATCTCAGGCCTTGTGTTAATTAATGATTGTAACTTAGTGATGTAACCTTCAGGCAGACCAAAGGTATGCCATTTGCAAGGTGCTAGCAACTGCATGTGTGGGTGTTCTTATTTCCAGGTTTATCATCCAAAAAAATATATTCCCATTTTTTAAATATAGGAAAAATCACCCGCAAGATGTTTTCCTCTCATGTTCTTATCGCTATTGTCTATCCCAATAGTGGCGTGGTGTTTGTCATTAGCTTTCTTGGTTTTCCTATATTTATGACAAGGCAGGAACAAGGAATGCATTTATTAGCTTACTTATTTTACAATTAAAGTTCCACGGAAGAAGATGGAAACATTAAACAAACACTAAAGATAGCATACAAATATCAAAACTTCATATCAGCGGGAGAATTTTTTGATCGTTTATAATGGAGAGAAGATGTAAATTCATTATAAACTTTGAAATACTTGTGCAAAGTCCTACCAAATCCTAGAAAGCATGATTCTAAATACAGTGTAAAATTCAGGTACTGAATTATCCCGATTCCCAATATTAGATAAAAAGTGGTTTATTAGATTCTCTTAACAGAAATCATTTAAACAAAGGAAAAATTCTAAGAAACCCCATCAAGTATGGTGAGAAATTCACAAAGGGATAATGATAATTCTTTTCATAATATAAAGCTTTATGAGACATTGATGATATCTAGAAAGGTATTTCCTAAATCCTAGGTAAACTGAAAAGAACTAAGGAATCTGGAATCAGAAAAGTTGATTTTAAAAAGTATAGTAAGCCAAGTTGGGACTAGGAAAAGCCATATTTATATGGAGCTTAATTTCACATCCCATCCCCCCACCCAAAAAGAAAAAGTAAATAAAAAAATCCTATGAAAAAATGGCTAATTGTCTCATTAAGTAGATAAAATTGTGTACTTGTAAATAATAAAAAATGCATGTTAACATCCTTTAAAACTTTTCCTGATCTATAGAACCTCTTATCTTAGAATCAAATCGATTAGCCATATTACTAAGCACTGAGAATTTTCAACTCAGATTTGAGCAGTGAAAGTGCTTTGCTTTACCAACTTGAAAAGGCTCATGAACATCCCATAGCAAAGTTTTTCCATTTCGAAAAAGGTCGTGCTTGGTTTTGACAATTTGCTGAATAGTTTGACAACAATAATAGTAATAAATATAAATAATTACCACGAAAAAGGTTGCAATGCATTCCACAGGAAAAGGAAAAATAAGCCACTTACCAGTAAGTATGTTATAGTATCAAAAGACTTATTGACTGAGCAAGAGAATTGTTTAGTGGTCCTGTAAAATGATTCACTATTTCATGAAGACTTGGTATGACAGTTTCAGTAAAAAATATCAGCCACTAGAAATTTGAGTAAATAGCCAACACCCTAGAAACCCTCTAGTCCATGTCCTTCAGAGAGATCTGATTAAGCTTAAGATCACCTAGTATTATTTAAGAAAATAGTGAAAGATATATGGGCAACACAATTGAAATAATACTACAGGAAAAACCTTAGAATTAGTGCTCGCATATTCAGAACACTATAATGTGGTTTTTGAGACTTCATTCCAGACATAGGAGACAGGAAGGGGCATAAGATGTCCTGTGACACTAAAAGAAACAGGTGAAACAAGCAATCACCTAGAAGTCAACCATTCTAATCAAGTGTCCCAAGCAAACAATTTTTCCAAAATTATAGTAGCAGCAGAAGAGTAGTACTCACCCAGTTGCCATAATGAGAAACTGTGTGAGAAAACTGTCATCAGATGACAATTTTTAGCAGTTTATGCCAAAAAAATGGTACTTATCCAATCGAATAGAATTCTAATTTAAACCACACTGATGTTAAAGTATCGACACTCTAATGTTTTATGGGTTATGTTAATGTTTAATAAGGTTTAATAAAGGTCAAATTAATATATATAAAAAATTATGAATCTCCCATATTCCATGTGCACCCTCAAATTTCTACATGGTATCAGAGCTATCTCTGACCTTGAGCCTCAAAGCTTGTGATCAAATATTTTGGAGGCTTGCCTAGAAACTCAAGTTCAAGTAAAATAAAACTATGAGAAGAAGACATTTGATTGCAAGAAGAGAGATTTTCAAGAAATTGAGTTTTGAAGGAAAACAATAAGAGATTGTAGCATGTGATGTATATGATGGACAGGTGGAGAAAATATATTGAACACCTAAACAAAGCATAGCATTACTATAGGATAGACTGAAACACTCTTAACAATATATTTCATGAGGGAAATAAACAAAATTCTGAATATAGAAAAGATGGAGTTCAAAAAAAGCGTGATTAATGAACTGATAAAAACATCGGGATGTCATCACCCCTAAAAAAAGCAGCAAGGGTTCTAGACATCAATGAGAAGACCACTTTATTATGTTTATAAACACCCTCATTAGTCCTCGTGATCCTCCGAGTATACGAAATTTTTTCGTTACAGCCCACATAATAGCTTGAGACCCAAAAAGATACAATAACTATGTGCCCAAAAAGGTTGGTCAATCGGGCTAAAAAAAGAAACTCTTAGTGATTAGCACCTTCCGAAGTAATCAAGGCTACAGCCAAAAGAATAAATTTAAACTAACAAACACACAAGAAATGAATTAAAGGGCATGATCAAGTAATTTTCTTTTCAAACCCAGAAATTGGGTGAAGCTAGTACCAAGAGCCTGCAAGCCAATAGTATTAGGAACTTGTGACTTTGCATGGGGCCACGGACCGTGACATCTGGAGACACTCCCTATGGAGGTCCCAAGCCAGGGGGATGCCCACCCCTTAAGTCACATCACAACATAATAACTCAACATGTACAAACTCTAACCCGCTCTGGTTTTGAACCTCTGATCAAATAATGTTCGAATAAATAAATAAGAAGGCATAGGGGCTAGGTATAATAGTTAAGCTCTAGTTGAATATCAACATCATATATGGAGATACAAGACCATATATTTAACAAATTTACCAAATCCCATATGCTTGTATAATATTTTTGAAGCCCACAAAAACACTCAGCAACCCCACAGTGAGATACATCAAAAAACATCGTTCTTAGATACCTATATGGAAACCACGATGACAGACTATAAATGGAAGAAAGATGAATGTGTAGGAAAAAATCATAAAGTATTTTTGCATAGTATAAATCATTCGACCTGACGAAAACATCAAGTATAATATCTAGCAACTAGTGTCAGATGCAGAAATCTCCACTGGTGGTCTCACAAGGCTTCCTCTAGGGTAGCCAGGGCTATAAAATAATTCATGGGTAACCCAATAAAATAATATAAATTGCATACAAAAACCTCTTATCACTGCATGATTTTAACAAGAATTATAGAAGTGATGTCCAAATAAAAAAATGGCAAGTTTGCACTCAATGTTAGTTCAGGTAAATTTGAAATTATCCTCTATTAAAGCACACTACCAATTCAACTATGAATTAATAAAAAATCAGACTGCAATATGTACTCTGTGATGACTATATAACTATTTGGAGTTTGTAATTAGCTAAATGATATATTTTCCAAATGAATCAACACCATAGCATACAATTGAATTAATTTAACTGTAATCACCTTGCCAGTCTTTGTTTTCTTTGAAGTTTCACCCCTGCTTTATTTCTCAAAAGCCACATAACCAGCCATTGATGGAATGGAACTAGGAAAAACTGCAGACTCCTGCTGTTGTTTAGAAAAATTAAGTCAAATTTTCTCATCATACTGCTGTCTGTCAATATATGCTTCAACATTTACTCAATAAGTAAAGACACAATGAGAAGAATGTTATTAAATGCATCCTACTACTAAATATCACTAAATTATTCTAATAAACAATACAACCAAGGATATTGTTCATGTTAGACTTCTACATAATCCAAACAGGTGTCACCTTGGAAACAAAGTTAACTAACTGAATTATTCTAATAAACAAGACAACTAATTGAATTCTTCTAATAAACAAGACACTTAACTGACTGTCAGATTTAGGGACAACTCATATGGCCCAGCTTGGCTTCCTCTAAGGTGACCATGTGGCCAATTAATGGGTAGCCTAAACAAACTACAGGAATCATATGCAAGCATCATAGCTCATTCAAAGAACCTAGTTTTAATAGCCTTAAAGAAGTCATGTCTAAAGAAAAATGGTA
The DNA here is from genome assembly GCA_034641835.2 of Pinus albicaulis. NCBI lineage: Eukaryota > Viridiplantae > Streptophyta > Pinopsida > Pinales > Pinaceae > Pinus > Pinus albicaulis. The sequence continues at coordinate 1,368,109,872 of CM076584.1, forward strand.
TGTTTTCACTGAATGTTAATTCAGCTACTTCAAAAATATCTCCCAGTACAGAATCAACTATCAATCAATCAAAAAACAGACATCGATCTGTAGTTTGGGATGATATCACATGAATACTTGTTTCTAATCAATCAAAAAATAGATAAATTCTCCAAATGAATCACAACGTAGAAAATAATTGAGTATTACAACCGAAATATTTGTATGCATATTCATTGTTGAACATATTTACTCAGAAGTGTATGTTACCTTGGCAATATTCGATAATTTTGAAGTTTCACCCTTGATTTTTTTGTCAAAAGTCTCATACTTATCTGCTAATGATGGGAAGGGACTAGCTTTATGTGAAGGTCCCTGCCATTTTTGAGAAGGATTCGATCAAATTTGTCCATCGTACTTACGTGTTAATATATGCTTCAATACTTGTTCAACAAACAAAGATACATAAACGATGTCTCCATCACTGGAACATGTAACTGACCTTCATCTTTGGATTATTTGTAACTTTAATCTACTTCTATTTCTGGAAATCTTTGTTATTACCACCGAAAGAGAACTATGGACTCACAAAATTGCAAGAATCCTGTAGCTTTCAAGGTCAAAAATTGAGAAAAATGCTACATTCACTTATCTACAAATTCAGTGAATTTTCAGACCTCATACTAACTGCAATAATGGAAAATATCACACCTTAGCAACTTTCAAATTTTTTGAGACTCTACTATCCTTAGGTATTTTGAAGGTCACACCACTACATTCAACTTCTAGGACTGGATTGCATGCATCTTGATGTTCTTGCATGCCAAGGTCAATACAAATTTATGCCACATTTATTTTTAAGAAAATTCTGTCTATATTACACACACAATAATATGCATAAGAGTAGAAAAGAATAAAAAATCATATTGTAGCTAAAGCTGCAATAATCTGGATATGTAGAAACATAAACATTTTTTTCATTTATATTAGGTAAACTCACTCTTCACTCTCCAAGTGTCCACAAACATTCATTACATGCATTATAATCATACATACATCTGGGCTCTACAATGATTATTAACCCTCTAATATGGTGGCCACTTGGTGCAGATTTTTATGGGGATTCCATTCATGTTACATAAAATATATGATACAAAAATGTATCATACACTAAGTGTTGATACTTGATACATTTTTGTATGCCAATCCTTTATCCATGAAATCTATGTTTGATAAAACCACACCGAATTAGATATCAATGTGGCCTTATAGAACCTTGCCTGAACCAGTAGTCACTAAAGTGCATGATGGAGGATCATTTTGGACATCTAGCCAACTTCTTCAGATGGATTTACTTGTGGAATTGAACTGTGAGGAGAATGGGCTTCTCATAAGCAATAGTAAAATACTATTATTCAATGGTGATAAAACATAATTTTTGACTTTTTTGACTCAAAGATTTAATGCAATTGTTAAGTGAAAAGGTCCAGGAGTAGCAGTGAAGTGCTTGAATTCAGTTGAACATTTTTTGATTGAATTGTTATTCTTAGATGGTTTTAGTTCAGGTTTGGATTATTTGGTTCTTGCTCACTGTGTTTCTCAGAAAAATCATGGAATCAATCTCGACACCATTGTCCATCAAAGTACCACCACATCTCTCCTCCTCATAAAAAATGGAAGGAACATAGATGGAAGAAACCAATGTAATATGACTAGCATATCTCCTAGGAAGTATACTTTCACTCATTGAAGATCTGGATTCTTCTATATTCTTATGAACCACCTTAAAACTAGAAGGCTCATCTAGCCACTAAAATGTACAAGTTCCATTCGATCAACAAGTAACTTATAAAGGCCACACTCTCTCACCACTTTAGCCAAAATCCTCAAATTAGCTAGACTACAATTACTATTGGTGCACTATTATCCCTCAAATGAAATTTTCCACTATACATCTATCATACGAGGTGTGAAAGAAGATTATTCTTCAAAACAAGAACAAATAGAACATCACTCAACTCAAAAACATCCCCTAAAGGGATCTGTAACAAAATGTAGCCAACTCCTCTCACAAGATAAGTAGTAACATCACTAAGTTACACACTCATGACTTCCTCTTGCTCCTAAAGTCTGAAGAAGAGTGACATGTCATATGTCATGTCTCGAAGCTTCACCTTCCATGTACCATCCAATACTAAACATAATGTTCGAAGATAAACAAGAGGTCATGTAAAAGGTGATCTCAAACTATGAGGCATCCTCCTCTACAACTGCTACAAACATAGTTGCAACCTATTTTGCAACTTTTCCCCTGTTAAATGGACATTAGATAGCATAATGTCCCATCTCATGACATGAGAAACACATCACCTTATTCAAGTCCTTATTTACTATATTTGTAACTTTCTTCTCCTTGCAACCTTTCTTTCTACCCCTCTTCATGATCCCAATGAGACCAATCACATCTATTTCCCTTTGTTTTTCTGAACAAGGTTGTAACATAAATTCTTCCTACACAAGATCAATCCAAAGCTTTGCAAAATTTGGTAAGGTATCACAAGCACAAACACTACTATCAAAGGGCATTTAGGAAGGAACAATTCCATTCAAAACAATGAGCACCAACTCCTTATCCTCCACATATGTTCCAATGGTAAACAGTTTATCTCTCAACTCAATGATTCTATTCAATAGCTCACCATTGTATCTCTCTTGCTCATACAAATTGCTAAAAGATGGTTTTTTTGGAGCACCTATTGAGAAAAACAACAGCTTTGAAACAACTCAATCAAAGATCCAGAGTCCAAACATGTCCTTGTCTTCTTCTCTACAGTGTAAGAGATGAAATGATCCTTCATTTAATCAAAAAATATTTTGTTTCCTTCTTCCAATTAGCAACCAACTATGCTGGATCAATAGGTTTTGTAATCATTTTATTAACATGCTCCTAAAAATAAGCTTCATAAGTATTTGCAATCTAAGCTTCAAATAAACAAAATATGAAGCTCCATCCAACTTGTCACTCTCTCTAACACCAAAATCATCCTACACAACCTGAATAGTCCTTAAATGAACATATCAACACTATCTAAAATAGCCAAAAGCCCTTTCAAAGGTTAAAGAACTTCTCCCAAGCAACCTAGGTGTGAAACCCTAACAACCTCAACAAGGTCAATACCTCTCCGAAGTATTCTTTAGATTAAATACCAACTCCCTCTTACCAGTCCTAATGCCTTTTGTGGTTGTTGGTATAAAAGATAATTCTAATGAATAAACACATGGGAAAGAGGATATTGATAACAAATTGCATTTGTTGTGGTCTATAATTAGCTTACAGTATTTTTGTGGCAATTGAATGTCCAAAGATATCTACTTCCATTAGATAAACAATTTTGGATACATAATGTGCATAATAGTTAAAGACAACCCACTAATTTCAATGCTAAGCAACTAATATATCTAAAGCATTAGAAAATATGCGAACACTTAAAGGACTAGAATCTAGTAAGAGACAAAGCATTGAGCAGATTGCAAGGCTCATAAACATGTTGCAAATATGTACTCTATAAAAGGAAATGAGAATAATTACAGGAAAATTCCCTAAAGGCTTTTGAATACCATATAAGACAATTAAGATGTAAATCAAATACAAATAAATGTGATGCAAACAAGGACATGATATATGTATCTTCTTTAAAAGTTAGAGGTTCAAGAGAATTAATAAAAGTAATGCTCTTTGGGAAGAAAAAAATAGAGCTTGAGATACTCACGAGTTAAGCATAGGAAGATAAATACGATTTGCAATAGAGGATATGTAGACAAGGACAGTTCTAGAAAGTTAAGTTGTGTAGAACCACAAAAGATAGTTTTAGAAAGAGAAGCTAAATAGAGTTGAGGAAAATTGTTGAATGTGGATAATTTGATGGGGTTCATTTGAGGGAGTGTTGATCAAATTCAATGGGAGCTAGTACTGGTTTATATTCTTACTCAAATGCTGCTCATCTTAGCTCAAAGAAAGGGAGCTAGTTCCTCGGTCTACTGGCAAAGAATTCATTGGTTGAGTTAATGCCTTTCTTGAAAATCCTTAAGGTTGAGATCTAGGGAGACTCGAACAACATCTTGACCCCAAAATTCACAAGAGGGGACCACCATAGCTGGTGACCATTAAAATACATGCCATATCTGATAAATGAATCCTTCTAGGAAAGAAATATCTTAACAGCCTCACAAGCCTTCCAAATTCTCTGCAAAACAAAAGTAATAAATACTTTAAATTGAGAAGGGGTGATAAAAATCCCTACCATGTATGCTTCTGAGTGGCAAGACTTGATTTATTTTGAATGGGAGATGGACCTTTCAAGTGTCACTTCCCTTAATAGCTCGAAACACCCACTTGGCACATAAGGTTTGCACTTGAAGATCGGTTGATGATACCCAAAACGACTAACTCTTGAGGCACACAATATGACACCTAATTGATTATGTGGAGTGCCTTCCTTTTGTCACTCTTAGGCCATAATAAATTTCAAAGATCCTTATCTAATATTGCATAAGTTATTTTAAAGTTGACCCAACATGAAGAGTAGTGGGTTTTAGACATAACCTTCATGTAAATTTGAAATTTCATTACCAAGGATGAGCGTTTAGTGATCCCTTGATATTTTCATCTAAAATTTCTAGACCACCACCTCCCATAGATCTTGAGGATAAAGTTAGAAACCTAGAAGGTGAAAGGGATGATCAACAATCTAAAAACTTGGCCAAGCTCAGTCCAGCCCAGTTTTAAATGGTTGGCTAGTTGGTGATTGGTTGTTGGCTCTACTTGTAGCTTTGAGTTTTAGCTCATAGAATATTAGATTTTGAAGCCACACAAAAAGTGTCCAGACATTCCATGGTGGTCTTCCACGAAGTTTGTTCCTCTACAATTGTTAGAATTGAATAGTCGACAACGTAACCATTGACAAGCTGCTCCTCTGTAAGGTTTGGGAGAAGGATTTATCTAATTAGCTCCATATCAACTTTCGTACATATAAGGTAGCCTAGGGCTGCAACAACCAAGACATGTAAGGTTTGGGCTAGGGGACACCCTTGCTGAATCGATCAAGAGGTCCCAACTTCTTCAAAATTTCTTATGTTATTGGAGAGATAGGGCTAGGCATCTACAAAGAGGGCCTTGAATCTACTGATGAACGTGTGACCAAATCTCAAAGCTCTGAGCATCATTTAAATGAAGTACCATTACACTTGTGCATAAGTTTTCTCAAATTCAATTTAGATAAATGAGGCATCGAGGCATGAGCCCATTCCATGCCTTCCTTTACTGCAATAACATTATCCAAAATGTAGCAGCCCCAGATAAACTCTATTATAGGCAGATGATATTTGGAATAATATGCTTCATGTGCAATGAAAGCACCTTGGCCAAGATTTCATAGGATGTGTTTAAGAAAAGTTATGGGTCTCTGGCTGTTGATCAGCTTCAGGGCTCCCACTTTAGGATTGAACTTGATAAGATCTTGATTGATTCCATCTCCCAGAGACTGGTTTTTGGGAGTTCCTTTATAAACTTTAAGAAGGTTCAGCCTAATAAATTCTCATGTGGACTTATATAACTCACAAGAGAACCCTTGAGGCCAGGTGTCTTATCATCAACCATTTCGTGGAGGGGACTGGCCATAATATTGATCTGTTATAGTACTACCTTGATAACAAAGGAAATTATTTTCACTCAGTTTTCTATTTACTTCCCACTCAGATTGAATTACACCGTAGTTTCTCATTCACAAATTTACAATGATATTTGTCAAAGTTCTTATGCCAATTTTGAGGAAGGCAATAGAATACTTAAGAATTTGACTCTTATAATAACTTCAATAAACACTTATCTTGTTAATAAGTTACTAATTCTTTAGGGAATGAGGTTGTTAATGCAAAACAATTAGATTCTAAAGAATTCACAAGGCACAAAAAAGTTAGCACTTTTCTTAAGAAATTTCACCAATTGTCAAAGCAACTCAATTGTAAAAAATATATGTAATTCCTTTATATTCCAATTATTTGCAATGAGCAGTGATCAAACCTTTGGGGTAGCAACAAACCTCTTATGTTCTAAAGTAGTCAACACCAAAATTTTAACAATTTAACTCCCATTCAATGAGATTTCTTACGTTACCTATGCTTCAAAACTTATCAAATGACCTTTAGTGGGTAACCAGAACAACAATAAATAATCTCATGGGAATAGAAAGCTAACAGTGAAAATATGCATGAAACAGTTTTGAAATTTAAATTTCTAAAGAAAATAAAAAATAAAAGAACAACTTGAAATCTAGCATGTAAGATATGAAAAGATAGTCATGCTATTGAGATGCCACTAATGTATTGGATCATACCTCTACAACTTTAAGAGTGGTCAATAGTAGTAATAGGGTAAGTCCTCCAACAAACCAGATTTGTAACCCAGATAGCAAGGAAAGAAAGCCAAACAATTGTGATTATAATGTTTTTATTCCTTAGTGTTTTAAGGATTGCTATCATGTATTATCTCTGTAATAAAGGTCAGCAGTGAAATGCTTTGAATATGGTGTATAATTTATAGTATGTTGTAGCTTACGATGAGAGAAGAAGAAGGCCACAATACCTTGTGGCCTTACTCCAAAGGGTAGTATGTAAAATCAAAAGGCGAAATGACAGTGCTTGGACCTCAAAAAAGTGACGAAACCTCTCCAATGTCATGTTATATCTGCATTCACCAAAAACTAGCCTAGGACTGATATTTAACAAAAAATGCTTGCAGCCAGCCTCAGAAAACCAATTTTATCTGAGTTAAATTTTCAATTTTAAGGGAATTTTTGTAATGTTTCAAGATTCAAAAAATTTCTTCTCTCTATGTGGTTTTCACACCAGCTCAAGGGCTTCAAATTTCTCTTCGACTTCAGTAAGAAAGCCCTAAAAAAAAATTGATTTATGCTCATGCCTTCAAAAATAAATTCCTTGCAATTTCATACTTAAACTATGCCTTTGATTATAGTTCTCAATGGTTTAGACCTCTTTAATAACCTCAAATGCACTCAATCCCTCTATCAAAATCTCAAAATTCATTCTGGTTGAAGAAAATATGACCACAATTTTTAAATATCTTGTTTTTAAGGGCTGGCTATAGGCTATACAGTCTTGGTTTCATACTTTGTACAAGTCACTGCTATCAAATATTGGAGAAGAAAATCATACACACTCAACCAACTTTGAGCAAATTCCATTGGTTAAATATGAAAAGTTTGATGTGTGAAACCTAGGGTTGTCTTTACACAATTTACTAGAACCGAGAGCATAAAAACACATAAATACACAAGTTTAAGAAAGTTTCACACCTTGAAAATAGCTGTAAAATTTCCTCAAACTTTCCTCTGTCTGATTCAAGCAGCCAACATCTCTAAATTATCCTCTGTGGCTCGAGATAGAGCACTATGTGATTGTACCTCTTGATGGAAGATAGAGCACTTGAAACTAGTCTTGCTCCTGTCTTTCCCGCCGTGGTTGCTTTCCCCTTTGTTTCTACCCCATTTGTTGGGTCAACTAAGCACATGTTCGATCAATATCTTTAATCAATCTCTCAATTTTATTCGTTCAATCTTCTTCCGTCTTTATGTATGATGTTGTGAACCGAATGATGGTCAACCTGCCTATCTGACCCTCTTCCTTCTTAGTATCAAATCCATATTTTTTCCCGCATTTACCCAATGTTGTGGCTGAACGTGTTTCATAATAACAAGCATGCATGTTTTTTCCATTGACTAAAGAACCAAAAAACCAAATAAAAAGCGAATGAAGGTGTTGTTATGTGTGTTGCCAGCTCAACGAGAAGAAGATGGAAGTGGTGTTGATTCTATGCGTGTGTTTCCATCCTGCATGCCCAGGAAGGTGTTGATTCTATGCACGTGTTTTCATCCCCAAATTGCTATGGATTTCACAAGGTGCAATATGCATCCAAGACAAACAGTGAAGGAACGGTATTTGAAAATCTAGTATCTGATTTCAAATGGCCTCTCCACATTAACAGATGTTCAACTCAGTGATAACACAACAGGAAAACTAAAATCACTTCCACAACACTTTGTGCTCCTCAATGGAAGACTTCTCTTCCATCTTGGAATCAAACCTTGGGTTCAGCAGGGCGTCGGGCAGTTCAGCGTTCAGCCAAAATTCGCCCAAATTCCGAGCGGAGTGGGAAAATAAATTTGATTAGGTTAGAGTAGACGCAAAATTAAATTTCCATGTGTTTTCCCTTGATGTTGTAAGACCGTAGTTTGGGCCCTCAACGTCACAATGCCGACAGTATTCCTAAATGTCGCAAGACTGACGGAATTCTCCTAAACGTCGCAAGACCGACAGAATTCTCCTAAACGTCGCAAGACCGATGTATGTCTCCTAAACATCGGTATTTCGACGGTTTTTCCCTCAATGTCACAATACCAACGGTATCCCTAAACGTTGCAAGACCGACGGCTATCTCCTAAATGTCGCAAGACCAATGGTGTGTCCTGAAATTTCAGTATTCCAATGGTTTGTCCTGAAACGTCAGCAGTCCGACAATTTTCCTAAACGTCATTGTTCCTACGATACTCTAAGAACGTCACTAGAGCGATGCTTGTCGGCGGGATTAAAAAAAAGGAGAAAAATTGGGGAAATTTCTGACAATACATCAAAAGTGTTGGAATTTTGACCATATGTACTAGTGTGTAGGGTAGTGGGCTTGGTATATTTAACCAACCCATGAAGAGGTTCATCTGGACCATCAATGAACATGTACACCCTTCTTGCTACAGACAAATTAGGAACCATAACAAAAAGTCTTAAAAATTTAAAGACGTAAGTTTATGCATTACCTGATTGTTTCAACTTTGCAAGGCTCATGAATGGTGCCTCTGGATCTCTTCTATAAAATATTTCCACCAGCCTTCTAGTGAACTTGGAATAAGTAGTCACATTGGCATGACCCAATGTAGACAAGCCATGGAAGCACTAGTCATGTGTTTCACCTTCAAGGTGTATCGCTACAGTCTTGATAGCCTCCATCTCTGGAACCTTGTTCAACTGAAAGTAGATGTCAAGATTTTATACCCAAGATTTGGCAGAACACTTGGATGACCCATCAAAATTGGGTAAAAATAATATTCCCATAGTGTGGTGTCGATCATGATTCTGAATGAATCCACCACCTCTATGACGATGCCTTGGTCTTCTATTGTCCTTGATGTGACAAAACTCCTAAAAACTCAAATTATCTTTGAATCTTCGATTTTGAGACTTATATTCTTTAAAATAGTCTTCAAGGGATTCATGCTCTTGAAACCCCTTATTTCCCACAGCCGAAAAGGTAGGCACAATAGAGCGTTGGGAAACTTGTGGCTAATGCACTGGTTGATCATTCCAGTGGTGAGACATGCTAGAGCCTTCTCCATGATGAAATCCTTCATTATTTACATTCTCATATATTTGATCTCTCTAGAAAGGTCTTGCATAGCTCTAAGAAGGATCTTAGGAAAATCCTTTTCTTCATCTTCACCTCCAAATAAAGGGGCTTTACCCTTGTCTTCATTGTCATTTGTGTAATCAAATTTCTTCCGTCTTCTCTTTGGATACCTATTCTCTCTATCAGTAAGAGGCTCTTCTTCTTCAGAAGACATATTGGTTTCTTAGAAAGCACAGTTGTGCCAAGATGATGCTCTGAAACCACTGTAATATTCCCAAATGGGGAATGCAACAATAGAAAGTAGATATGCAAGAAAATAACGCAGATCATCCTAGACAAAGTAGGAGGCCAATATGGAGACCTATAAAATGTATTTAAAATAGAAAAATAGATGTACAATTTGTTCCATAAGATGCGTAATAGGAAATACGAGGCTCCAATACAAGAAAATCCTCAAAAAGAGGTGTTGCAACCATGTATTAAGACTCGAAAATTCCTTACAGTGTTATTTTATTGGTCTGCAACATGTTGTATATTTCACATTAGATCTAGAGCAAATAAATGCATGAAAATTCAAATCTATAACAGGTCCATATACTATATAGGCTCCTCTTCAGAATCCCCTTGGGGTTTCTAGCATTACACCATGTACAAGTTGTAGATCTGAGATCTAAGTCTGCATATCTGCAGAAATATTAAGATCTGGAACTAGATCTGATCTTATATGAACAAGATAACGATCCACTCCAATGGATCTCCAAAGTGAAGGGAATATCCCCAACACTTGAAAACCAACTCTCCAGATGGTGTGCCAAAACACCATGCAACTGTACCTACAGGAATAATGCAGATCTGGAAGTAAATATGCACTGTAGGGTCTACAGGATGGTTGACCACATGCCAAGATCAGAAAATGAAGCTCAAATCATCCAATACTCTCCTCCCAATGGGATAGAATCCTCTTCCACTAAAGGGGAGCACTGAAATGGCCTATATATGAATAGATATAGCCTCCACTTGTTGCAGCCTGCAAAGACAGCCAAACCCTCAACATGATCTGCATTGTAGTTGAAAGAAGAAGCTTGCCCTTCGGCCAGATAGTGGAAAATACAATGCAAAATCTCCCAAGAGCTACTCGATGGGAAGAGGTGGGATTCCCAACCAGGAACACCCAATGCTAAACATCATTATTCTCAGCTAAACAACAAGAGAATGATTTATGGATAAACAGACCATATACTCAGAAAAATAACATATCATCAACAACCTTCTCATGCTGCCATCCTATTCCTTTTATAAGTTAAGATCTTGCAAACCCTAAACCACCTTCAATGAAATCACCACTTTCACACAAAGCATCTCCATCTAAAACTGTGTTGTGCCTCATTGATGGCCACTCCTCCATGACAACGTTGTAGATTTGGTCAAGTTTGACCCAGTAAAAATGTTCCAGCCCCTTTCACACCTAAGGGTGCTTGATTTAGCAGCCAAGATTTAGCCTTTTTACATTTGGCATTAATTTATTCATTATTTAGGAGTATGATGGACCTCCTTTACTATTTTATTCTTCAAACAAAGAAATAAAACAAAAATGAATATTCCAATTAGCTTAGGACTAATTGGGAATATTACATTCCTCCCCTCCCAAATGTTTCTCGTCCTAAAGCAACTGATAAAGTGAGTGTTGTGACTCTTATCCTCCTCCATTGGCTACACCAACATGTGATAAGCTCCCTCCATCAGCTAATTTTTCACCAATCCATCCCTCTATGAATTGATCCTCCAAAGTTCTCATGAGATGTAAAGAATCCATCCCATAAGGAGACAATAGCTCAAATGAAACAAACATGGTTTGCCCAATGTTCTCCCTGAAACATGTAGCATAAGATACATGGAGAATATCCATCCCATAGGGCACATACATACCTCCCATCCTCCCTCCATACATTCCCATAAAAATTTCAAGTACATCACCAATGTATGGGAGCAAAACTAAATACATACAAACATAAATTTTTGCATATGGAGGTGGGTCATAGTCCCACATGTGGAACTAGCACAGTGCATAACCTGCCTACATCAGATCAAGATGTGGTAAGTGGTTTCCACACCACTTACTTTTTTTCCAAGTCATCTCACTATGGCTAAAAGTGTGAGATATATTTGGTGCCTTAGGAATGTACCCATCATGAAACAAAATCTCCCTTTGTCCTCCAAGGGAGTGGCCATATTCATAAATATTTGTGGCCCAAAGTTGGCCATGAAGTTTATAAGGTACAATACTCCTTCTTGGAGTTATGGCTTGCATATACATGGTACAAGAATGCATACAATCATAAAATAGAACATGGTTTACATGAGTATGTTCTTCACCAACAATACTCGTACAAATGGAGTGGTGCATAAATCTTTCTCCTCTCTCAAAAGAAGGAAGAGGTGACTAAAATAACTCTTTCATAGAGTCATGTTGTTGTCCCAACTCCACATGGTTCATGGATTCTTGAAAATGTTGATGTAGTTCTCCTTCAAAACCTTCCCAATCAAAGCTCCTCATGATGATGTTGTAGATATTCATGGAATATGTGTGGCTGAAACAAAACCCTTCATAGGCTCTTTGTAGCAACTTCACCTTGAGCTTGGAGGCTCTAGACAAGAGGATCCTACCATGATCATAGATGAATCCTCCTTGGATTGAATATCCATCTTCATGTAGCTGGTCATAAAGTATCATGCATGTGTGAATATCCTTGGAATAATCCACCAACAATTGGGATTTCCAATGGGGATCTAAACTCCCCAACACTGACAACACTGATGATCTCTCAACTGAAATTTCTGTCATGTGGCTGCTCTCCTCCTCCTCCTTGACATCTCCCATGCCAAAGGTACATGTTGGAATGTAATTCCTTCCCTTCTTCTTCTCCCACAGTGAAAAATCTGAAATGAGAGTGGGTAATGATGATGTTGGGAGAAGATCTCCCTTCTCCTTAAGCCTACCCAAGACTCCTAGTGCTATAGCATTGTCTTACAATGCTCCCATCCCTCCTGGATATAAGCTTGGAGGATAATGTTTTGAGATATCTCCCAAAAAATCTGAATCAGGTGGCCTCCCAGGTGGTTTTCCACTAGATAAAAGTGTCCCATGCAACAATCTCATGAGCATGATAGATGGGACTGTAAGGTCCTTACTTTCACTGTGAAAATCCATCTTTGTTTTTTGTGTGGAAGTGGTATGCGAGGGATATGTATTCATGCCCTTGATCATTTGAGTTTCAGCACTCTTCTTTTCCACCCATTCCATTTGCAAAGCCTCCCAATCAGTGGTGACTTTTCCCAATGTAATCAACCATTGAACATCCAAAATCACATTGGTGTCAGGTATGTCAACCACAAAGAAGTGATAAATCAATGTATATGTTCCCATGGTGACTAAAAGTGATGGGACATAATGCATGCATTGTATTGTTCTATCTCCTGGGACCAAAAAATAGAATCCCTCAAAATTATTAGTGGGTATTTCTCTCCTTTTCACTATATGGGCATCAATGAAATTGTGGGTAGCCCCACTATCAATCAAAACAGAGACCCTTTGATTCAAGATGGAACCTTGAACTCTTAATTTCAAGTACTTAGGTACTATCTCAAAGATGCAAGAGCCCCTCCAATAGGAGCAAATTCTCCATTCCCATCTCCTGATGGTGTTGGCTCTCCTCCTGCAGTGTCAGCATTGTGACCTCTTCTTGGTTCATCTTCTTCTTCCTCCTCATCATCTAAGAAGACCTCTATGTAATGTGCTTTTCTAGTAGCACATCTATGTATAAGTTCCCGTAATTCTTGGCAAGTGAAGCATAACTTCCTTCTTCTTATATCTCTCCGGACATCATCATTAAGAGGCTTATTGTAAGAGCTCTCCTTTGAGGGAGCAGCTTTTTCTTCCTTTCCCTTTGAAGGAAAAGAGGGCTTATGCTGAAAAGTTTCCCTTGATTTTGGCAAGGCATCTTGAAGGTCTCTAGCCCTTTCAATAACATCATGTAGGGTAGTGGGCTTCGTATATTTAGCCAACAAATGAAGAGGTTCATATATACTATCAATGAACATGTACATTGTTCTTGCTGTAGACAAATCAGGAACCATAACAAAAGGTCTTAAAAATTCAGAGACTATCTTACCTGATTGTTTCAAATTTGCAACGCTCATGAATGGTGCCTCTGGATCTCTTCTGTCAAATATTTCCACCACCCTTATAGTGAACTCTAAATAAGCAGTCACATTGGCATGACAAAATGTAGACAAGCAATGGAACCACCAATCATGTGCTTCACCTTCAAGGTGCAGGGTTGCAATCTTGAAAGCCTCCATCTCTGGAACCTTGTTCAACTGAAAGTAGATTTCAAGTTTTTCTACCCAATATTTGGCAGAACACTTGGATGACCCATCAAAATTGGGTAAAAATAATATGCCCATAGTGTGGTGTTGATCATGACTCTGAATGAATCCACCACCTCTATGATGATGCCTTGGTCTTCTATTGTCCTTGATGTGACAAAACTCCTAAAAATTCAATTTATGTTTGAATCTTTGATTTTGAGACTCATATTCCTCAAAATAGTCTTCAAGGGATTCATGCTCTTGAAACCCTTCATTTCCCACAGCCAAAAGGTAGGCATAGTAGAGAATTGGGAAACTTGTGGCTGATGCATTGGTTGATCATTCTAGTGGTGAGACATGCCAGAGCCTTCTCCATGATGAAATAATTTAGGGGATTCCTTCTTTCTATCCATTCTCATATCTTTGATCTCTCTAGCAAGGTCTTGCATAGATCTAATAAGGATCTTAGGAAAATCCTTTTCTTCATCTCCCCCTCTAGATAAAGGGGCTTTACCCTTGTCTTCATTCTCATTTGTGTAATCAAATTTCTTTTTTCTTCTCTTTAGATACCTCTTCTCTCTATCAATAAGAGGCGCTTATTCTTCAGAATACATATTGGCTTCTTAGAAAGCACATGCTATGCCAAGATGATGCTCTGATACCACTGTAATATTCCCAAATGGGGAATGTAACAATAGAAAGTAGATATGCGAGAAAATAACGTAGATCATCTAAGACAAAGCAGAAGGCCAATATGGAGACCTTTCAAATGTATTTACAACATCAAAATAGATGTACAATGTGGCCCATAAGATGCATAACAGGAAATACAAGGCTCCAATCGAAGAAAATCCTCAAAAAGAGGTGCTGCAACAATGTATTAAGACTGGAAAAAGCCTTACAACATTATTTTATTGGTCTGCAACATGCTATAGATTACACATTATATCTAGAGAAAATATAAGTGCATGAAAATTCATATATATAACAGATCCATACACTATATAGGCTCCTCTTCAGAATCCCCTTGGGGTTTTTAAGATTACATCATGTACAAGCTGTAGATATGAGATCTAAGTCTGCAGATCTGCAGAAATATTCATATTTGGAACTGGATCTGATCTGATATGAACAAGATAATGATCCCCTCCAATGTATCTCCAAAGTGAAGGGAAGATCCCCAACACTTGAAAACCAACTCTCCAGATGGTGTGCCAAAACACCGTGCAACTGCACCTATAGGAATAACGCAGATCTGGAAGTAAATTTGTGTTGTAGGGTCTAGAACATGGTTGGCCACATGCCAAGATTAGAAAATGAAACTCAAATCATCCAATACTCTCCTCCCAATGGGATAGAAGCCTCCTCCACTAAAAGGGAGCACCGAAATGGCCTAGATATGAATAGATCTAGCCTCCACTTGCTGCAGCTTGAAAAGAAAACCAAACCCTCAATAGGATTTGTTTTGTAGCTAAAAAAAGAAGCTTGGCCTTTAGCCAGATAGTGGAAAATAAAATGCAAAATTTCCCAAGAGCTACTCAATGGGAAGAGGTGGGGTTCCCGACCAGGAACACCCAATGCTAAACAACATTATTCTCAGCTAAACAACATTATTCTCAGCTAAACAACAAGAGAATTATTTATGTCTAAACAGACCATATACTCAAAAAAATAACATATCATCAACAACTTTCTCATGCTGCCATCCTCTTCCTTTTTAAGTTAATAGCTTGCAAACTCTAAACCACCTTCAATGAAATCACCCCTTTCACACAAAGCATCTCCATCTAAAACTGCGTTGTGCCTCATTGATGGCCACTCCTCCATGACAGTGTTGTAGATTTGGTCAAGGTTGACCCAGTCAAAATGTTCCAGCCCCTTTCACATCTATGGGTTCTTGATTTAGTAGCCAAGATTAAGCCTTTTTACATTTACCATTGATTTATTCATTATTTAGGAGTTTGATGGACCTCCTTTACACTTTTATTCTTCAAACAAAGAAATAAAACAAAATTGAATATTCCATTTAGCTTAGAACTAATTGGGAATATTAAAAATGTATTAGATGAATTTTGGAAAGGATCACATCAATGTCACAAGGGCAAGGAAGATAGGCCAAGCAGGAGAATTACATGTAGCTTTAAATGTAATGTTCCAAATCTGGAATTTCTACAACAACGAGAATACCCTAAGGCATTCCAGAGTTGGAGAAGTATCAATATGCCTTATAAAAAATTTCCAATGACATATCCTTCAGTTAAATTATCATGCAGCAACTTATAACTCACTTTGGACTCAAAAGGGTGGGGAAAAGAGGTGATTTTTGCCCTAAAATGAGTGCATTCAGGTATCTGCGTAAAATTAAGGTGGGATGATGGTTGTATCTGATATATCAGGTCATGAGGGACCTATGCTCTGAATTTCAGCTCAAAAAAATAAGTCTAGCTAAGTTAAACAGTTCCTCTTTCCCCAACTAAGCTTAAAAACCCTGATTTCCCATGGCTTAAATTATGCATAATGTACTAAAGCTCCTACAACGTGATTTTATGAAGGTTTTAACTGAAATAATGATGTAACATCAGTATGGAAAGTTTATAATATGATTCAATGGCTTTGTATTAGAAAATACAGATTTATACATGGAGAAAGGCCTCAAAACCCAGCATAATGATACAAGGAAATGCAAGATAAACAAAACATCATAATTTTCAGGAAGCTGAAGAAATTTTTTATTAAATTTCAGATGTAGAAAATATCTGAGTACAAAATCATAGATCATGTTGGGATCTATATGCAAAAAGAGCTTTTTAGTACATTCCCCTTGGGGATCTTAGCAAAAGATGAATAACAATGAGTAGATCTGAGATCTACACCATGGATCTGTAGTAAAATTCAGAAATTTATGAGGAACATGATACACAGCATATCAGATCTGAAATGGAACATATATTGGTTGGCCAATCTATATATCACCACAGTGAAGGGAAGGATCCCTTTCACCAGAGATCTATCCTCCAAACTGATGCAAAACCCACATTGCAACTCTACTTGCAAAGAGGACATAGTTTCCTCAAGTTACTGTGCTAAAGAAGTGGAGAACACTTTGGCCTGAAGCCAAGATATGGATCTGAAGCACAATCAGGAGAGACACTCTTCCAGGAGGTTAAAATACACACTCCATGAGAAGAGGCTCCTAAAAACAAGCTAGATCTCTGCAGATCTAGAATCCCACTTGTTGTAGCTCAATGAAGCAAGAAAATCTTGACTGGATTTACGCTGCCTAAGAGAGATGGAGCTTGGCCTCAAAGCCTGATAGTGGAAAAAGAAAAACAAACTCCTCCAAGAGCTTCTCAATGGAAGGAGAGAGAGAGTTCCTAAATAGGAAAACCCTCTTGTGCTATGCAACACAATTCTCAGGCTAAAAAGTCTAGAGAATTCGAATTAGTCTAGACAGACTAATTTCTGAATATCTTCAACAACCTTTCTCTTGAGCCTTCTCCTTCCTTTTATAAGATGAGGACGTGCAAAACCCTAAACCACCTTGAATCACTTAACCCATTTCACATGAGGTCCTCCTTCTAGAACTGCGTTATCCCTTTATGAGATACACTAAATCTAGACAACACTGTAGATTTGGTCAAGGTTGACCCAGTCTCATAGCTTAACCCCTTTCACTCCTGCAATTGGATTTTATTACAAGGGCCTAGATTTATCCCTTTTCACATTGGGCATGTATTTATTCTTTGATTTAAGGAATTTTTCATGTCCTCCTTTAAATTTTATTCATCAAATAATAAAATTGAAACAAAATTAAATATTCCTATTAGCTTGGGATAATTAGGAACATTAGATTAAATCACACTGAGACAGTTAACAATAACAATAAAACATAACTTAAATTTTCATTCGGGACATGTGCAAAAAATAACAGACATGACATGATTCCTATCCAATGGGTGAGTCAAAAACTGCCGACTACACTCAAATTGAATTTCAATTAAAAGCAATAATATGCCTAGTGTGATCATCCTAGCCTATATTACTTTCCTCTTTATGGATTCAACGAAATAAGGAAAATAGGAAAATATACACATAACCTTCATCCACAAAACAACAATATTTTCAAAGACAACAACTATGAGAAAAATACTCCACTTTATTCTTTAGTCTAAAATTCTCAACTAATAAGCCGCTACACATGCAATCTTACACAAACTCTAGGATTCAACAATCCTTCATTAAAACGAGGAAGATGCTATTCATTTGAAATAGACCAATGACCTAAACTATGGAATTATAGCCAATGGCCTTGGTTTATGCATGTGTTCAATTCTTTGAATTGGCCCAATGTTTAAACATGAATGATGCATGGAAAGTTCCCAAGACTTCAAATTGGTGCAACACTTTAAAGAGTTCACTGTCTTTGAATTCTTAGGGTGGATACCATGCTTCTCCATTAAGGAAACTAACAGACATTCAATCAAAGGGGCTTGCATCCATAACCACAAAGTAACAAGTTACGAGGATCAACTTCACCCTCCTTGTGGCAATGTTTGACTACCTAAACCATGAAACAGATACATATACAGATATTGATCCACCAGATTATTGAAATGTCAAGACCTGGATATGATGGGGAAAGTCCATATACAATTAATACAATAGTATTTTTTAATTTTAAAACAATTCAAAGTTAAAAATCAAAACCATTCAGAGATCACAACATTAGAACTGAAATCATTAGATAATTTATAAATCTAAAGACTGAAATAATGATGCATCATGCTTTAGAAAAAAGGATAACTGTAAATTAAAAATTGAGTGTCTCAACAATGATTACTCAAATGATATGAGGATGTAGAGTTGGTCTAACTACCTATACATAAATGGGTCTGCATCTGAATATTTCAACCTGTCATCTTCCACAAAATTTTCCTTAAAATCTAAAATCTCCCAGCCATTTACGATGATAAATGAAACGTACAATATTTGAGAAAAAACCATATTCTAAGTACCATGTTGTTGTAAGGGGAGTCTTCACCTATAATTGGGTGGTAAATGAATATCGTATGCTTTTCAAAAACATGATATAGTCTATGTATCATATTGTTCTAAGGAGACTTCACTTAGAGATGAATGGGATTGAACTAATTAAATTATTAATGACAAAACCATCCTTTTTACACAAATAAAATTTAAAACTAAGTATATACTATATATTGTTATCTATATAATGTCTGAAAGCATTCCCAGAGCTTTCTCACCAGCATTATAAAAATTTAAAACTAAAATTTGAAATGTATCAGACCTTTCTTACTAGCATTATCATATGTTATAAAAGCTACAGGATATAGGTGACAACCTACATATTAATAATATCTAATATAACTAAAAGTATAAGTATAATAGTTAATTTTTAGAGTCTCAAACAAGTGCTTGGGATTCATCTTGTGAGAGCTAGCTAGCACAGGATCCCTTTCAGTAGCATGGGATCTGTTTCTAGGTTTGAAGTTTCCACTTATGTGGTAGATCCTATGTGGATTTGGTTGGATCCATATCCATATCCGAAGACCTGGTAACAAAGCTAACTACCTCATTCTAAATAAAATAATTTGAAGGGACAACCTCAATCAACAAAATATACCTACAAAATATGAAGACAGAGTTTAGAGGCCACAAAATAATCTATAAATGGCTCCAATGAAGGAATATTAATGGTTGTAAATGAGAGGGTAGGTCAAAAATTAGATTGTTTCCACAAGTGTTGTAGATTGTGTTTCAAATGATTTAATCAAAACAGAGACATAGATAGAGATGGATATCCATCAAGCAAGATCAAACTAACAACGAGATGTAGATTGCAAATTGAGACAAAGAAAGAAAATAGAAGCCCAAGCATAAGTACCAAATGTGGACAAAGAAGATTGCAACAAAATTAGGCACCTTTCAAAATGGAGGGGTGAAGATAGACATCAAACTATATGCATGTAAGATTGATTCCATCAAATTAAATCACCAATTACAACAAATGGAAGTTTATTTCAATGCCAATGGAGTGAGAAAGACAAGAATTCCCTGATTAAATGTATTTTGGGTAGTTGAAATTTAGCAAGGAATGTAGCAGATGAATGTTGGAAAGGGCCAAAATGAAAAGAATATAGTATATGATTTCCACATCCTCCATTGAAAGTGTGATAGTTATCCCAATAGCATCATGTTCCATTAGCAATGTTGTAGGTAGTAGAGGTACTACTGCAATGGGAGACATATAAAGAAGAGAATCCTGCTAGCTAAGGTCAGGTCCTGCCTTTGATTCCTTATTTAGTTTTTCAACAAGGTATCATAGTTATGGTTGTGCCTAGGAATTCCCTATCCCTATATCTGAATGGCTTACATGGAAGCATAGTGATTATTATAATTAAAGTGTCATAGAAGGTTTGATAGATACTATTGTGAAGACTTTAGAAACAGGGTACATACATAGGAACCTTGTAAAAGCTATGGAGGATATCATGGTTAAATATGACGGGACTTTCAAGAACTCACTTGGTGATGTTATTTAATTTCTATATGGTGAATATGGTATGGATGCTGTTTGGATTGAGTCACAGAACCTTGATTCTCTGAAGATGAAAAAGAAGGATTTTGAAAATGCTTATAAATATGAACTTGATCAAGAAAATTGGAATCCTAGTTACATGTTACCAGACCATGTGGAAAATTTGAAAACAATCTGGGAGTTCTAGAATTTTTCTCATGTGGCTATGAAAAAACTGGATTCAGATAGAAGACAACTAGATACGAATATTGTAACCACTGGAGATAACACATGGCCTCTGCCTTTAAATCTTAAGAGGCTCATCTGGAACAACCAAAAGAAATTCAAAATTGATATGAGAAAACCATAAGATATGCATCCAATGGAGATTGTAGAAGAAATTGATAGGCTTTAGGAAAAACTTAAGGTTGTTCCCGGTGATGACCCCTTGAGTATTGAAGCACATAAGAATGCCATTCTATTTTTCAACATTTTTCTTTGAAGTACATTTGCTAGTAAGCATGTGCTAAAGGAGTACCACCTTACAAGGGAAGCATTTGAATGGTTAATTGTTGAGATAGAATCTCATTTTCTATAGTCCTTAGTTTCTCCAGGTGTGATTATTGGTTGTATTGTAGCGCAATCCATTGGTGAACCAACTACTCATATGATATTGAATAACTTCCATTATACTAGTGTCAATGCAAAAAATGTTACTCTCGGTATCCCCAGGCCGAGGGAAATCATAAATGTGGAAAATAATATTAAAATTCCATCACTGTCCGTGTACCTAAAACCTAAGGTTAACACGACAAAGGAAAGGGCCAAAAATGTTCAGTGTGCTTTATAGTACACAACCTTGAGAAGTGTTACAGAGGCTACTTAAGTGTGGTATGGTCCAGATCCAATGAGTAGTATCATTTAGGAGGATGCTAAATTTGTCAAATACTGTTATAAAATGCCAAATGAGGATATTGCACCAGAAAAAATATCTCCATGATTGCTCCATATAGAATTGAACAGAGAGATGATGGTTGATAAAAAAACTGAGTATGGCAGACATCGTAGAAAATATTAACCTTGAGTTTGATGATGATTTGAGATGCATTTTTAATGACGATAATGTAGAAAATATTATTCTATGTTTATGTATTATGAATGAATAAGGTCATAAAGGAGAGGTACAAAACTAAAATTTTGAAGATGACGTGTTTTCGAAAAAGATTGAAAGTAACATGCTTACATAAATGGCTCTAAAGGGAATTCTAGATATCAATAAAGTGTTTATCAAGTCTCAAAAAATCAACAAGTTTGATGAGAATGATGGATTTTGGACTGAGACGGAATGGATGCTAGACACAAAAGGTGTCAATATGTTAGCTGTGATGTGCCATGATGATGTCGATGCTACTAGGACAACTAGTGATCATTTGATTGACATTGTTGAAGTGCTTGGAATTGAGGCTGTGAGGAAGGCTCTTCTGGATGAGCTTCGAGTTGTGAAATATTTTGATGGTTCATATGTGAACTACAAGCATCTAGCCATTCTATGTGACACAATGACATATTGAGGTCACTTGATGGCTATTACTCGACATGGTATCAATCGTAATGACACAAGACCAATGATGAGATGCTCATTTGAGGAGACTGTGGATATCCTTTTGGATGCTACTGCATCCGCTGAGGAAGACCCTCTTAGCGGTGTTACAAAAAACATCATGTTTGGCCAATTGGATCCTATTGGTACCGGTAATTATACCTTGTATTTGAATGAAAAGATATTGCAACGGGAAATTTCAAACCAATTGCCCAGCTATATGGAAGGTTTAGACGTTGGCATGTCACCAACTCGATCTCCTTTCACAGGGACACCATACCATGACACCATGATGTCACCAGATTATTTTCTTAGTCCCAAACTAACATTTGATTGGGACATGATTCTAGCATCATTCTTCCTACACATATTCGAAACAGGAAGAATGCATGCTGCCAAGTCAAAATATGATGTAAACCACCAAGATGGTGCTAAAACCTTACACGCTCTAAAATATTAAACTATGATTGTAACAATATGTTATTTATTCACATGAAACTTCAATTCATGAATTGTGGTATATTTAAATATATTAATAGTATAAAAACAAAAAAGGTTTCAATGTTTCAAAACATGTTCAAACTTACAATCAAATAGAGGAAAAAACACATACAGAAAACTAGATTGTAATCATGAACAAGCTTAATCTTGAATTATGAAGTGTAAAGGAAATTACAAAATGTGACACTACAAGCCTAGTGAAGCACACAAGCAGAAAGATCCTGGACATGACCCTGGTTGACAAGTTGTATTGCTCATGATTCAAGAGGATTTGTACCTGCATTTCTAAGTCATTCAAGATCCATAATTATCTATACAATAAATACAAGTAATATTTTTAGTATTTTTTACTCTGAGATGCATTCTTATGATAATGTTAGAACCTATATTGACAATGTAAAAACAAACCTAAATAATCTCCTCTTCATTTCAAGAAAAATTTATTGGAGTCGCCTGAACTTGTAAAAAGCCTCCCATGATCTGAAAGAGTAGCAACTAAGTCAAAAATGACTTTTTTGCTACTACATTGGATCGAGGGAGGTTTTCTCCAAGATTAAATTGCTCCAATAAATTATTCTCTACTAAACAGGGCCAACCACGTGAAGGTGGAAGCTCTTATGCCCCCCCCCCACATCACTCTCAATTCCCTAATACCCAATCTATATTTCATTTTTTATGAACATGAGAAAAAAAAATTCAATAACTAATTAAAAAGAAATGCAACAAAAAGTACGCAAGAAAACATTGAAACTGTATGGGAAAAAAATAGTATGATAAATGAGTTTTTATATAACACAAAAAAGGTTCCAAGTATGGTATGTCAGTCATCATCTGTCTTATAATAATACAATATTTTACATTATCAAATTTTCTTTTCTTCTTCCTATTTCTAAAGTTCCTAACTACATCATCAAAATCATTGTTCTCTAATTTTGTTTCATGTCTTTCTCGCATAGCTAACCTAGTTGGGTACTCATGAAGTCTGGTCTCATGCAGTGATGGGGCATCGCCTACAAAAAAAAAAAATATTAAATTTAAATTGATAGTTTTTAAATATCATTGAACTAGGTCGGTAGTATTAATTAAAAGAAAAATTGCAATGACATTATTTACCTAGAGCACTAGTTTTCATCGTTGAAACCGTTTCCCCGTGTTCCTCTTCGGTGGTAGGATTATCAAGTACAACATTCTTTTTCATTTAAACAAAAAAGGGTATAAGGACACAACCCTCAATGTATAATTAGAAAAAAATTATTAGTAGAAATTAATTACCCTCGTGGGCCTCATTGATAGTAGCACTTTCGGCCTGGTCCCCATTGGAATGATCAGGTTGCATGTGAGAACCATGTTATGGAAATATTTCACTTTCAACGCACTGCTCTAAACCTGGGTTATTTGGCTCGTTCAAAGTGTTGCTCCCCTATTTAAAAAAAGTTGTTAGACATTAAATTTATGGACAAAAACAAACATATTGAAAGGTTAACGTTTTACCTTATCAATCATTCTGGATCTTGGGACCTGTCCCAAACATTTTGTAATATTCCTAAATTAGCATGCAGCTAATAGGAATATTAATTTTTCTCTTAGCACCTATCTAGATGAATAAATGGGTAAGGATGCCCATACATATATAAAATAGGCATAAAATCCCTCTTGATGTGAAAAGGGATCATGATAATAACTGGATCTAGCACCCTCATGTGTGAACAAGGGCTAATGCATGTGGACAAAGTCAAGTTGACCAAATCAACAACAGTAATGGGGAGGAGTGGATCATCAATAAAGATAGCTCAATATGAATGTGGATTAGTTTAGAGAGCTATATACAAGCTCGATTGAAGACCTTTAAGTGTGAAAAGGGGCTGGAGCAGGTTGAAGAGGTTAACTTGACCAAATCGAACAACGTTGTTATGGAGGAGTGGCTTTAATGATGGGACAACACAGTTTTGGAGGGAGATTGATTGTGTGATGGTGGAAACCCTAATGAGTGGGACCCAAGGTGAGAAGGCTCACATTGTTTATAAGGAAGAGGATGGCAGCCATATGAGGTTATCTTAGGAATTATATTTTGATATGTATGTTTAGACGTTTACTCTCTTCAGCGATTTAACTAAGATTGTTGGTGTTGTTTAGCACAAGCTTTTCCTGTTTAGGAATTCCATCTCTTTCCTTGAGAGGCCCCTTGGGAGAGTCCTGATCTATCATTCCACATATCCGAAATTCTGGCTAAGCTTCAGTCTTCAGCTACATCGTAGTTTCTGTAGAATATTGTGTTGTGTTGCAGGGTGTTGTAGTGGAGGGTTGAGAAACCCACTTTCTGAGCTAGTTTTTCATAGGAGGAAGGATTCATTCTCTTGGGAGATCAGTTTGGAGGGTTCTTGAGCACATTTCAGATATTTGGCATTAGGCCAATCTATTTCCATCACTTACAACGTTATTTTAGTTTGTAATTGTGTTATTTTGGAAGGCAACTTCAGTGAGGGATGTTGTGGCTCTTTGAGAGTGTTTTCCTGTGATTGAAGGGTTCATCCTTTCATTGGAGGATACCTTTGAGTGGATCTGCATCAGATCTATATTATTTTAGCCTTCTATCTTCATGTGCTTTAGTTTGCAGTGACTCTCCAGTCTTTAGGTTGTAGATCACCATTTGTATTGGGTGTATTTCTAAAAACCCTTCCTGGGTTCTTTTGGATTTGTATAAAGGAGACTAGATCTCAGCTTTTGAGAAATATTGATTAATATATGATTAGATATATTTTTATCTATAATTTTTTAGTATAAGCCCTCATTAAACTGCGCTGTCACTTGTTGCATTATTTTTGTGTTGTAGTAGTTTTTGGGTTTTTAGTGTTTTTGGGCTAATCAGGGTATGGGAGACTTGTTTAACTCATATATCATGATTTTTTTTTGATATCCTTTTAGATTTGGGTCCTATAATGTATAATCTAATGGATCCATGGGATGTTATGGATTTTTATAAAACATATTTATGAAAAATGTGTTTTTTGTGCTTATATTGCTAATTTCGCCATTTGGGAATATTACAGTGGTATCAGAGCATAATCTTGGCTCAGCCTGTGAGTTTCAACCAATATTCTATAATATAAAGAAGATAAGGAGAAGATATCTAAACTTATGGAAGGTATGAGCTTTGTCTCATCACTATTCATATCTATGAAGAACCTCTCCAAGGAGGTTAAGAAAATGAAAGAGAAAATATGAAATGAGACCTCTAGAGGGTTTAAAGAAAAGGAAGATCTATGTGCTTCCTATTATCAGAAGAAAGAACCAATGTTGCAAAGAGATCCAAGGCATCACACTTTTCCCTCTCCTTGTGAGGAAGGAGATAAGAAACATGGAGATGGAGGGCACTTGGAACATTAGATCCTAAGTGGATACCTGGCAGAATATAAGTCTCAACCTACAGCTTTCAAGGAAACTCTAACTCTTCCACAGGTTATTCATCTTGAAGAAGAAAGGAGACCTTGCAGCAATAGGAAAAGAAAGAGCAATAGATTTCTATTGTCTACTTTTGATGGATCATCCACATGTACAATAAAGGCTTGGGCAATGAATCTAGATGAGTTCTTCCTATTACATCTAGTAGTAGAAAGAGAGGCTGTTGAGATTGCAGTGCTGCACCTTGAGGGTGAAGCAAACATTTGGTGGTTCAACCATTTGAGTCATGCAAGAGTGACCGCATATGCAGATTTTACTCAAAGGTTGATCAAAAATTTTTACAATAAGGAATCTAAGGAGGAGAAGCCTTCACCACCATTTGAGAAGACTTGT
Organism: Pinus albicaulis; assembly: GCA_034641835.2. Classification (NCBI taxonomy): domain Eukaryota; kingdom Viridiplantae; phylum Streptophyta; class Pinopsida; order Pinales; family Pinaceae; genus Pinus; species Pinus albicaulis. The sequence goes on from CM076584.1 coordinate 1,368,136,122, forward strand.
ACCAGTGCTAGTACAACTATGGGAGAGCAACCATTACCATTAGTAGTTGGGGGATTCAACACATTGGAAGAAGGAACCCTTGTGACCATACAATATGTTCCCAAGGTATGCATAAGTTTCCACTTTCTGTTCTCTCAGTATATCTTATGGAAAGTTATGAAAATATGCCTTTGCATGACCAAGAGTCAAAACATGCTGCTGATTTGGAGCAGCAAACTTTCACTGCGCTATGCAGCTTTGAGTTGTTCAAGGAAGGGAAAAAAACTCATCCTAATGTGTCATTATTGAGCTGCACACAACACTTGGGGTTGGGGTGTGGATTTTGGAGGATAGGATGAGCTTTATCCTAAACCATCCAATGTATAACTATATGTTCAACATTGAGCTTGAGCATGAGACATTAAACACACTGTTGTGGAGATCAACAACGTTGTCATTGAGTAGGAGTGATGAGTTGGGGGCCCAGATATTACTAGAGCATATTGATGATCATTTCACTTGTGTGACATTGGAGGAGCGAAGGTTTGATGAGAGTCCTCTTATCATTCAACATTGTGATGGGTCTTCATTGGGAGAACTCCATGAAGCTTCATTTCAACATCCCATGAAATTCAAAGGTAGAAATCTGATTTGGAAGGATGGTAATCTCCATTGGAGGAGTACCAAGATAGAGCATGGTAGGAGACACTGACATTTGGATGAATGGGTGTGGATGATGAGCAAGAGGTTGGTGAGCCACTTGCATATCTATGACACGAGGTAGCAGGAGGCATGGCTGCATTGGCTACTCTTGAAAGAGTTTGGCCATCATGTGACATACTCTTCTTCAAAGGGTACAATGGTAGAGGAAGCTTGGCAGGAAATTTGCATCATATGGAAGAAAGGAGTTTGGGTGCATTGTGTTGATATGACATTCTTCATGTCAATCATCATATCTTCACCTCATGGTTTGTATGATGGAATTATAAAGGGGAAGCAAGAGTTATTTTTGCTTTGGATACTCTTGGGAGAGTATGGGTATATTTTTTCACATACTTGGCATGATATTTTAGGAGAAAGGGATGGCACAATCAAAGTGCAAAGAGGCTATCCTTCAACCTTGGAAGATAAGGAGGTACTCCCACATAGGAAGGAGATTGTCACCCATAGCAGCATTATAGTGGATGACTTTGGCATATGGCATGTCAAAGAAGGAAGTCATGGAGTGACAAGAGCCTTATCACTAAAAGCCAACATCACTATCACTTGGGAGTATGTTTCTATTGATGGAGTGTTCCAAGGGGAGTATGCATCCCTTCACTTTGTAGACTTTTATGAGGAGATTCTCATGGGAGGAGTCATCCATGGACCCCATTTTCAGCCTACTCACTATGCATGGTAAGAAATGTATTCCTATACTTATTGATCATTTCATTGAGTATTTTCATTATCTCACCATCTATGTACAGTGCATTGCTCCACACAAGGGAAAGATTATTTTTTGGTCTCATGGTCATTCTAGGACCAAAATTTATGATGGAGACAACCCTTCTTTTCATGACCTTGGGAAAGTATGGTATTATTCTTATTTTCAGTTGATACATAATTCCATTTACAACCTCATAGTAGATGAGTCAACTTGCATAGCTAACAACTTGTTGGAGAGCAAATTGCCACATGATGTTCTAAAACAGCAGTCGGAAAGATTGTGTTGTGTCCACTGGAGAAACCATTGGTATCATCCAAACTTGCACATAACCTTCAGAAATTTACTAAGTTGGATACCATATGGTAATGATGTGCCATTCACTTTGTGTGGGATGGATTGGGCCAGCATGATTCATGATTCTATGGAGAGGATCTTTGAAGATCCAGCCTTCTTCTTTCCTCTTGAGGGAGAAAATGTTGCAGCCCAAAAGTAGCAGCTACTCTACACTTATCATAAGTGGAGAGAGAGACAACATGGGGTAGGCTATTTTGTCTACCATGTTCATTTATGAAGCCCACCTACATTACAGGAGCCAAAGGTGGAGGAGATTTTTCATGAGTTACCATTTTGGAGGGTGGCTCATTTTGTATGGATGATAGCTTGGGGATGGGAGATTCACATGGGAATGATAGTTCCAAACATATATCAGATATCATGCCTCAAGAAGAACTCTATTCAGCACATTGTTGCCTCCATGTGTGTTTTACTTCTACATGATGATAGATATTTGGGATGGTCACCAAAAGCTAACTTGCATACTTGGGAGGGGAAACTTGGAGATGTATTGATGATACAACATATTGTACCTTGGAGGAGTTTATCATTAGCAGATGCTACAGGAGGAGGAGAGGAGGCTCTTTAGTTCTATCCTTGTAGTTTCTTAAGGACAAGCAACATTTGGGAGGGGAGGACTGTAATATTCCTAAATTAGCATGCAGCTAATAAAAATATCATTTTTTATCTTAGCACCTAGCTAGATGAATAAATGGGTAAGGAGGCCCATACATATCTAAAATAGGCAGAAAATCCCTCTTGATATGAAAATGGATCATGATAATAACTGGATCTATCACCCTCATGTGTGAACAAGGGCTAATGCATGTGGACAAAGTCAAGTTGACCAAATCAAAAACAGTAATGGGGAGGAGTGGATCATCAATAAAGACAGCTCAATATGAATGTGGATTAGTTTAGAGAGCTATATAAAAGCTGGATTGAAGATTTTAGGTGTGAAAAGGGGCTGGAGCGGGTTGAAGAGGTCAACTTGACCAAATCAAACAATGTTGTTATGGAGGAGTGGCTTTAATGTTGGGACAGCGTAGTTTTGGAGGGAGATTGATTGTGTGATGGTGGAAACCCTAATGAGTGGGACCCAAGGTGAGAAGGCTCACATAGTTTATAAGGAAGAGGATGGTAGCCATATGAGGTTATATTAGGAATTATATTTTGATATGTCTGTCTAGACTTTTACTCTCTTCAGTTGTTTAGCTAAGATTGTTGGTGTTGTTTAGCACAAGCTTTTCCTATTTAGGAATTCCATCTCTTTCCTTGAGAGGCCCCTTGGGAGAGTCCTAAGCTATCATTCCACATATTCAACATTCTGGCCAAGCTTCAGTCTTCAGCTACAACGCAGTTTCTGTAGAATATTGTGTTGTGTTGCAGGGTGTTGTAGTGGAGGGTTGAGAAACCCATTTTATGAGCTATTTTTTCATAGGAGGAAGGATTCATTCTCTTGGGAGATCAGTTTGGAGGGTTCTTGAGCACATTTCAGATATTTGGCATCATTCCAATCTATTTCCGTCACTTACAATGTGATTTTAGTTTGTAATTGCGTTATTTTGGAAGGCAACTTCAGTGAGGGATCTTGTGGCTCTTTGAGAGTGTTTTCCTATGATTTAAGGGTTCAACCTTTCATTGGAGGAGACCTTTGAGTGGATCTAAATCAGATCTATATTATTTCAGCCTCCTATCTTCATGTGCTTCAGTTTTCGATGACTCCTCAGTCTTTGGGCTGTAGATCACCATTTGTATTAGGTGTAGTTCTAGAAACCCTTCCCGGGTTCTCTTGGATTTGTATAAATGGGGCTAGTTCTCATCTTTTGAGAAATATTGATTAATATATGAGTAGATCTATTTGTCTCTCTAATTTTTTATTATAAACCCTCATTATACTATGCTGTCACTTGTTTCATTATTTCTTTGTTGTAGTATTTTTGGGGTTTTCAGTGTTTTTGGGCTAATATGGGTGTGGGAGACTAGTTTAACTCATCTATCATGATTTGTTTTTGATCTCCTTTTGGATTTGGGTCCTATAATGTATAATATAATGGATCCATGGGCTTTTATGGATTTTTATAGCACACATTTCTGAAAAATTCGTTTTCTGTTCTTATATTGATGATTTCCCCATTTGGGAATATTACACATTTACGACGTTCGACTATAACTTGATAGCCAGAACGGAAATATATCTCTCTATCTTCCTTTGTGGTTTTCATTCCAAATTCATCATCCTACATTGCATATGATTGTGTATTTTTAATGTTATTTGATGGGATTACAAAAATTTTGGAAGGCGATACAATTAATAAGATGTTTAGCTACTTACAATTCTTGTGGCTAATTTAAAGTAGCCACCCTGGCCTAGATTTTGCTGGCCTTGTTTTTCAATCGTAGCTTTGGTTGCCTTTGAGGTGTCAGGCAACCTATCATAAAAATCTTGACGTTAGTTATGTAGTACACTTTTATTTTAGACATAGAGAAAATTAAAGCTATTTAATTAAAGTTGTAATTTACCTTTCGGTTCCATTTAGAATTTTTCCTTCTTTCTTGATCTTTTTCTCTTTTTTGTCCTTGATGAGTGCTCTCCACCCACTCTCTGGAATTATGAGAGGATGCTCGTATCTAGAGTTATTTTCCAAGTACGTCCTATAGGTTTCCTGCATATATTTTATATATTTTCCAACTTCCAGGGTGATCGTTGTTCTATCAAATGTGCCCACCCCAAAAAATCCTTCTAGATAATATAAAAGTTCTTTTTTTAGGTTGGAATTCTGGGAATTCCACCTTGTGCGTATGTTTGGGCCAAAAATTACCAACACCTTGCTCTCCACTGGGACCTATAGAAATCATTGTTTCCTACACAGAAAATTATATTATCATTAATTTATAAATAATAATCATGATCAAATATGTTTTAGATAGAGTACATGAAACAATTGAAATATTAAATCTTACCTAGGAGTGGTATTTTCTTTATAGGCACACCTTCATTTTTCACCAAAAACATGCCTGTAATGGTCACTGTGGAGGTGACACATGTAGCCCCAGGAAATGCAATCATAAATTTGGCCATATCATCCTCATCACTGCCACTACGTTCAGCGGTTGGCTCTGTGTCTTCTTGGGGGTGTGTTTTTTTCCTGCTACCTAAAGGTGTATGAGGTTTATGAGGGTTTTCCTCGGGAATATCTTGCCTTTCTGTCCCACTACCACCAACACTGGGACAACTGGTTGCAGAAAATGCTACATATGAAGAAATTTTTTTGTTAGTTTAGTTAATGTAAAAGTTATAAATCAAAAAATTACAATTGATATTATGCATAGCAATAAAAATATCCTTTTGATTTTTTGTTATCACCTCATATGTCTGAATCGAGGTCATAACTTGCAATATCCTTTCTTCTAATTCAGGTGTTTGAGGCACAATGTCTACCAAAAACTCAAGTTACTTGTTTTCGTTTTGAATATTTTTTCGCAAAAAAACAATTGGACTTGGAGATTAATACAAATCTTCCTCATTGATGGAATAATGACGAGCACCATGGCCACGCGTATGAATATTTGAACAAAATTAACATTATTTCAATTATGTAAACAATTAAAATATCTGAAGATAGAGAAAGGTTGGGACTTTACATGTTCTTCGGCTGGCCCCTTTCCACGATCATCCTACCATATTATAAAATAATAATAACCATGTAATATGTAATAATAATAAAAATTGTTAAAGATAAAGAAACTAATGTGAAAGTGAAATTGTTATTTGTTTACCTGTCTCGGGGTTGTTCCCGTGCCACGATCAGTCTGCCACATTGCAATAAAATTAGAAATGTGAAAACTTGAAAACAATAACTAACTTGAAAACACAAAATGAAAACTAAAATAATTTCTAAATTTACCTTTCTAATACATAATCTTTGTGCATTAAAGAGTAAAACTTTACCATCAAATGACATTCGAGTTTAAAGAGAATAAACAGTAAATCATAAATATTAAGATCAAATCAACATACAACATAGCAAGTTAGAGGTGCATTTATAAGGAGGGAAAACCAATATGGAAATCCCTTGGCTCCACGATGTATGATTATTCATTATTCATTATATGGATTTTATTTGTATACACATAAACTTTTAAAATTTAAAAAGTTCAGTTAAAAAAAATCTAAGAATTCTCACCCTCTCTCTGAAATTGATTAAGGAATAATTAGCAAAAGGTATGTGACTTCATCATGCCATCTATCTTATCAGCATATTAGTATCAACCCCAATAAGGGATACCTATATCATACCACAAATTCTATACTAAATCAATAATTTTCTGCACAAATCATGCCCAATGTTACCATTTTCAGTGTTGTGTTGATCCAAACCTGTAAAATAAAAATAGTGTATCAAAGACATCAGCATAATTGGATTAAAATAAATGAGCATAAATCTCAGTTAAGATGTGAATTGATATGACTGCTAAATATTAGAAAACAACACAAGTAGACGAGAAAAAAGGAGACCAGGAAAACAAAATAGGATCAAACTCTTTCTTCAGAAATATGATAGTTTAGAACCTTACAACCTCACAAGAACAAGAGAGAAACAAACCACATTATCACAATGTGTTATATCAAGAGGTCCACAAGATCACAAGATAAGATATTACAATTTTTATCTTGAGTTGTGCATTTTTACACAACTCAAGTGAGGCATCCTCATAGGGGTTATGGACTCGCATAACAAGGGCACATAACCCAAGAGGGTTAATTGAGCCTACATGTTAAGTTTGACTATCTTGGCCTTAACCGTGATTGGGTGCATTGGTAAGGCCCTCCTTGATGTGAATTTTGAATTTTTCCTCCAAAACTAAAGGTCTTATTCATCTTCTAAATTGTATATAAGGAACACTCTTTGTAGCTCATAACAATGAATCTAGATAACAATGAATCTACCAATGTAGCTCCAAAACAAAGGCCAACATTTTCTTGAGGAGGATGCTCAAGAACAATGGAGAGAAAAAGAAAGAACTTCAATTTTGAAGTGAAGTATTATATTTTCCTTTAGTCTATTTTATTGCTTAGTGTTGTTTCTCTATTAGAATTGTTATGAAAGCACATATATTCAAAGGAGTTATTTGTTCAAAAAGCACAGAGTTCTTCTTAAGTAGTATAAGGGGTCATAAAGTTATGTTGAAAGGTCATGATTATGATTTCATGTTTATAAAATCATCAATGTATTGAGTTGGGACAATTTTGCCAACCATCACATCACTAAGGCCTTGATTAGTACAAGAGACCTCCCTTTTTTTCAAACTGAGTTAGAATTACGAGTGGAGGCATCATTGCTAGAATTTTTCTTCAACCTCCATTCTATTAATCACCTATACATCTAAATATAAAATTCTTCTTGATAAAATGATTTCATGATTTGTCAAACTATGCCAACATTACGAGTAGAGGCATCATTGCTGGCCATTTTCTTCTACCTTCATTCTATTAATTACTTATACATCTAAATGTAAAAATTTTCTTCATAAATATGATTTCACCCGTTGTACTCTCTTCTCTTGAATTTTTTTTTTTTTTTTCCTTTTCATTTGAGTCAAGTTCACATTGTTGAGCCATTTCATTGTCATCACTCTAAACTAATAGCCACAGAGAAAATCATTCTCAACACCCTCTCAGGAATTCTTGCAAGGTGACACTTGTGTCATTCAAGACTCTAACAAGTTCAAGTTAGTGATCTACTAACTAAGATACCAATACATTAAAAAAAAATTCCTTATGAATGTATTCATGCATAAAAACGTATAATTGACAAGCAGTGGATTCTCATAATACATAATGATGTTATAGACATCAACATTAGCTTTTAAAAAACGCATCCACATGGAAGGAAATGAAATACATATTCCAAAGAGAGAACATAAAAACCACAATCAATAAAGCTACCTTGTTCCCGTAATTTCCATGAACTGCTAAATTTCAGAATTTCACTTTTAACAAAAAAAAAATATCAACCGAAGTATACCTTACTACCTTTACATTGTTGCATAAGCTTTTAGCCCATGATCAAATGTGACTTTTTCTAATTAGAAAAACCAAATTATGAGTTTTTTGTCCTAAGTGTACAGATTAAGTGATCAAAGTTTTCTTAGGGTTGAATCAAAAAAATTAGTTAGTTATCTTGGAGAGTGAAATGAAGAATGTGGGTGTTTAATGTATAGTCTGGTATAATGGGCAGGATGGGGTTTTAAATAGAGTTTGAGTCTCGTATAAAGTGTTGCACTAATATTGGAGGTATTGAGTGTTGAGTATGTGTTCGTGGAGTTGAACTAATATTTTTTTTTTCTCTTTCATGCAAAATTGTTTGAGTATGTCATGGTGTAGCACACACATGGACAAAAATGCAAGTTTGTCCTTGTAGTGGATTTGAGATTTGGAAAGGGCATGTCACTGAGTGGAAGAACTGAGTCTTCTCCTGGCACTAAAGTCCCCACTATAAATCTACATGGCTTATGTGTTCATATACTTGTTATCATTGGATTATTCTCATGCTAAAGAATGGATATTGAGAATGTATTTTATTGCAGTATGTTATTTATGTAATGATTTGTTTTAAAAGTGAAATGCTAAGGTAGAACGATAACTATTCAGCTTATGGGGGACATCGCCAGAGAATTCACGAAGATGTATTTGCGACCAAGAGAAATCGTACTATTAAGGATCAGGTACATGTCATCCTAATTTTTTAACTCGGAGAATTTTAGGAAGAATGCCCAAGGACAATGGGACAAGAAAAAAGGAATTCCATTCGTAGATCTGAAGGAAAGAGAAATTGGGAAGATATGTTCTGCATTTCCAAATAAAGTAGGTAGGACACATCTATGAAAATATATCATAAATAAGACATATCAAGTAAAGCACAAAGCAATAAGCGATAGGAAAACGTAAGTACAAAAGGATGTACCAACAGAAGTATGAAATAGATAATGGCTGAGAAACCTGACTAGGGATGAGACTAGGACAAGAAATTTTTTTTTGACAAAGGATAAGAGAATACTTATTTATTTTTAAGTATAGGAAACTATATTGAGGAAAATAAACAAGTATGGATGAATAGAATATGGATGCATATGGTTCTTACGATTAATTTATCAAAAACATATGACCAAGTTAGTTGGTTCTATATCCAGCTTATGATTATCTGCCTTGGCTTTAATCCACATGGGATTAAGTGTTTCATGGGGGGTGTTTCAACAATATCAATTGAAATTCTCTTAAATGGATCTATTTCAGGATTTTTCAAGGCCTCACAATGCTTTAGGAAATTCTTCCATCTCTCACATTTTCTCCTTTCGGTAGAAGCAAGCATGAGCCAGTTAATAATAACAACAAAGTGATATAGGGAGATTTCTAGGGTAAATTTTGGTGGCACACCCTTCCTACCACAACTACTTTATGTTGATGATATTGTTTCTAAATTGTACTCTGCAGGAGGCTCAAAAGCTGAAAGAGATTTTGGAACTTTATAACAAAGTTACAGATATGGAATTGAATCTTCAGAAGTCTTATTTGATTCATGATGGGTTAAATGAGGAGACAACTCATAATTTGGTTAAAAATTTACCTTAGCACTAACATCAAATATATTTGGGGAGATTTATAGGGTAAAGGTTGGTGTCACACTATTCCTGCCCCAACTATTTTATGTTGTTGATTCTTTACTTTTTCTAAAAGGTACACCTTATGAGAGTAGAAAGATGAAAGAGATTTTGGAACTTTACGACAAGGATGCAAATATGTAATTGAATCTTCATAAGTCTTCTTCTAGATTCATGATGGAGTAGATTAGGAGACAGCTCAGAATTTGGTCAAATTTTTTTCTTATAACCTATTTGAATTCTAAGTACATTTTAAATATCTCGGTTCTCCTTTGAAGCTAGATGGACATCAAAAATTTGATTGGAGTTGGTTCCCCAGTAAGATAGAGACAAGAATAAATCACTGGTGTGACAGGTGATTATCCGTTAATGGTCAACTCATGTTAATGAGATAAGTACTAGAAGTAATTCAAGTCTATTGGAATTCTTTGGCTCATATCCTGAAGGGTATTATTTAAAGGATTAGAAGGGTGTATCACGGGATCTTAGGGTCAAGAAATATAGAAAAACAAAAGATCTCTTTGGTGAATGGGAGGCATTGGAATTAGCTAGGCCAAAGGAAGAAGGAAAATGGGAATGAAGAACATCCATTTTTTGGACTCTCACTGGAAGCTACCCTAGGAATTGTCTAGGGAAGGAAATTTTAGATGAAAAACACATAAATCCTTGCAATATTAGTTATTGGATAAGAAATTCAAGAAAAATGAAAAAAAAAAAAAAATCAAATCAGTGGAAGGATTTGGTACTTTTGTTTCCATTCATTGGACAATGTTTATTGTGGAAAGTTGGGAATGGTGAACATATCTGGTTGGCTATGATGTAATGCTAAGGTGTGATAAGGTGTTTTGACCCGGGGATCTAACTATTTTTCTGGGAGATAGAGGCTTTATGTACATAAATCAAATAAGCAACCTGGATGCCACTATTGTCTTGTCTAAAGGATGGAAGTAGGCACACAATCTAGAGTTGGTAGAAAGAAATGTTGATATGTGGAGAGAATTTTTTGAAAATATTCAAAAGGATCATGTACAACTACAAGAGAAGCCCAAATCCTTAGCCTAGGATTACAACAAATCTGGAGATTATTATTCTGCAAGGTTGGGATATAAACAACAGTTTCCTACAAACCCTTATGGCCCTGCCTGGTGATGGAAGGAGATATGGAATAAAAGGAACTGAAGAAAATCCATATCTTTCTCTGGTTGAAATTAAAGAATAAATTTTTGAATTGGGCAGCAGTTCAAAGGAGAGGTATATATAGCCTTAGCCATGATTACAAGTACATAAATATACATATGAATGGGCCATGGTCACATGTACATATCATACCAATAATTTTAACATGTAATGTTGCAACTTAGTTTTCTAGTAATTGGGTTTTAGCTTTTAGTGTGTCATCAATTTATGTCAAAATTATTCCACAATATTTTATTTTTCCTTATGGTGAGTGGTGTGTTGTTTTCTCTCTTGAAATCTTGAGTCTCCAAGTTGCGTGGATTCATTTTTTGGAATGGTAAATTGAATTTTTGACATGTGTGGCTGAGAATCTGAAAATTAATCAATTTGTTAAAGCTTCCAATCCATGATAGTGCTGTAACTTAATATCTGAATAGAGGCTTGAAATGGTAATGCACAAATGTGGTGAAGATGAGGCCATGATGGAAATATTGGAGGGGGGTTTGGAAAGAGCTCTACAGGAAAAGAGAGAAACTGAAGCTAACAAATTGAAGTTACTATTGGGACATATGTACATTGTGCATGTACTCTTTGTACCCACCATCTTGGAGTGCTTTTGTGATTGTACCTATTCAACTAGTTATTGTTTGACATGCCTATGCCCAGTAATATTTTCTTTTGGCTTATTTGACTTCGAACCATTTTTTTTTTTTTATGATAAGTTTTAAATTATGAATTCTTCAAATTATTTTATCACTACATCTAGTACTCAAAATGATTTTACTCATATCTCTGCTATAAATTGCGTATTAATATTTTGTTATGGTCACCCTTTCAACATGTAGATAAAGTGGTGTGGTTGTGTTTCACATGTAGGAAAATATCGAAAAGGCTTTGGAGCATTATCAAAGTTTGGTTGATGAGAACCCTAATGATTTTTAGCCCTACCTTTGTCAAGTGTGTGTTTTTAATGTTATTGACATGGGAAAGCTATGAAATGAGTAGGGAAACCCAACATTTATATGAGATTCTAATGAAATTATTTTCAACAATCTTTCAGTGCAAACAAATGTTTTTCCTACATTGAATAATAAAGCAGACTTGTAGGTAGTTGATACATTTTTTAGTAGCATTTAAATAGTCCTACAAGCTAGCGTTGAGGAGTTTCAGGACTGTTTTATGAGCATGTCATGTTTGAACCTAATTCTACAATCTCGATGTAAAGGGAACAATACCCGACCCGACCTGCCCTTGTGACAATAAACCTTGGTAATCCCCTCCTGAATAAAGGCTCAAAATATAACAAGATCTTCATTAGTGCACTTGACATTTCCTTTTCCTTGATCTAAATTAATTCTATAAGCCTCCACTACTTGCATTGAGGATATGAATTTTAGGGTTCCACAAAAAGATACAAGCACAAGATAAATACCTCTCCAAAACTGGCAGAGGTTGTGGCTTTGTGCTCCAACACCAATCTGACCACAAAAATTGCTAATCGAGCTCACAGTATGGTTAAAAATCGCTCTTCAAGCTCACAAAAATTGCTAGGTTTTCTCACTGTCTGGTTGAAGAAACTGCAGCTGGCCAAAATTTTTTAAAAAAGGTGGTAATATGGATTGTAAGGCTTAGGGGTAAACTACGGCCTGCCATTTTTTTAGCAGTTAATAATGAAGGTTGTTAAGAAATATTGTTGGAAATATGGATTATAAGGTTAGGGGTTTTAATGTATAAGGACTAAGGTTGTAAATATTAGGGATTATTTGAAATATGGGTTATAAGGTTATATTAGGGGTTTTAGGGTTTAAAAAGAGATAGGTATTAAAGTTTATAAAGTTTAGGGTTTATGATGGTAAAATTTTAAGAGATATAATGGTCATAGTATTATGGTTATGATTTACATGTGTTAAGGAGTATAGCAATCAGGTGTCAATGATTATATGTATTAGATGTTAGAGAAGTAAATTCTTTTAGAGGATAAAGGTTGTAATCTTTAAGTATTAAGTGTGGCAGGGGTTATAAGGATGGGGTCTTATAAGTTTTAGAGGAATTAGGGTTTAGGATTAAAGTTCATATGAATTAAACGCGTTTGGGCGGGACAGGTCAGGTCGAGTCGGGTCGTGCCCTGTGAGGGCACCCAAGGAAACACGTTCAGGTTGGGTTGTGTTAGGGCACCCAAGGAAATGCATTCGGGTCAAGTCAGGTCAGGTTGTGTGAGGGAAGTCATATAAAAAATGCTAAGTTGTGACCACTTATGTGCCTTGTCGATGTTCGTTTGATCCGTTTGCAATTTTCTCCCTTGTGCATTCATTTAGGTGAGTTGGGTCAGGTTGGGTTATGTGAGGGTGCCCAAGGAAACCTAATTAAGGAAATGCGTTCAGGCAGGTCAGGTCAGTTCGTGTCATGTGAGGACGCCCAAGGAAATGCGTTCGAGCGGGTTGGGGCAGGTCGAGTTGGGTCGTGTGAGGATGCCCAGGGAAACTCGTTCGGGCGATTAAGGTCAGGTCAGGTCATGCGAGGGTGCCAAGGGAAACGCGTTTAGGTAGGTTGGGTCAGGTCAGGTTGGGTCATGTACTGAGAGTGGTCATATAAAAAATGCTAAGTTGTGACCACCCATATTCCTTGTGCACATTTGTGCAATCAGTTTTTCGTTTGCTCCCTTGTGCCTTCATTCGGGCGGATCGGGTCAGGTCATGTGAGGGTGCCATAGGAAAAGTGTTCAGGTCGGATCATGTGAGGGCACCCAAGGAACACGTCTGGGTTGGGTCGTGTGAAAGCGCCAAAGGAAACGCATTCGGGCAGGTCGGGTAGGGTTGTGTCATGTGAGGCCGCCCAAGGAAATGCCTTCTGGCAGGTCGGGTCAAGTTGTGTCATATAAGGGTGCCCAATGAAATTTATTTGGGTGGGTCGGGTTGGGTCAGGTTGTGTCGTGTGAGAGCGCCAAGGAAAACGCGTTCGCGCAGGTCGTGGTGTCGAGTCGTGCTGTGTGAGGGCGCCCGAGGAAATGTGTTCACGCAAGCCGGGTTGGCGGGTGAAGTCATGTGAGGGTGCCCAAGGATTAAACTTATTTCAGCTGGCTAGGTTGGTTCGGGTTGTGCCCTGTGAGGGCACCCAAGGAAACGTGTTTGTGTGGGTCGGGTTGGGTCAAGGTAATTCTAGGTATGGATCAAATCCCACATGTCGGTGATTTAAAGTGAGGAAACCATAACCATGAACCCAATATGATCCGAGGGCGCCCTCAGTACATGACCCAACCAAACCCGACTCGACCCGCATGAACGTGTTTCCTTGGTGCCCTCATAGTATGGCATGACCCGACCTGACCCGACCCGCCCAAACGCATTTCCTTGGTTGCCCTCACATGACCCACCCGAATGCATTTCCTTTTGCCAAGTTCACCCCTTTTTTATTTGTTTTGTTTTAATTTCTAAAATTTATAGTCCGCAATAACATTTTACCCATGCTCATCTTATATTGAGATCAATGGAAATGATTCCTGAGTTATTCAACCCATGGGTCCCCTTGGATGGGAATCCTGCTTCATTTCCTTCAATCTAAAATGTTGGTGTCCCGTATATGGAAACATTGTCCCTCCCAGGATTAACCATTGGTCTGCCAGTTTGGTTATTTTCAACCCTTGTGGTTTTGAATATACAAATTGTTTCTCAACCGAGTTCTCTCTACCTGAACAATGTCAACCCCATGTTGATCTTAAGGTTGACCCCTCACCTTCTTCGCCTATTTCTTCACCTCGTTCTCCCTCTTCACTTGGTGAAAGTCTGGATTCTAGTAACCAGGTGGCTAAGAAGAAGAAGAAGAAGGAAAATAAGCTAGGAGGAAATGAACAACTATTTCTACCCATGCCACTAATGTTGAGAAACCTCTCTTTACATCCCGTAAAGTCAAATTCCCTTGCAATCTATGCGAGGGTTACCATATTCTTCGTGATTTCCCTGGTCTTCCTAAGGTGTTATAAGTGTGTTCCATTGCCCCCATTCATCCTTCATCATCAACCTCTGTGCTTCATGTTGATGATGAGCCTTCAACTAGAGATAATAAGACTCGTAAGAAACTGGGTAAAATCAAATTTCCCTATAGGTTGTGTGAAGGGAACCATCCCATTCACCTCTGTCCTTATATGGATGAAGCCTCTAAAGTGTTGGATTCCCTTTTGTCTTCTGAGTCCTGTCTTCCCGTTGGTTACACGAATTTTTCTTCAAGTCGTATGCTAGTTGATCAACCCATTTATCAGGATTTATCTCTGGTCGATTCCGGTCTCTCTGAAAGTCAGTATCCTAAGTCCATTTACGACCAATCATTGATTGAGAAAAATATCGACCTAATTTCACCTACAGTACATAAGGTCTTTTACTTCAAGAGTGGGTCTCATCCCTGTCAGGTTCTCTTTGTTTCTTTTGATTCCCCGGGACCAAAGGGCGATCCTCCTGTTTCCATGATCCAAGAGGGTGATCCTCTGACTCTCGACGCCACAGTTCAAGAAATTGATCCTCTTGCTCTCATTCCTGGAGTCCAGGAGGATAGTATTTATGCTCCTATAACACAGGGGGATAATCCCCTTATTCCTATGGCACCCCCTCCATGTAGTTTGGTCACTTCCTTCGATTGGAGTCGATTCATGGGATATCATCTTCCTTCTTATGTTCCCTTTCAGATCACTTTACAGGCCTACAATATGGTCATATCGGGCACAATCATATATGAAGGTGCCTCGGTTAGTATACTATCCTCAAATATGTGGAAATCTTTTGGTTCTCTGCAAATTTTTCCTGTTAGTCAAAAATTTTTGGCTTTTAATAGAGGAACTAGTAAACTGTTAGGGATCCTTCCAAATTTACCTATTTCTTTAGGGGGAAAGATTGTCTATATAGACGTGATGGTTGTCCAAGGCCCCTTATATTTTAACTTACTCCTGGGGACGACTATGCTTATGCCATGGTTGCACTTGTCTCATCCCTATTTCTTGTGATTTTTTTTCCACGCGAAGGTCATATCATAACCATTGATCAGCTTTCGTTCATTGGTCATGATGTGACATCTATTCTACCATCATCCCTTCCTAGTCCTTACCTACTATTAGTATCTTCCCCACCACAGGTTAATTATGTGACCACTTGCTCATTGCCCTCATCCAGTGATAGTACGATCATGTATCATTTACCAGGTGCATTAGATCGATATTTCGGAGATGTTGTTCTCCCATCATATGAGAACCTCTTGGAATCCATGAATTCTCATATGTTTTGATCAGGTCTCTAGAACATGGTTCATTTTCTTGTCTCAAGCTCCTTAAAAAATGAAACAAGCTCTTTTGAGGATAGTTCGTTTACTATGTCAACCTTGCTAAAAAATGAATTAGGCCATGAGGATAGTTCTTTTACTGTGTCAACCTTGTTAAAAAATGAAACAAGTTCCCTTTTCAATTCAAGTCTTTGATCAGATCTTGTAATATCCCAGTCGATTCTTTCACTTGATCTCATTATTGAACCTTCACTCCATCCACCTGTCAGTAACTAATAATATACTCGGGTGACTAGAATAAAGCTTGGGGGCATGTACCTTGAATTGAGTCACCATGATGGGGGCATGCCAATTTTTTCAAGCAGAGTTTCTAATGTTTTCAAGCTTGTATAAAAATGAAACCATTCTCTTTTTACCTCTCCTCACTTCCTTTTTATCATCCCGTTTTGATATATGAGACTTGGTTTTCTCATTCCATTGTCACCAATGATATGCTTGGCCAATCATACACATTCACTTGATTGTTTTACCCATTCCTGAGGAACCACTACAATGATTCTTCTTGTTAGCCAGCCTCGCGACCTTCACTTGTTCTGAGTAGTTCCACCATAATCGGAACTAGATGTTATCCTTTATACCACTCGTTCCTCCAGGTGGAGTCATCTTTCAACTCTTTCCTAACTCTCTAAACATGAAAATATTGTAGAGTTATTGTCATTTTGAGCTCGTTAAAGTGCACTAAAAGTCATTCACCCAGTATACGTTTACCCCTTTTTCAAGTTGGGATAAATTATTTACGAAAAAGGAATACCTTAGTCAATCACGACTAAGAGTTTCTCCCACACTTTGTTTTCTACCTTTTCGGGTATGAGGGACTATTTACGAAAAAGGCCATCTGGATTTTTCTTTTCATCTTTTTTCAAATTCTCTAAATATGAAAAGACGTCGAGTTTCACCTTTGTCGGGCTCATTAAATTTTAATGACACTGGAACCATCATCATGATGACATCGAGTTCCTCCTTCCTAGGGCTTGTAAAATGTACTAGGATGGATTTTTCCGAAGGAAAAATTTATATCACAAGCATATGTTATCCCCTTAAAGCTTGTATACAAAAATAATTGGGGTACTTGCCATAAATGGTGGAGAAAAATGGAAATAATTAATCAGTTATGTTGGTAGTATGTCACTCTTGAACATGACACGTCCTTTTTTTCGTGTCAGGTTGGGGATATCCTTCATTTGTCACTTTGCCTCCATGGGTTTGGTAAAAAAAAATTACCTGTTATGCCATCACCATTCTTGTGCAGCATGACCTCTGATTCCATTTGAGTCAAATACTACCAAATCCAGAGTCGTGTCTCTAATATGTTCAAGAGAAGTTCCTTATGCATCTCATTCATTGCCTGGTTCTCTGACCACTCTCACTGTTCTCTTATTGCCTTCATCTTGTGCGATGATGTGGGATACATTATGGCCCTGCTTCCATGGATCACTTCTTGTCGACTTCAACACATTATCCGACAAGTTGATTTAGAGATCCCCTTTTCAACACCTTAGAGCTTGCATGCCTTAATGGCAGGTTGTTTGCATCCGATGATAGGCTTACATCATTGGGCTTCGATCAGGTGATTCCGCGAGTGTTCAACGACAACTCCTTGTTCGCATCTCATGGATTGTACTGTTGGTACCTTGAGATCCATTATCATTATTGGTGGTTTCTCTCATGCCTGTTAACATTTTACATCATTGGATGGTAATCAGGTGATTTTCTTACATGTTTGACTTCATCTCATTTATTCGAATGCTTGAATTTGTACTTGATTAGGTTGTGATGGAACGCAAGACCCTAGGTTTTGTCTGATAAAACCTAGGTTGGGAGGCGATATGTATTATTTATGACTGTACACATGACTCCTTCATTCGTATGGTTACAACAATACCTTGAGTCTATATTCATTATCCTATTTATTTGGATGGTTGCAACCATACCTGGGATCATGTTTCACATTTATTTATATGGATGGTTGCATCCATACATTATGTCATTTTATTATTTTAGAGATATCAATTTATGTATATGTGTGCTTGTTTGTGCAGGTTTTCTGACAATGATGTCTTGGTCCTGGAACTTATTCATAAATAATTTCACTCCTCACTCTCGTTTTTCCTTCTTGCTTTAGGGGGCATCTGTTACACAAAAATTTGTCACCATACCTGTACTCCCCACCCCTGCTCCTGGAGACCCCTAAAAGTGACCCCTATTCCTATTTTCCATCATGAAAATATGCCTTCATGTCCTTTTCATCACAATGAATAAAATCTTTATTGGCCATTCCTGAAGTAGCTCCTTGAAAACCTAATTATCTGGAGTGGAGCGTCCTCTCTGTGTATTTATCGTGCTGATGACATCTTTTTTGTCTAAATTTGTGTCGATCGGTGCAGGAATGAAGCTCATACTCGTGCCGATCCTCTTCTCGGAAGTTTTTAAAAATGGAAGTGAAGCTTTGAGATCTGGAAGCTTCATGGCGGAAACGTGGTTGTTTTTTCTTGAGGATAGAGTCGAAATTCTCCCTTTGGCCTCTTTGTTCCTACAAAATTGGAACCACCCAAAGGGATAACCCATTTCCCCACATAAAGTGGATCCATTCTCCCTCCACCTTTGCTATATAATGGGAAATCTCCCATAGATCTTCTCGTTGGATCAGAGATAGAAGAACAGTAGAGATATTTTTTGTTGCTATATATATCGAGCGAGAGTTGAGACCTTGTTCCCTCACATCAAGTTGAAAGATCACTTTGGATACGTGCCTGGATTAGGACCTGTCGAAGGAGAGCTACGACATCAAGGTGCAAGTCGTAACTCCGCCTCTCTATTTTCATATAATATGATTGGTTCGTGCTTTCCATTCTTGTCTTAATGTGCGATTGGATTCTTAGTTTTCCTTGATCAGCTAATTATGTTTTATATGCATTATATATGTTATTCTTTCACATTTTTTGTATTTTGATCCCTTTTTCACGTAAATGAGCACCGATAGCAACGAATATCTGATCACAGAATGAGAAGGACCGAAGGATTCAAATGGATATTAAAATCAGATTGAGGTAGGTGATCTATTCACGATCTGCATGCATTTACAATCTAGGAAAGTAGGCTTATAATTGTTCCCTGTTGTTACTAGACCCACTGTAGGGCTAGAGTGATCGTCTCTTTCCGTAGAGAAGATTTTCCTGCATAACAAATGGGATCTTAAAAATATATTCACAGTTTTTCTCAATGAGATCTTACCTTAACCTCCAACTCCTCCACACTTTTTTCTATATGGTTGTGAAACCTGGAGGCAAATTTCTTTCCATTGTCCATGCCAAAGGTAAAGATATTACAAGGAGGACCTTGGACATCCTACTTACCTTTGAGACAAGCAGAGCACCTAATGCAAGAAGCACCAAGAGAAATATAAGCAGAAAGTGTTTCCCTCCTGGGATAGCCTTAGGCTCTTCTCTCAGGGTGCTGACCTAAATCATCCAAGTCAGTGAAAATATCTTAATCTTTTTTCTCAAGTGAGGGAAGTCAATAGAAATCACCCATCACTTCTATGAAAAGCAATATTTTCCCTTATTCTCCCATATTCCTAGGTCTAGTGGGCACGACAACAATGGAGAGTCCAAAAGCTTCAAAAATTTGTTTCCCGATGCACTATTCATTCAATGGAAGACAAAATTTAACCTATATACATAACCCTGATGAGGATGGGAAACCATAGATACAACTCAAGATTCCTCATGATGCAATAAAGAGGATGTAGAGGGGAGGATGAGCTACATCAAGGGGATTGATTGAACAAAATTAGTGATGGTAGGATGAGGACCCATAGATACAACTTAAGCTTCTTCATGATGGAACAGAGAAGAAGTAGGGCATAGGATGAGTTGCATCGAGGAGATTTAATGAATAAAATGACTGATGGAAACACACATGAATAGAAGAGTGCATGTGGGAAAAGCCACTTGGGAGAGCCATGAAAATCATATGGAGAGATACTTGGACATATAACAACTTAAAAATTATGGGGGTAGACTCCATAATGATAATTTGTCAAAACATAACAATGTCATGAGGGAGATTTATATTTTTCAAAGTTTAGGTTTAAAACAAACTTGAGAGAGCCATAACATACATAAGGTAACAGATGGGTGAGTGATATTGATTCATTCCCATACATAGCGATCACAAATCAGTAGTCAACGTTTATTTTTGTGCTAGCCTGATAGATAAGTGATTAAATGTATTTTAAGCAATTGAAATTAAGCAAGGAATGCAACAGATGAATGTTGGAAAGGAACACATCAATGTCGCACGGGAAAGGCAGATAAGCCAAGCAGGAGAATTACTTGTAGCTTTAAATCACACCGAGGTAGTTAACGATAAGCAGACAACATAAATCAAATTTTCATTTGGGACATTTGCAACAAAAAAAAGACATGATATGATTCCTAATCCAATAGGTGAGTCAAAAACTCTTGACTACACTCAAATTGGATTTCAATTAAAAGCAATAATATGCCTAATGTGATCATCCTAGCCTATAGTCCTTTCCTCTTTATGGATTCAACAAAATAAGGAAAATAGGAAAATATACACAGAACCTTCATCCACAAAACAATAATATATTTAAAGACAACAACTATGAGGAAAAAACTCCACTTTATTCTTTAGTCTGAAATTTTCAAATTATAAGCGATTACACATGAAATATTTCACAAATTGTGGGATTCCACAAGCCTTCATTCAAAGGAGGTAGATGTTTTTCATTTTAAATAGACCATTGACCTAAAGTATGAAATAGGCCAATGGCTTTGGTTTATGTATATGTTCAATTATTTGAATTGGCCCAATGTTCAAATGTGAATGATGCATGGAAAGTGCCCAAGACTTCAAAGTGGTGCAACACTTTAAAGAGTTCAATGTCTTCATATTATTAGGGTGGATACCATGATTATTTTATAAGGAAACTAGTAGACATTCAATTAAAGGATCTTACATCCATAACCACAAAGTAACAAGTTACGAGGATCAACTTCGCCCTCCTTGTGAAAATGTTTGACTACCTAAACCATGAAATAGATATAGATACAAATATCGATCCACCATATTATTGAAATTCCAAGACCTGGATATGATGGGGAAATTCCATATACAAAAAATATAGTAGTATTTTTAAATTTAAAAAAAATCAAAGTTAAAAATAAAAACCATTCAGAGATCATAACATTAGAACTAAAATCATTAGATAATTTATAAATCTGAAGACTGAAATAATGATGCATCATGCTTTAGAAAAAGGATAACTATAAATTCAAATATGAGTGTTTCATCAATGATTACTCAATTCATATGATGATGTAGAGTAGGTCTAACTACATATACATAAATGGGTCTACATATGAATATTTTAACCTGTCATCTTCCTCGAAATTTGCCATAAAATCTAAAATATATGATCTAGTTATGATGGTAAATGAAACGTACAATATTTGAGAACAAACCATAGTCTAAGTACCATGTTGTTGTAAGGGGATTCTTCGCCTAGAACTAGGTGGTAAATGAATACCATACACTTTTCAAAAACATGTTATAGTTTATGTATCATATTGTTCTAAGGAGTCTTCACTTAGAGATAAATGGGAATGAACTAATTAAATTATTAATGACACAACCATCCTTTTTACACAAAGAAAATTTAAAATTAAGTATATAATATATAATGTCTAAAATCTTCCCGAGAGATTTCCTCCTAGTATTATAAAATTTGAAATGTCTCAAACCTTTCTTACTAGCATTATCATGTGTTATACAAGCTACAGGCTACAGGTGATTGATAAGTTACCAATACAGCTATACAACCTATAGATTACTAATATGTAATCTAACTAAAAGTATAATTAGAATATTTTCTTTTTAGAGTCTCAAACAAGTGCTTGGGATTGGGATCCCTTTCAGCAGCTAGCTAGCACAGGATCCATTTCAACATCATTGGATTTGTTTCCAGGTTTGAAGGCTCCACTTATGTGGTGGATCTTATGTGGATTTTGGTGGATCCATATCCATATTTGCAGACCTGGTAACAAAGCTAACTACCTCATTCTAAATAAAATAATTTGAAGGTCCAATCTCAATAAACAAAATAGATCTAAAAAATATGAAGACAGAGTTTAGAGACCACAAAAGAATCTATAAATGGCTAAAATGAATTCAAATTAATGGTTGTAAATGACAGGGTAGGTCAAAAATTAGATTGTTTCCACAAGAGTTGTAGATTGTGTTTCAAATGATTTAATCAAAACAGAGACAAGGATAGAGTTGGATATCCATCAAGCAGGATCAAGCTAACAACAAGATGTAGATTGTAAACTGAGACAAGGGAAGGAATTTGATGTAGCACCCAAAGTTACATACATAGTAATTTATATTCATTTTGAGCCTTGTAATATATAAAATATTTCTTAAAAAGAAGAAACATAGCAAAATCAAACACCTTCCAGTGGTGGATTTTTCCCAAATCAGTTTCTCCAACGTAAATTTGTGTCATGTAGTTTGCTGCCTGAACGTGTAGTTAATTTTAATTTATCTTATTTCCTTTTCTGCAATTATAATGCAGATTCATATTTTCCATTTAAAAAAGTATAATAACACAAAGCAATAAAATTGAAATACATTGTGATGAATTGTTTAATGAGATACCTACTACAAATTGTAGAAATTTGCTGAATAATGATTAATTATCCACCGAGACTATCTTGATCACATACAATTCGAATTTATATGCAACACATAACCTCTTCCACTCAGATCATCAAACATGCGGAAATAAAATCAAGCGATAACACATCAAATCATCATACACATTAACACAGTATGTATGGGGAAAGCTTATAGTTGAAAACCCCGCAGCTATTGTGTATATTATAATGGAGAAATCATATAACAAACTCAGTACAATACTCCTCACAAGTACTCAGTACTTTCTCATAAAGTTACACACAATCTAGCTCAGTTTTGAACAGGTTACTGGTTCAAAACTCACCGCCAATTGCCTTGCCTCTATTGCGCAATCCAGGCCTGTCTTTATAGAGATCCAAGGTTCGAATCTCCTTGGCTTGACAGCGCAATCATCATGGGAAATTCCTCCAAGTGCGGTGCAAATCTCATGCACAACTGATGTCGCCACTGATAGCTAGCTCCACCCCTTCATCTACCTCTTTCACTGGTCTCCACTGAACTGATCATGCACTGTAGTGAACTGATGTGTTCTTGAGTTGAATAATGAGTTACTAATTATTGAATTAAATAATATTTAATTCACTCCACTCATTACTAGTTGATTAGCTAGTTAAACTAATCTCAACTAGTTCAACTAAAATAAACAGAACACAACTCCACTAGCTGTCTCATTAACTCCACCAAACTTCTGCCACTGAAGTCCTAACTGAAGTCAACCATGCATGATGCCATCAAACCTTTGGGAATAGCGTAATTCCTCTGTCAGATGCATGAGCCACTTCCAAGGCTCGAACTGAAGTGCTCCAAGAGAGTAAACTGCTGTTTAGAGTCCAAATATTATTAAGGGTAAATAATATTTGACTTCCCTATTTTTAGGATAGGCAGTCTAAAAATAGACTTCGACCTATCGACCTATAGGTCACAAAATAGAGGTCCATCTATTTTTACCAACATGACCAATACTCCAAGAATAACATACTGCAACCCCTGTACCATGCTCCATATGTCTAAAAATAGACATAGTCTAAAAATAGACTTTGCGCCAGAATTCGCCTGCGGGCCCACTTAGTGAAGGCGACTTCATTTCACTAAGCTCCATCATCTTGCTGAATTTTCAACACTCCCTCTTAGCAAGATATGGATTATCTGCAACCCCTATCCTGCCTCTGTGGAATTCGAACTTGCTCCTGGTGAGCGCCTTCGTCAGGATGTCGGCATCCTGATCCTCCGTGGGAACATATGAAAGCATCATGATTCTCCGCCGAACACAATCTCTGATATGATGGTACCTGATGTCGATATGTTTGGACCTATCATGAAATACTGGATTAGCCGAGAGCTTGATGCAGCTCTGGTTATCACAGTAGATCACTGTAGGCTCCAAATGCAACCTGAACAAACCCGCGAGGATCTTCCTCATCCAAATAGCCTCACATGCAGCCAAGCTTGCTGCCATGTACTCGGCCTCTGCTGAACTGAGTGCCACGGATCTCTGCTTCCTGCTGTACCAGGAAACTGCTGTCGACCCAATGCTGAAAACTCCTCCAGAAGTGCTCTTCCGGTCCGTTGGACTCCCCGCCCAATCTGCATCAGTGAAGCCAGAAAGCTTCACTCCATCCTCCTGTCTGTACCATAGACCATATCCCGATGTGCCTCTGATATAGCGCAATACATGCTTGCCTGCCTTCCAAAAGAGCTTGGTAGGCTTAACCATAGCTTGCGAAAGCCGGTTAACTGCATAGCATATATCGGGTCATGTATTGACCAGATACATAAGCGACCCCACCAACTGTCGATAGACAGTGGCATCCACTACCTCCGCTGAAGTAGCATCCTCCTTCCTCCAACCACCAGGAAGAGGAGTGTCAATAGGCTTGCAGCCTTACATGTTGAACCTCTCCAGAATCTCCCGGGCATACTTGCCCTGAGAAACAAACAGTCCTCCGCTGCGCTGCCAAATCTCCAATCCCAGGAAATAATGAAGGATGCCCAAGTCCTTCATCTCAAACTCTCGTGCAATATCCTCCTTGCATGAAAGTATCAACTGCTCATCGCCAGTCAAAATCAGATCATCTACATACAATACGATGATCAACAACTTCCCCTCCACCACAATCTGGTACAGGTTAGGATCTGCCTCACTCTTGGAGAATCCAAGCCCGGTGAAGTAGTTGTCTATCCGAGTGTACCAAGCACGAGGTGCTTGCTTCAGCCCGTACAGTGCTCTCTTGAGTCGGCACACATGCGACTCACTGCTGAAGATCTCAAAACCTTCAGGCTGCTCTATGTACACCTCTTCCTCAATAACTCCATTGAGGAACGCAGTCTTCACATCCATCTGATGAATGTGCCACCCCATCTACGCTGAGAGAGCAAGGATCGTCCGTATGGAAGAGTACCTTGCGACAAGTGCAAAGGTCTCCTCATAGTCAATCCCCTCGATCTGTGAAAAGCCACGGGCGACAAATCTCGCCTTGTACTTCTCCACACTCCCGTCAGCTGCCTGCTTCACCTTGTAGATCCATCGCAAACCCACCACTGATTTCCCAACCGGTCTTGGGACAATCTCCCATGCACTGTTCCTGATGATCGAATCATATTCTTCGATCATGGCATCAACCCATGCGGGTTCCTCCACGACTTCCTCAAAAGAGGATGGCTCCATCACAACACATTGACTCACAAGAGCCATGTATCTAGTGTACCGATCCGGTGACTGTCTCTGTCTGCGCTGTGCTGTAGGTGGTCCTACAACCTTCTCTGCATCCCGAGCCAGTCGCTCAGCTTCTGTAGTGCGCATGCGCCCTCTGATGGTTGGCGTTGCATGGGTGGTTTCTTCCACCTCCTGAACTTCCTCTTGTGGCTGATCCACATCCGGAAGCTCCTCCTTAGGAACTAACAGCTCCTCATCTACATGCAAGTGTAGCTCCCTCTCAAGCGAACACTGCATGGCTTTCTCCTCCTGAAATTTTCTATCCCGTCGCACAACAGTCTTGCGACTGTCTGACAAATACACTCAATACTTGTGAGGTGTATCAGTGTACCCCACAAATATTCCAACCTCAGTAGTTGGATCGAGCTTCCTTCTCACATCCTTCGTCACATGCATGTAGACAGGAGAACCAAAAATCCGCAAATGGGAAATATCAGGCCTCTTGCCAGAATAAGCCTCCTCTGGTGTACTCATGCCAAGAACCTTATGAGGACAACGATTCTGCACATACACTGCTGTATTGCATGCCTCAGCCCACAAGTGAAGGGGTAGGCCCTGTTCATGCAACATCGCCCGTGTAGCACCCACGATCGTTCTGTTCTTCCGCTCAGCCACCCTGTTCTGCTGAGGGTTATGGGGTGTGATGAGCTCTCTCCAAATCCCTTTTGCGCTGCAGAACTCCTTGAATTCAGCCGAGATGAATTCACCACCGTTATCACTCCTTAGAGCAATCACCTTCTTCCCCAACTCCTTCTCGACTAGTGCTTTAAACTCACAGAACTTCGCGAATGTATCGCTCTTCTTCTGCATGAAGAAGATCCAGCACTTTCGAGAGAAATCATCAACAAAGATCACATAATACTTGTGCTTTGCTGTCGAAGCAACTGAGAAAGGACCACACACGTCTGTTTGAACTCTCTCAAGGATCGTCGTGGCGCGACTATCCTTCTCGTGAAAGGTGGCTTTCACATACTTCCCTAAAGTACACCCCTTGCACTGATCTGACTGCGCAAGAGTGCCCTTAGGAAGCCCAGTAGAAATCTGCTGCAGGATCTTCAAAGCTCCATAGTGAAGGTGGCCCAATCTCCTGTGCCACAGTTCGCCCTCATCATCCCGGCTCACCACTTCTCCCGCCTTGCATGCCATAGCTGCGCAGCCATCTACCTGCAACTAATAAAGGTTCTTGGTTCGAACCCCTATCTTCCGGGTCTCTCCAGTAGTCTTACTGTGCAGGAAGGCTTTTCCTTCGCTGAAGACCACATCATACCCCTTATCCTCCAACATCGCCACGGAGATCAAGTTCTTCTTCAATCCAGGTACATGCATGACATCCTTCAATACAAAGGGTTTACCAGACTCCCTCTGAAAGGATATGGTACCGATACCAGTCGCACTGTATCTACCATCATCACCCATCTCGATGTGCACACCCAAATATTTTTCCTCCAGATCTGAGAACAAATCCCAATCTCCTGTCATATGAAATGACGCACCGCTGTCCAAGAACCACACCGATCCCATCACACTTGAAACCAAGCATGCGATCAGTGAAAAGTCAAGCTCGAACTGTGAAGCCAAAGCTTCTCCATCTGCAGATCTTCTCGCTTGCTTGTTCTTCTTCTTCTTTGGAAAATTGGTAGCATAATGTCCGTGATCATGGCAGTGAAAACACTTCACTTTCGCCATATCCTGCTTCTTGCCCTTAGCACCAGAATGAGAGGTTTTCTTACCCTTCCCCTTCATTGCTTTGGACACCAAAGCGCAGTTTTCTTCATCAGCTCCCTTTGATGAAGATCCATCTCGAGTAGTCCTCCTTATCTCCTCCTGCATGAGATCCGCCCAAAGGCGCTCCCATCCCGGCAGCTTCTCCCGGCCATTGACACTATCTTGATATGAGTGCCAAGCCTTGAAATCCTTGAAAGACCAGGAAGGCGGGTCGACCACTGTCACCAGATGCCCGACGGTCACCCCCACGCACCCAGCCTGTCTCTGCCTGCTGGGTGGACTACGTGGCCTTCTGGCGTTGCAAGCTGCTCCATCTCGGTGTTCTAAAACTTATGTTTGTGCCATTTCCTTTGGTCGCTCTTACTCTGGAATAGATTCGTCAAAGCTTTCCACATTAAATATGGAGTAGCCTTTCCATGCAGGCTGGATACAATATGATCCTTGACGCCCTCCAACAGGATCCTTCGACATTTCACCATCTTCTTTTGCCATGCATCGACTTCAGCAGGATCAGTGGGCTTTTGGACATCCGTATCTACGAACTCCTTGAGACCATTATCTTCTAATACTGCTTCCATGTGATCCTTCCATGCAACATAATTAGAACTGCCTTCAAGAGCATATTCGAGTCGCAAGCCGTTGAAAGACATTTTCAACACCGACACCAAGAAAACAAAACTGCTGCAAAATTTCGAATTCCACCTCAAAGCTCAACCGCTCTAGATCTGTGAGAACAAATTATTTCTAGCACAGAGATTGACTGCAAGGGGCATTTACCAGACCTTTCACTTTCCGAAGAAAGATGAATCCGAAGGCTACCTGGCCCGCATGCAGACTCTATCTACCGAAATAAGTTTGTAATCACTGTGATGATCAATCTCTGCTTCAATAGCTCCGATACCATGTAGAAATTTGCTGAATAATGATTAATTATCCACCGAGACTATCATGATCACACACAATTCGAATTTATATGCAACACATAATCTCTTCCACTCAGATCATCAAACATGCGGAAATAAAATCAAGCGATAACACATTAAATCATCATACACATTAACACAATATGTATGGGGAAAGTTATAGCTGAAAACCCCATAGCTATTGTGTATATTATAATGGAGAAATCATGTAACAAACTCAGTACAATACTCCTCACAAGTACTCAGTACTTTCTCATAAAGTTACACACAAACTAGCTTGGTTTTGAACAGGTTACTGGTTCAAAACTCACCGCCAATTTCCTTGCCTCTATTGCGCAATCATGGCCTGTCTATATAGAGATCCAAGGTTCTAATCTCCTTGGCTTGACAGCGCAATCATCATGGACAATTCCTCCAAGTGTGGTGCAAATCTCATGCGCAACTGATGTTGCCACTGATAGCTAACTCCACCCTTTCATCTACCTCTTTCACTGGTCTCCACTGAACTGATCATGCACTGTAGTGAACTTATGTGTTCTTGAGTTGAATAATGAGTTACTAATTAATGAATTAAATAATATTTAATTCACTCCACTCATAACTAATTGATTAGCTAGTTAAACTAATCTCAACTAGTTCAACTAAAATAAACAAAACACAACTCCACTAGCTGTCTCATTAACTCCACCAAACTTCTGCCACTGAAGTCCTAACTGAAGTCAACCATGCATGATGCCATCAAACCCTTGGGAATAGCGTAATTCCTCTGTCAGATGGATGAGCCACTTCCAAGGCTCGAACTGAAGTGCTCCAAGAGAGTAAACTGAAGTTTATAGTCGAAATATTATTAAGGGTAAATAATATTTGACTTCCCTATTTTTAGGATAGGCAGTCTAAAAATAGACTTCGACTGTCATTTTTCAGATTGCAAAATAAGTGTCTGCCTTCCTTACGACCAATGCTCCAAGAATCTCATACTGCAATCCCCGGACCATGCTCCATATGTCTAAAAATAGACTTTGCGCCAGAATTTGCCTGCGGGCCCACTTAGTGAAGGCGACTTCATTTCACTAAGCTCCATCATCTTGCTGCATTTTCAACACAAATTACAGAGCACAATGGTATCAGAGCATGTGTTTCTAAAGGCTATAAGGGATCATGTTGAGTTGAATGCTTACAATATTGAAGAAAATACACCTTAGTTTTGAAGAAAGAAGCAGTCTCAAGATCAACCTCAAGAATAGAATCAAGAATAGAATTAGATGGAAACAAACTATATAATATATATGCATCTCACATGTCCATAGGGATGTCAAATATAAATAAGAACATCAAAACCTTAGTTCCAAAAAGCTACCTTATGAGTCAAGTTCAGAGGAGCAAGAAGTTCAACATGAGGAGAAGCCCAAGAAGAAGTATCAAATCATGAGTCAAGTTCAGAGGAACAAGAAGTTCAACATGAAGAGAAGCCCAAGTATAAGTACCAAATATGGACAAAGAATATTGTAGAAAAATTAGGCACCTTTCAAAGTGGAGGGGTGAAGATAGACATCAAACCATATGCATGTAAGATTGATTACATCAAATTAAATAACCAGTTACAACAAATGGAAGTTTATTTCAATGCCATTGGATTGAGAAAGACAAGAACTCCCTTTCCTCGAGTAAACTTGGAAGGTCATGCTTTGACATGGTGAGAGAATTCCATTGTCACTAAAAAACTTGAATCTGAACCACATGTGACTGACTGGTAAATGTTAAAGGACCCCTTATGAAGTCAAAATTCTATGCCATTGGATATGAGGAGGATCAGAAGAATAACCGATTCTACTTCAGGTAAAGGCAAGGGAAAAATATTCAAGTCCATGAACCATTATTTTTTTAGCTATATTCCAGTCATCTTTAAAGTAGTCACCAATTTCATAGCCCATGTATTCTTCAGGTTCTTCCTTCATGGAAAATCAAGCATGACCAATGCTTCGGAACATTCCATTTGATCCAAGAAAAATCTTCTTACCCAATCTGTTTTCCTTTACTATAATACTAAACTTTTTTAGACTCAAACTATTTCCAATACTAAACTCAATCTAATAGCACTCGTAAAAATGATTCAGTTTGGTGTTGTAATGATGTAGTGATCTGAAAGGAGTGTATTAGTTCTGTTGTGCTAAGTGTCCTTTCAGTTAAATAAACATGTACAATTTGTCTTCATGTGTTTTCTTAATTAATGAGAGATTTAACCATGAAATATTGATGAGTTAGTGAACTTTAAGCATGTTAAAAAGCCTTAAAAACATTGAACAACAGTGCATAATAGATGAAAAAATTCACACATAAGTTTTACACAGTAGACATGATGAAGTAGTTCACCCCTCCTAGGCTACATCTGCTGGTCTAGCTCCCAATGTCATGTCCCTCTTTGTCATTATGCTCAAAATTGTAAATTACATATGTTTGTAGGCCTCTAATGGCTATTTTTTCTACACCAATGGCTCCAGAATGCTCAAATTAGTTTATGTAGACTCTTGTTTCACCAAAATTGGTCGAAAATTGACCTCCCAATGCATTTTTCCCAATAATAGCTAGAAAAGCTCCACTAGATGTGGAGACTGGTAGTTTAACTGTAGATAAATTGATAGTTTACCCAAATTTGGGGACGTGCTCCAAAATTGGCGGGTGAATAAGGTTTAACATTTAATGGTGATTGGCGGGGTGGTCACATGCCACCCCCACCGTAACTTCCATTAACGGTTTGAATGTTGTCGTATGTGCTGGAAACAGAAGTTATGTTTCCGCACCCTAACCATGTGGAAATTTAAACTTATCGCATGACCGTTGCATAGACTACCGGTTTAAAATATGTTGCTGCTGATTTTAAACATTAACGGCTACGGTTCATGTGATTCCATGTGTCCACCATCCACAAGACTGCCAGCGGGTTGGGACCGCTGGCGGTCCCCTCTCCCATTACATTAACACTCAAACCATAATACAATGCAAATTCCCATAGATTTTAAGTATCATGGTGTATTTTTATAGGATATAGTGATCAATATAAGGCATAGAGATTGTTTAATCCTATAACTACGAGGTTTTTCATAAGTTGAGATGTGAAATTTCTGGAAGACAAGCCTTGGAATGAAATGGAGAACAATACTTGTCCCAATCATTTTATTATTTTAGACAAACATCAAGCACCTACAATAAGCGCTCCAATATTACAAGTTCAAGACAAAACCAATAGTAGTTCATCAAGCAGTAGCAGTTCATCATCTTTTGAGTCTGATTCTGATAATCCTAAAATGAAAAACTTAAGTGATATATATGCACAAGACGATGTTGATGATATTGTAAATTTTGCATTTCTTTCATTTCAACCTACTTGTTTTGAAGAGGCTATAAAGGACAATGTATGGGTAGATGCAATGAATAATGAAATCGATGCTATTGAAAGAAATCAAACTTGGGATTTTGTTGATCTTCCTGATGATAAAAATTCTATATGTGTCAAATGGGTTTTTAAAACAAAGTTAAATGAGAGAGGTGAAGTTGATAAGAACAAAGCAAGATTAGTTGCCAAAGGTTTTTCATAACTACCTGGCATAGATTATTGTGAAACATTTGAACCTGTAGCAATAATTGATATTTTTCTATTTGTATTAGCTATTGCACCACACAAAAAAAGTGGTCGATTTACCAAATGGATGTAAAGTCTGATTTTTTGAATGGTATTTTGAATGGAGAAGTGTATGTTGATCAGTCACCTGGTTTCAAAATAAAAAATTAGAAACATAAGGTGTATAGGTTGAAGAAAGAATTGTATAGCTTGAAGCAAGCTCCAAGAGCTTGGTACAGCTGAATAAACCATTACTTGTTGAATAATGGTTTCAGAAGGAGTGACAATGAGCCCACTTTGTATATCAAGAATGATCATCAATGTAATATTTTGATACTATTTCTTTATGTTGATGACATAATTTATACATGTAACATGAAGTTAGATGAATTTAAAGTTGTAATGAAAAATGAATTTGAAATGACAGATCTTGGATTAATGAGATACTTCTTAGGTATCGAAGTGAAACAAACACACGATGGAATGTTTATGAGTCAACAGAAGTATGCTACTGACATTTTGAAAAAGTTTAAGATGGACAGGTGTAAACCAGTAGATACTCCTATTGAAGTTGGTACAACGTTAAGTAAAGATGATGTGGGTAATGTTGTTAATTCACCTTTGTATAAGCAAATTACTGGTAGTATTATGTATCTAACTGCCACTAGGCCTCATATAACATTTGCAGCTAGTTACATTTCTAGGTTTATGGAATCTCCTAAAGACTGTCATTGGAAAGCTCGAAAAAGGGTGTTAAGATACATAGCAGGTACATCTACATATGTTTTATTGTATGCAACCTCTACAAATAGTAAGCTTGTTGGTTATACAGATAGTGATTATGTAGGATGTATTGATGATCGGAAAAGCACTTCTGGCTTTGCTTTTCTATTTGGCAGAAACTTTATCTTGTGGTCATCCAAAAAGCAACCCATAGTTGTGTTATCTTCAACAAAGGCTGAGTACATTGCAGCAAATTCAACATCATGTCAAGAAATGTGGCTAAAGAGAGTTCTCTCTGACCTCAGATATACAGAAAATGAACTTATTTCAATCCTTTTTACAACACTTATGATATTTCCTTGTCGAAGAACATTGTCTTTAATCAAAAGAGAAAACATATTGACACTCTTTTTCACTTCATTTGTGATCTAGTAAAAAATGGTGATATTTTTCTCAAATTTTGTGAATCAAAGGAACAGTTAGTGGATATCTTCACCAAAACCCTAGGAAAATTTAATTTTGAATTTCAATGTCAAAAGTTAGGAAAAAAACAATGTAACCCTCAAAATTAAGGGGGAGTGTTAAAGATTTAGTTTAGAATTAGTTCAAATATTTAGTTAGTAATCACTTTCCCATTCAATTCTGATTCAGTTTCTATTATAACCGTCTGATTGCATGTATATATAGTTCACATTAATAAATCTACAATGTGTTTTCTCCAACAATTCATTCTTCTTGTTGCTACTTCCCATTTTGTAAAAAAACAACAACTCAACTATAGAATTGCGTATATTTTTTTTTCCAAACAGAGCAGAGATTGGTCCATCCAAGGAAGACAATGCAAGAAATCAGTTCTCACAGGCCACGATGAATGAATTGGGCTGCCATGAAATGCTCTTATATAATTTTAACTCTGTCTTCGTCACCTACCCATCAATCCGGATGTTTACATTGTACTGGAGGTTTGAAATCAGTAAGCAGTTCACAGGAAATTCTTGTTTTTTATCTTTATCTATATCCATAGACAAGATTTCCATGTCCTTAGGAGGAATAATGTATCCTCCTCATTCAAATCTCTTTGTACCATTAGAAATTCTCTTGGTTCTGGTAAGGAGCTTATCTACCCAAAGGACAAGAAAGGTGTTTACCTAGTTCCCTGTTCTTGTTGTATTTACTATATTAGAGAAACTGGTCAAACCTTTACGCAAATAATCCAATAACATGCTGCAAATATTAGGCATAATCGTTCTCTCACTTCGGCTCTAGCTGAACATGCGGAAAAATATTGTCACCATGTCTGTATTGAGGACTTGAGGGTCATTGCTAAGGTTGATCATTTCCACCATAGGAAGCTTAGAGAGGCTATTGAGATTGAGATACACGCTAGGAATCTCAACAGAGATGATGGTTGGAAATTGAGCAAGAGATGGACTCCAGCTCTCTCAATGTGATTCCCTCCCATCTCGCTTGGATTCATATTTCATTTTGGCTCTTAATTTTCTTCCAGTATTTTTCCATTATAGTTTACTATTTCTTATTTTCGACATTATTTTTAATATTATCCCCTAGATTTTCATTGTTTTATTTTAAGTTTTAACATATTATTTTGGTCCCTCTTACCCTTCTAATTTGTAGTTAATTTTTTTTTTCTTTCAAATAACCAATATTTTAAATATATTATTATTATTATTATTATTATTTATTTAATTTTATTTAATATTCTTTAATATTATTGTATGAAATTAAATTAATTAATTTAATAACTAAATAATTAATTACCTAATTCTCTAATGGCTAGTTTTAACAACTATCTCCGGGCAATGATGCATCCACACTATTTATTCATGAAGAACAGTTAATTTCTTCACATTGTCTCGATGATGAACCACATTTTTTGGTTCGAAACGTCGACCAAATCTTAATGGTGTGATTATTTAGAAAGACATTTA
This sequence comes from Pinus albicaulis, assembly GCA_034641835.2. Lineage (NCBI taxonomy): Eukaryota > Viridiplantae > Streptophyta > Pinopsida > Pinales > Pinaceae > Pinus > Pinus albicaulis. The sequence goes on from CM076584.1 coordinate 1,368,170,392, forward strand.
TCTACATTATGGACCGCAAAAATCTTAGATCTAACAGATTTATTATCATTTTTATTTTAATTTACTAGTATTATTAATATTAATATTAATAACATTACATATTTATAACATTTTAATATTATTTATTAATATTAATTTTAATATTAATATTTATTTAATATTAATTATTAATATTAATATTAATTGATATGAAAATGAATATTACCTTTCATTATTAGTAACAATAACATTAAATAATATTATCATGGTCAACCATGCTCCAATGTTGCATTGTGTCAAATATTGTCTCAATATGAAAATCAATCATGGTCAACCATGGTCCAACATTGCATTGTGACAAAGATTGTGTCAATATTAAAATCAACCATGGTCAATCATGCTCCAACGTTGCATTGTGACAAATTGTGACAAATATTGTCTCAATATGAAAATCAATCATGGTCAACCATGGTCCAACGTCACATTGCAACAAATATCATGTCAATATGAAAATCAACCATGGTCAATGATGGTCAACCATGTTTGTTTTAGAGTTTATAATATTTATTCAAATGTTGCATAGTGACAAATATTGTCACAATATGAAAATCAATCATGGGCAACCATGGCCAAACATGGTCAATTATGGTCAACCATGGTTAAGCATGGTCAATATGAAAATATACCATGGTTCAATGTCACATTGTGACCAATATTGTCCCAATATGAAAATAAAAAACTATCAACCATCATTGACCATGGTCAACCATTTTTGACCATGGTCAACCATCGTCGATTATGGTCAACCATGGTCAATCATGGTCAACCATGCTCCAACGTCGCATTGTGAAAAAGATTGTCTTAATATGAAAATCAATCATGGTCAATCATGGTCAACCATGCTCCAATGTCGCATTGTGAAAAATATTTTCTCAATATGAAAATTAACCATGGTCAACCATGCCCCAACGTCTCATTGTGACAAAGATGGTCTCAATATGAAAATCAACCATGGTTAATCATGGTCAATCATTGTTAACCATGGTCAATAATCATAGTTGCATTGTAACGAAGATTGTATCTTGCTCCAACGACACATTATGACAACCACGGTCATCCACGGTCAACCATGGTCCAACGTCACATTGTGAAAAATATTGTCTCAATATGGAAACCAAACATGGTCAACCATGGTCCAACGTTGCATTGTGACAACGATTGTCTCAATATGAAAATCAATCATGATCAACCATGGTCCAACGTTGCATTATGACAAATATTGTGTTAATATGAAAATCAACCATGGTCAACAATGGTCAACCATGTTTATTTTAGGGTTTATAATATTTATCTTAGGGTTCATATACCTTGGGTCTGTAATATTAAACCTTAAATATTATTCCCTTCAGTTTTTAGTATTAATCTGTGACAGCCTCATTTAGAGTTAATTAGCATGAATAAGCTAAAAAGACAATTTGTTTATTTTTATTATTTGTTTACTTTATTTTGGTAAAAGAAACTCAAAAACACCATTTTACTTTGCATTACTGAGTTAGTAAATAAAAAAGGGAATCTCTTAAACTGTTGGAAAAGTTTCTAAGAATAGAGGGTGGTTGGGAACAGTTGGAAGACAGTTACCTACCCTCCAGGGATAAAAGAAAATCCCAGAAGAGGGATAGGGGTTCTGTGAATTTCTGGTAAAGGGTAAGATGCAGTAATCTCTAGAGCTGGGTAAAAGACCAGTGGAGAACAGTTTCTGCAAACCATATAACTAGAATTGTCTATCTTTGGCTAGATAGGCCGTCCAAAGGTCACAACAGAAGGATTATTCTTTGTTCCCGCGGCACCGACTGATATTCTGGAGCTAGGGGGCAAGAGGAGGATGTCATTGCCTCCCTTGATGGTTGGGAGGACCACAGTTTAAGAGTTATTATCTCCTAACAGATAAGTAAAACAGAAAGATTCTAATTTTATGCTACAGAAAGTTTGTTTATTGTTAGTAGTTATTCAGAGAACGCTTAAAGATAATCTGGGTTTTTCTTTATTGTGAAAGTTAAAGAAATCTTTGTAAGAATAAATTCTGTATGTGGGAATTCTGCTCTGGTTTTGAACTAAGAGGTAACAGATAGCCTAGATAGCGCAATGTTATGTGAAAATATAATGCTTTCTATGATCAAGAACATTATTAATGGAATAGTTAACAAAATATTGGCATAGGAAATCTTTACGTCTTGATTTCTTTTATGGGAAGTTAGTAACATACGAAATCTGAAGGACATGGTATAATGAACATTAGACCCCGTAGTTCAAAACAGGCACGGACGTAAACTGACAAATGTGCGGACTTCATTGTTCAAACCACTGTTAAAAGAAAATGATTGAGAGCCTTTTTATTCTTCTAGCAGAGACATGTTATCCCGTATCGAGCTTGTAAAGCTGGGAAGGGTCACAAACCCCATCCCGCTTCAGCGCTCTTATCAAACAGCTATACTCGGCCATGTTTCAGCGGCCGGTGCCGAAAACCTAGTAATTTAACTAAGTAGACATTTATAACAGGAATAAAAATGAGAATCAAGAAAATCCATAACATCCGTCTATACTCAGAAAGCATGCAGTACCGTCGATTACCCAAAATCATAAGAAAACATATCTAGGGAGAAAAGTAAGACAGAGAGTTACTATGAATATATCATATGAAAAGAAAATAACATTAAATAGAAAATGATCACCCATACACAACAGTAACAAATAAGTTCACGACCTGTAGAATCTAGCCGAGAGCCAGATATCTTGTTCCAAGCAAAACATTAACTATTAACCAGCTCCATATGTAAACCCCAGGCGGAAAGACCGAGAGCGGCCATACAACTGATATACTTTGCTTAAACACGGTATAAACAAATTCTGAAAGAACAAGAATCATTTTCCAGCGACTGGGTGAGTATATATATAAATATATATATTAAACAATACAGCATGTACAGACCCGAGCAATCTTATCGGTCAACAGACGATAAATGGAAAGGAAAAACTCTTGTTGAATTAATGTCTTCCAGTACATCAAATTTTAGCGCCATGGGACGCGACCAAATATGATTGACAGAGATTAAACTTACAGCCAAGGTAAAAATTGAGTGCATGTCCTGAAATATGTAAAACCCCTTTGAGTCGAGGCTCAAAAAGGAAAAGTTCTAAAAACCCTGTAAGACCAGCTAAAACCCTAAGCTAGGTGACCCTGTATGAAGGATAACTCAAAGCCAACTCATGCCACGATTGCATGATGGTGAGAGTGGCGAATTACCTGTAGAAAAGGAAACATAATCACTATAGCTGCCTGAACAAACTGAGTTCCGCATGAAAATAAATATGGTTCAATGAGAGTTACCTCACTTGTAACAGTAGATTAAAAAGCTGTTAGATAACCTCGGAATAAATAGATGGACCAGAAGTATTTGGGTGTAAGGAGTATCACAGTAAATAGAGGGTTTGTATCTGCACACACCTGGTGGAGGAGACTGAACCCGCTAACCGGACCAACTCTTCCTGGAAGGCAACGGAAGAATGGAGTTTAAGCAGACATAGGACATTGACCGTAAGCTTGAACTTATGCAGAGAACGCCTTGTGGTTTGGGAAGCGAACTCTTACCTCCGATAGCCGATGGTGGAGTGGAACTACAGGCTTAAGGCATCCGAGCTGAAGAGCTTAGACTTGTGCCAACTATGGTGGAGCATGCCTGTATAAAAATATATATTTATAACCCTTCTACCTATTGCAATCGAAACAAATAACACTTCAGGTCTGCTTATAGAAAAATAACTGAGACTTAAACATCAGAAAAACAAAACGATGGCTAGCTTACCTCGGTTTAGAGAACGCCGGAAAAACCAGAAGGAGCCAAGCTGTGGTGCGCGCCATGGAAGAGGAACCGCAGAGTGAGAAATGGCCCATGGGAAAAATGTCGTCTGGTGGTCATTCCCTCGCATTCCTCCGAGTAAGTCGAGGCGCGATAGCATAGTAAACACCCGGATTAATCTCCTATACAGTAGATAACGCTGGAGGAGGACACATGGCATTGGCGAGGAGTGTGAGAAGCCATCCGGACGGATATTTCAATATTCTATTTAATGAACAGATTTGTCAGGAATCGCCGAGATTTCATCCGGCGGGTAACCGGAGATCTCGAGCGATCGATCATTAAACTCCCATATGAAATATTAAATGATAATGATAACGTGTTTGTTGTTAAGTCTGTTAACAAGTTGTGCTATGTTAAAACATCAATAAAAACCCAACGTGCTTTCCCTTGTGTTTAAATGCATTACGAATTGTGATTAAAACCATAGTCTCGACGAGATTTTAGGGTTGATCGACAAATAGTTTATAAAGATATGATTTATAGTTAGTAGTCTTATTAAATGAGTTGTATAAAATTTTTTACATTTATGTTGTTTCTATAGTAATTGTGTAGAGAGATGTGACATAATCCCTTGTTTAGATTAATCCATTGGGTTTATAATATCAATCCCTTGGGTTTATTAATCTAACGGTCCATATTTCTAGGGTATAATATTATTCATAGTGTTTATAATATTAATCCTAGAGTTTAATATAAATCCCTTGGTTTATAATCATGGTAAACCATGGTTCGATGTCACATTATGACAAATATTGTCTCGATATGAAAATAAAACATGGTCAACCATGGTACAACATCACATTATAACAAAGATTGTCTCAATATGAAAACAAACCAAGGTAAACCATCTTCAACCATTGTCAACCATGGTCAACCATGGTCAAATGCCACATTGTGACATAGATTGTCTCAAAATGAAATTTAATCATGGAAAATATGAAAATCAACCAAGGTCAATCATGATAAACCATGTTCCAACGTCACATTGTCACAAAAATTTTCACAATATAAAAATTAGCCATCGTCAATCATCATCAACCATGGTCAACCATTGTCAACCATGGTCCAATGCCATATTTTCATAGAGATTGTCTCAATATGAAAACCAAAAATGGTCAATCATGGTTAATGATATTCAATAACCATGGTTACATTTTGAGACATATTGTCTCATGGTCCAACGTCACATTGTCACAACCATGGTCATCCATGGTCATCCATGGCCAACCATTGTCAACCATGGTTTAACGTTGCATTGTGACAAAGATTGTCAATATGAAAATCAACCATGGTGAATGGTCAATCATGGTAAACCATGGTCACTCATGGTCCAACGACACATTGTGACAAGTATTCTCTCAATATGAAAATCAATCATGGTAAAACATGGTCCAACATCACATTGTGACAAATATTGTCTCAATATTAAAATCAACCTGGTCAACCATGTTCATTTTAGGGTTTATAATATTTATCTTAGGATTTATATACATTGGGTTTACACTATTAATCCTTTTGGTTTTTAGTTTTTTTGTATTAATCTCCTATTTTTATTTGTGGCTTGAGTTTATAATATCAATCGCTTACCTTTATTAATATAAACGGTTCATATTCCTAGGGTATAATATTATTGATAAGGTTTATGATATTTATCATAGGGTTTAATATATATCCCTTGGTTTTATAATCCATTAGGTTTATAATATTAATCATAGGGTTTATATTCCTATGGTTTAATATTAAGCTTACTTTTTAAAATATTAATCCTTAGATTTTATATTTTTAGGGTTTATTTTCCTAGGGTTTAATATTCATCCTAGGGTTTAATGTTATTCGCTTGGGTTTTTAATATTAAACCCATGGTATAACCATGGTCATCCATGATCAATCATGCTCAATATGTAAATCAACCAAGGTTAATCATGGTCAACCATGGTCCAACGTCACATTGTGACAAAAAATGTCTCAATATCAAAATCAACCGTTTTCAACCATGGTCAACCATTATCAAACATGGTCCAACATTGCATTGTGACAAAAATTGTCTCAATATGAAAATCAACCATGTCCAGTCATGGTCAATAATCATCAATACCCATGGTTACATTTTGACACATATTATCCCATGGTCCAGCATCACATTGTCACACATTGTCACAACCATGGTCATCCATAGAAAACCATGGTCAACCATGGTCTGACGTCGCATTGTGACAAAGATTTTCAATATGAAAATCAACCATGGTCAATGGTCAATCATCTTAAACCATCGTCACTCATGGTCCAACTTCACGTTGTGATAAATATTCTCTCAATATGAAAATCAATCATGGTCAACCATCATCCAATGTCACCTTGTGACAAATATTGTCTCAATATGAAAATAAACCATGGTCAATGATGTTCATTTTAGGGTTTATAATATTTATCTTAGGGTTTATATATCTTAGGTTTACAATATTAATCCCTTTTGTTTTTTAGATTTTTTGTATTAATCCCTTGTTTTTATTAGTGGCTTGGGTTTATAATATCAATTCATTGGCTTTATTAATCGAAGGGTTCATATTCCTAGGGTATAATATTATTGATAGGGTTTATGATATTTATCACAGGGTTTAATATATATCTCTTGGGTTTATAATACATTAGGTTTATAATATTAATCATAGGATTTATATTACTAGGGTTTAGTATTACACTTAGTATTTATAATGTTAATCTACTGCGTTTATTAATTTTAGCATTTATTTTCCTAGGGTTTAATATTCATCCTAGGTTTTAATGTTATTCCTTTCGGTTTTTAATATTAAACCATGGTCAACCATGGTCAACCATGGCCCAACGTCACATTGTGACAAATATTCTATTAATATGAAAATCAATCATGGTCAACCATGGTCCAACATCGCATTGTGACAAATATAGTATCAAAATGAAAATAAACCATGGTCAACCATGTTTGTCTTAGGGTTTATATATAATATTTATTTGAGGGTTTATATACCTTGATTTTACAATATTAATCCTTTGGGTTTTTTAGGTTTTTAGTATTAATTCCTTGTTTTTATCAGTGCATCGTGTGTATAATATCAATCCATTTTTTTTATTAATCTAAGGGTTAATATTCCTAGGGTATAATATTATTGATAGGGTTTATAATATTAATCTTATGGTGTTATATAGATGCCTTAGGTTTATAATCCATTAGGTTTATAATATAAATTCCTTGGGTTGATAATATTAATCATAGGGTTTATATTTCTAGCATTTAATATTAAGTCTAGAATTTACAATATTAATCTCTTGGGTTTATTAATTTTAGGGTTTATATTCCTAGGGTTTAATATTCATCCTAGGGTTTAATGTTAATCCCTTGGGTTTTTAATATTAACCGTAAGGTTCATGATATGAATATTAGGGTATAATGTTTATCTTAGGGTTTATAAAATTTATCTTAGGGTCTATATCCCTTGGGTTTATAATATTAATCTCTTGGGTTTAATATTATTCCCTTGGGTTTATAATCACTTTCATTTTTAGCATTAATCTCTTGGGTTTATTATTCCCTTGGGCTTATAATATCAACGTCGCATTGTGACAAAGAATGTCAATATGAAAATCAACCATGGTCAATGGTCAATCATGGTAAACCATGGTCACCCATGGTCCAATGTCATATTGTGATAAATATTCTCTCAATATGAAAATCAATCATGGTTAACCATGTTCCAATGTCACATTGTGACAAATATTCTATCAATATGAAAATCAACCATGGTCAACCATGTTCATTTTAGGGTTTATAATATTTATCTTAGGGTTTATATAACTTGGGCTTACAATATTAATCCTTTGGGTTTGTTTAGGTTTTTTGTATTAATCCCTTGTTTTTATTAGTGCTTAGGGTTTAATATTAAGTATAGTGTTTACAATATTAATGCCTTGGGTTTATGAATTTTAGGGTTTATTTCCTAGGGTTTAATGTTATTCCCTTGGGTTTTTAATATTAAACCATAGTCAACCATGGTGCAACATCACATTCTCACAAATATTCTCTTAATATGAAAATCAATCATGGTCAACCATGGTCCAATGTTGCATTGTGACAAATATTGTCTCAATATGAAAATCAACCATGGTCAACCATGTTTTTATTAGGGTTTATAAACCTTGAGTTTACAATATTAATCCTTTGGGTTTTTTAGTTTTCCAGCTTTAATTCCTTGTTTTTATTACTGCATTGTGTGTATAATATCAATCCCTTCACTTTATTAATATACATGGGTTCATATTCCTATGGTATATTATTATTCATAGGGCTTATAATATTAATCCTAGGGTTTTATATAGATGCCTTGAGTTTGTAATCCATTATGTTTATAATATAAATTCCTCAAGTTTATAATATTAATCATAGGGTTTATATTTCTAGGGTTTAATATTAAGCCTAGTGCATACAATATTAATCCTTTGGGTTTATTAATTTTAGGGTTTATATTCTTTTGATTTTTTTAGGGTTTACATTCCTAGGGTTGAATATTCATCTTAGGGTTTAATGTTATTCCCTTGGGTTTTTTTAATTAATCCCTTGGGTTTCTAATATTAATCATAAGGTTCATGATATAAATCTTAGGGTATATTGTTTATTTTATGGTTTATAATATTTGTCTTAACGTCTCTATCCCTTGGGTTTATAATATTAATCTCTTGGGTTTAATAGTATTCTTTTATATTTATAATCACTTGTGTTTTCAGTATTAATCCCTTGGGTTTATCTGTCACTTGGGCTTATAATATCAATAGTTTAATACTGTAACATTGGAATGATACAAAAATGTATCCAACGTCACATTCTGACAAACATTGTCTCAATATGAAAATAAATTTAACCACCATTATCACAATGTTACAATACATTGCAATTTATTCAATGTTGCATTGTTACATTACAAAACATGGGTTTAATACAAAGTTTATAATATTAGGCCCTTTTAATATTCATTTTATAATATTAAAGTTTAATATTTTATTTGTAATTTTTAGTATTAGGGTTTAATATAAATCCCTTGGGTTTATCAATCCCTTTGGTTTTTAATATTAATCCTTTGGGTTTATCAATCCTTTAGGTCTATAATATTAATGAGTAGGGTTTAAGAGTATTCCCCTCGATTTATAATCCATTGAGTTTATAATATTAACCCCTTAGGTTTATTAATTACTTGGATTTATAGTATTAATCTCTTGGGTTTATAATATTAATCCTAAGGTTTGTAATATTAATATTAGACTTTATATTCCTAGGGTTTAATATTAATCCTAGGATAAATGTTATTCCCTTAGGTTTATATTCTCTCAGGTTTTTAATATTAATCCAATGGGTTTAGAAATCCCTTGGGTTTATAATATTGTTCCAAGGTTTCTAATATTAGTCATATAGTCTATATTCCTACGATTTAAGATTAAGCCTACAGTTTATAATATTAATCTTATGGCAAGTTATATTAATCCATTTAGTTTATAATCCCTCAGGCTTATTAATATTAGGGCTAATGTAGTATTAACCACACCGGTGCAGTTTTATTAACAGATGCACTGGTGTTGTTAGTTAACAAACACACCAAATATTGGGGAAAAAACGCAACTTTACTTTTTTGAAGTGAAAAACAAGTGGTAAATTGAAAAATGGGGGGAGGGGGGGGGAATTATTTTTGGAAATGTAATTTCATAAAAAAGTTCTTTAAATAGTAAAAGCTATTCATTATTTCATTATTTTAAAAAAAAAATTCGGGGAGGGATTTGCACGAGAGACATACCTGGAACAAGAGGGCACAAGAGCACTATGGAGCAAAAAAATACTTTCGAACAACAACACTATTCAGAGAATCATAATTTGAAACATCTAGTGATTCACATAAAAACCCTGTAGTATAGTAAAATTGTTAAATTTCACTGTAATAATTTTTTTTTTTACAGTTGCTATTAGATTTAATACATGCATAGTAAAAATTTAAAATTTTACTGTGCATTTTACTAATAAAATCATTTCCAATCTCTATTCCTATTTACATTTAATTAAAATTCGGAAAGAAAAAACAATAAAAAATCCATTCTTAAGTTAAAACCTTGCTTCTTCTTGTTTATGTGAGTTCCCAATTAGGCCTTTTCATTATATATATATATATATATATGCGTATGACATCTAACCTGCGGGACCACTTGCAGAGTCGGATCCCAATCCATGTCGGCCCTTGCACGATTTAAAAAAAAAACAGATTTTTTTAAATCAGTGCACACTATTTAAAATAACACACCAGTGTGTGATTGTGGTATAGCGCACCCAACACGTATTGAATTAAAACATCGTTTGATAAAAACAATTTTTTATTAATTTATGTTTATGTTATACGGTGCACTGGTTTTAATATAATGCACTGGGCCTTCTTGTTTACAAAGATCACTGTACAGTGTTTCTATTGTATTGGCGATGCGCTTATAAGAACCTACCACACTTCGTTCGGTGCGTACATTGTGAAATGCGCACTGTTTTCTTGATTTTTTTTTTACCTGAATAGTATGTGATTTATTTATGCAATATATTAATGAATGATACAGGTTTCATATTGATAAAGAAATGGTTGACAAGAGTTCAAGTAACAAAAATACTAATAACACATCCAGAAAAGAAAAAAAGACAAGTTCTTTGTAAATTCTTTACAAAAATTATTATTTTCTAACTATATGTATGTTTAACTAATATCTATTGTTTAGTGTGTATCATGCAGAGCCACAAAATGATGAAGCTCGATAAGGTTATTTATGATCTAAGACCAAAAGAGCATAAAATCTTGATGGAAAAATTACAGAAGGATGAATCAGGTGAAAGAAAAAATACTATTGATCCAATATGAGTTTCTTTTTTGAATTTTCATTAATAATATACTTAAAAATAAATTAGATAACATGTTTCAAACAATATATTAATTCAAATATGTTTAATGTTCTACAGGGACCAACAACGAAGAAAATGAATGGTGTTCTAAGCAAAGAAACAAAATAGAACATGCAAATGAAAATGAATTACTCCTTAGCTCATCTGGAGTGGTGTTGGAGGTTAATGAAAGGGGGGTGATTTTACAAAACTTTGAGGGATCTAGTGGAACGAATGTATAGACGTTCTTTCCAGTTACAATACAAAAATCAATCCAATGATTCCAAGAAATAAATTTGATTTAAAATACACGATGAGTTTCCATAGAATTGGTCAATGAGACATGTCAGACTTTTAATAGAAAAAATGTACAAAAAAAAAAGAAGGATTGAAAAATTAATAATCCTTTAAATTTTTTTCTAGAATTATATGTATATATTACTACAAAGCAATCATTTATAAATATCATTTTTTTTATATTAAATTTTCATATATCAATATAAAAATTAAATAGTTTATTGTCATGTTACATTTTCAGGAAGATTATGAAAATCTCAAAGGATGAACAAGCTGATATCAGAAATATGCCAGTAGGAATGTCCAAAAATCTGTACAAGGAGATGGTCAAACAAATGGACATAATTGTATCGCACGAGGAGCCATCTCAACAACAATGTGCTTCTAATTTAGTATGTAATCATTGAATTTTTTTATTAGGTACAATAAACAAACAATTTAGCATTAAATATTATTTTTCAAGTATTTTCTTGGAGAAAAGAAAAGAAATTGGAACCCATTCAGCACATAAAACAGGACGACAAGGAAGAAAAGGGTTGATATCAATGTTTGTGAGTAATTTTTACTTCCTTATAACAACTTAAATAGATTTAATTTTTGTATATTTTAAGTTGTTTTACATTAATCATTATTGAATGTATTAAAACATGTGATAACATACAAAGAGGAACCATCATAAGAATTAATTGAAATTGGGTTAAATATGAGTTGCCAGTATATGTTGGCAGATCGGAAATTATTTGTGAAATTTGTAAGCATCTATCTTGTTTTACTTAGCTCCGTCTATAATTAATAGAACAAAAAAATCTTTTATAATAAATCTATGATTTTTTATGGGGTATAAAACTTGCAGGAAACAAAGTATGGAACTGCGCCAACAAATGAATTGTTGAGAGATGGCATGAAATTTGGTTTCAAAAGAATGTGTATAGTTCATGAGTCAATTCTTGCTATGGGACATTTCTTTTCGATTTACATTGTTGCATATTATTTAACATTTCAATTTTCATTATTCTCACCAATGTATATACACTATTACACTTTATTTTTATGTTTGTAGATAGAACTTGAAGAATAAAAAAACAATCAACATAATGAAAAAAACATTCCTCCAAATAACCCAAGTCATGGAAGTAGCTCGAGCGGTGACAACAATTCCAACGAAGAATGATGATTAATATCATGTTTGGATATCAAAGTAGGGCATTTTATGTTTTGAAATATTTGTCTTTGAAATCAGACATTTTTTTTAATGTAACGTACATAGTGTCCCAATTGAAAGACAAAGGGATACCAATAATTGTCCCATTTTGTATGACAAAGAGTGTCTTATATATAGATATAGATATAGATATAGATATATATATATATATATATATATATATATATATATATATATATACATTTTAATTTATTCTATTGCCTTCTCCATTGTCGTTGTGAAATGTTAAACCACTGATTAGATATTATAATCAAGAGATGCGAAATCTGATGATATGATATAAAAAATTAATCCAAACATCACATTCAAATGCACTAATAAAAATTTAATTGATATAAATATTGTTATAAGATATGTGTCGACTTTTGATGAATAATGAATTTAAAAAAATCACAATAATTGCACTATCACAGGTCGTTGTTTCTAAAACTAGAAAATGAACACCAGTGCATTTGTATGATACTACACACTAGTGTGTTTCTACGACCTATGGGCACCGCAAAAATACCAATACCAATTAGAATGCTTGGTGCACTTTATCAACAACTACCACCCAGGCGGTCGGATAGGCATTGCATGCACCAGTATGGTTTTCCTTTAACACGTCGGTGCATTTTTAAAACTTAACGACCCGGTGCATTTTAACACCTAAATGGCCCAGTGCGTCTTTGTGGGTGACACGCACTAAGACATTGCTAAATGCCCTGGGGCTTCTGAAATTTTTTTTCCATCCCGGTGTTTGGTATATTTACAGTACCGGTGCATACATGGTAAAATGCATCGGTGCGTTCACACATGATGCACGCACTGATGAGAAAAACATACATAAAAACCTCCAGCCACCTATTTTTTTTAGTTGTCTTGAATTTCCATTAGAAGCTCTGTCAAAACCTCCTTTACCAAAAATAGATGTTGTAGAAATGTTTTTTTGACAATTTTGGCCAATTTTATAACACTAAAAACCTCCTTTATAACCTCCACTAGAGGGTATTTCCCTTGTAGTGCATTGTGGGGATCATTTTTTCCCAATTGTGTTAACGTTTGTTGTTTGTCACATTGTGATGTCATTTGTTATTCGTCACACTCCAATGATGTTTACTTTTTTTATTTCTTTTTTATGTTATTTTTGTTCATCACATTTCAATGTTGCTTATTTTTTGTCATTTTGCAATTGCATTTGTTATTGTCATATTTCAATGTTTTGTATTTTTCATCACATTATGATGTTGTTTGTTATTCATCACACTACAACATCATTTTTTGTTTGTAACATTTCAACATCATTTCTTGTTCATTACATTAACAATCATTTCTTGTCAGTTATTTTTTCCAATTGTAGAATTGTTTGTTATTTGTCACATTGCAGTTCTTTTGTTGTTCATCACATTGGGATGCCAAATTTTTTTATCACATTACAACATTGGTGTTTCTTTACAACATTTACCTATAAATGATTGTGGCCGACTATGATTTTCCATGGTGCCCAATGACCATTGCACCTATGTTGACTATAGTTGACTTTGATGAACATGTTGACTATGGTTGAACATGAAGCCCATGTTGACCATGGTTGACTATCATTGACCATGTTTACTATATGACATCATTTTATTTTTAACCACATTTTGGCATCGTTTTTTGTTCATCACATTGCAACATCGTTTATTTTTCATCACACTATAATGACGATTTTGTTTGTGAGATTGTGACATCAGTTTTTTTTTTATCAATGATTGTATTAATGTCTAAATGACTATGTTCATGTATAGATTATTGTATTAATGTATAGATTAATATATTAACATACTGCTATCAAATTATTAACATGTAGATTAATCTATTAATGTATTAATATTTGTTGAACATTACATTGTGATGTTGTTTTTGTTTGTGACATTGTGGTGTTTATTTTTTATCAGCATTTACTTATAGATGATTGTGGTCAACCATGGTTGACCATGATTCCCATGGTGACTATGGTTGACCATGGTACCCACGTTGGCCATGGTTAATTATGATGGTCATGTTGACTATGGTTGACGATTTAGACTATGCAACATTGATTTTCTTCCTATTATGATGGCATTTGTTGTTTATCCTATTGTGATGTTTTTTGTTTTTCATCACATTGTCAAATCATTTTTTATTCACCACATTACAACATCACAATGTGACATTATTTGTTGTTCATCACACTATGATGAATTTTTTTCTTTTCACATTATAATGTCAACTTTTTGTTTACTAATGATTTTATAAATGTCTACTAATGCTAATAAGCTAACTAATGTCGATAAATAAACTAATTCCTATAAATTAATGAATGTATATACATTATTGTAGTATGCATAATTATCTTTATGTATAGTTATATAATTATTAATGTATTAATATTTGGTTAATAATGTGTTAATGTATAAATTAATGTATGATTGAGATTAACCATTAGGAATGTGTATTTCATCCTAAGGGTCATAGGTTCAAATATAAAAGGAGTAGAGTATATTTAACTTAATAGAATTTAGCAATAAATCACTTCAAGAACATGGCTATAATTACTATTATGATTATTAATGTGTAGTAATTAATATATAATGGTGGTGAGTACATCTCCAATGAATTCAAGAACTTCTGTAGCAAAGAAGAATTCAGAGAGAACTGATTGTGCCTCATGACCCACAGCAGAATGGGTTCACAGAAAGAAAGAACAGAACAATTGTGGGTGTAGCACGAGTGATGTTGCATGATTAGGGCCTATTGTTGCATCTGTGGGTGAAGGCATGCAACACAGTGGTATTTGTGCAAAACCATTGTCCTCATCGGATACTTGGCATAAGTACACCAGAAGAGGCTTTTACTGGTAAGAAACCTGATGTTTCACATTTTAATATTTTTGGCTCATTTGTTTATGTGCATGTGACCAAAGACACCAGGAAGAAGCTAGAACCAATAGCTAAGATTGGGATATTTGTGGGGTACACTGAAAATCCACACAACTAACGGGTGTATGCTCTAAACAACAGAATGAATTTTTTGCGACGGGATATAAAAGTTGATGAGAAGAAAGCCATGTGATTGTCCCCTAAGAGGGACCTGGATTTGCATGTAGAGGAGGAACTCTTGGTTCCAAAGAATTAACCTCAGGATGTGGAGCAGCCACATGCGGAGATCATGGAGTGGCAGAAAAAACTCATGTAGAGCCATCCACCATAAATGGTAGAAGGCACACCATGGAAGCTGATAGATTGAGACTTGATGCAGCAAATATGGTAGGAGCCCCTAATTCACTGCACAGATAGAGATAGTCTCCAGATAGGTTTATTAGATACATGGCTCTTATCAGAAATTGTATTGTGACAGAACCATATTCCTTTCAGGAAGCAGTGCAGCAACCAATTTGGATTGTTGCTATGGTAGAGGAGTATGACTCCATCGTCAAGAACAGTGGATAGGAGATTGTCCCAAGACTAGTTGACAAATCAGTGGTTAGATCTAGATGGATATATAAGGTGAAGCAAGTTGCTGATGGGAGTGTGGAAAAGTACAAGGCCAAATTTGTCGCCCGAGGATTCTCACAAGATGAGGGGATCGACTATGATGATACTTGCACACAAGTCACGAGGTACTCTTCCATTAGATCTATCCTTGCACTTTCAGCACAGATGGGATGGTGCATTCATCAGATGGATACAAAAACTACATTTCTCAATGTATTTATTGAGGAAAAAGTGCACATAGAGCAGAAAGAAGGTTTCGAGATATTTGACAATGAGTCGCATGTGTGTCGACTCAAGAGAGCACTGTATGGGTTGAAGAAAGAACCTCGTGCTTGGTACACCCAGATTGACAGTTATTTCACCGAATTGGGCTTCACCATAAGTAAAGAGGATGCAAACCTGTACCAAATTATGGTTGATGGTAAGCTCTTGATTATCGTACTTTATTTTAATGATCTAATTTTTACAGGTGATGAGAAATTGATAAACTCATGCAAGGAATATCTGGGAAGGGAGTTTGAAATGAAGGACATGGGACTCCTTCACTATTTCCTCAGTTTGGAAATATGGTATTGGGATGGTGAAATTTTTTTTTTCTCAAGGAAGGTATGCCAAAGAGATACTCGGTAAGTTTCACATGGAGACCTGTAAGCCCATGGACACTCCTCTTCAAGGAAATTGGAGGAAAGAGGATGCTACTTCTGGAGAAGTAGTGGGTGCTACTACCTACAGGAAACTAGTAGGTTCACTAATGTACTTGGTGAACACCAGACTGAAAATTTGCTACGCAATTAACCAACTAATTCAAGCTACGGTTAAGCCAACAAAGCTCTTTTGGAAGGCGAGGAAGCTTGTCTTGAGATATCTCAGGGGCACTACAAAGTATGGATTATGGTACATACAGAAATAGGGAGTGAAGCTTCAAGGCTTCACGGATGTAGATTGGGCAGGCAGTCCATCAGACAGAAAGAGCACATCAGGAGGGATCTTCAACATAGAATCGACATCAGTTTCTTGGTACAGCAGTAAGCAGTGATCTGTGGCACTCAGTTCAGCTGAGGCAGAGAACATGGAAGCAAGTCAAGTTGCATGTGAGGCCATCTGGATGAGAAAGATCCTGGTTGGTTTGTTTGGTTCTCAGGTGGATCCGACAGTGATACATTGTGATAACCAGAGTTGCATTAAACTCTCGGTTAATTTGGTGTTTCATGATAGGTCCAAGCACATAGACATCCAGTACAACCATCTCAAATATTGTGTTGAGAGGCGCATAATTTTACTTCAGTACATTCCCACGGAAGATCAGGATGCAGATATTCTGACGAAGGCGCTCACTAGGAGCAGATTTGAATACCATAAAGGTAGGATCGGGGTGGAAGATAATCCCTTTCTTGTTGAGAGGGAGTGTTGAAGTCCAACAAGAAATCGCAGCACCTACACCAGTGTGGGACCAATAGGTCCTAGTAGCACCTACACTAGTGTGGGCTAAATTTGGTGCAGTGTCTATTTTAAGTTACCCTTAATTAAATTGGACAATAAAATGTAATATTATCTCATAATCACTTATAATAGTTAACTGAGTGTGATAGAATCAGGTAGCTAATGAATTTCGAGTTGAGGGTGGTTAGCGAGGCATGCAGAGTAATTCTATTAGTTATGAAGTTTGAATTACAGTTGGAGTATTAGTTTAATGCATGTGTAATTAGTTAACTCAGTTAGGTCAGTTAGAGTCAGTTGAACTAGTTGTAACTGTTTGTTGCACTAGTGAGATATCAAGTGAATTAAATAGTATTTAATTCATAATCAGTGATTTTTCATGCAATTGAAGATTTACTATTAATAGTTGCATGCATGTCAGTTCCAGTGGAGACCTAGTTGATACAAAGGTGAAAGGGAGGTTAAATATCAGTTGTGTGATTAGTAGATTGTTTGCATGCAACCAAACATCCATTGGATTTCCCATGATCCTCGCGTAGTTTAGGAAGGCCATAATTCCTAAATAATAGGGATTTCATTCATCAGGAATTGCACAAGCAAGGCAGGGTGTTTAGAGACTGAGAATTGGCTAAGTGTTGGTGAGTTTTGTCTAGGACAGTGTGAGAGAGTTAGAAGAGTGTAGGAGACTCTTCTGAGAAGAGTGCATTGTAATTGTTTCATGATTCCATGGTTAATATACAATAGAAGATAGAGGGTTTTTGAGTAGCAATATTTCCCCATGAAATTATTTGTGTTGTGGTTTGATTTTATTCTTCTTTGCTTCATGTGATTGGTGATTATGTTTAATTTGCGTAATTGATTTGTAAAATCGATTCAGTATCTAGCTTTAGTACATTGTTAGATCATATTGAATCCATTGATATACATATGTTTTTATAATTTCTACATATATCAAGGCAGAGTTTTAGAACGCTTCAGATCCATAAAGGAATACTGCATAACTACAGCCTCTACCATTATCATCAACCTACGACTATGAAGAGGAGGAATAGGGGAACAAGGAAAATCTAAATCCTTATTGGATCAGGGGGAAGCAACACCTCAAAATAGGAAAACAACAAAACAAGGCCTTCCTTCAAGAACATAATACTAGGGAACAAAAATAAAATTGCCCCTACATAACCAAAGGACAACACCCCTAGGTCTTACATAGTAGAGCAGGTGAATTATACTCATGAACTGGCCATAGATATACCTGATATTGATGACCATTAAAACACACATGAGGTCCAATCACTTATATGCCATTTCAATAGTTTCTGGCCCAAAATAATGGACCTCTTTCATTGGATATTCAAAAACTAGACCATGGAGTGCAAAATATATCTCTGCTCCAAAGGCTTCTTCATAGTTAAATTCCAACATTTAGAAATCAGAGACTACATTCTCCAGGAGGGTCCATGGTTTTGGGGTTCCACGGGACTTTACATCACCCCATGGTTCCCGGATTTTGATGCAAACATTATGGTAGTTTCCAGAATGCTAGTTTGGGTCAGGCTATATAATCTCCCCCTACATTTATGGAGTGGCAATGTCCTTGAAGGCATTGGGAACATCATTGGGCAATACATCAAAACAGATACACAACGACTAGAGGAGATAATCTTAACCTTCGCACGTATTTGTGTGGAAATTGATCTCAAAAAAGAACTGCCAGAAAGCATTCATTTGGTACATAAACATCAAAAATGGATGCAACATCTAGACTATGAAAACATAGCCTTAAAATCCAGAATCTACAGACAGACCAATCATTTGAAAAATACTCGTCCTGAAGCAAAGAGAGATAACCAAAGAAAGAAGAGGGCCGGAAAATCACCCAAAGGATGATAATTTCCTCCATGTGACTCAAAGGAGGAGATAGAATAAGAAGCGGAAGTACCCACTACAACTGGGAAAAAAATCAGTCAACAATTGTCCCGGATGCATAAGAAAAAGAACCTCAGGATCCATTTGAAATACAAACACACTAGGACACGCCTGCAAAGGAACTAGTTGTTTCAAACATTGGTGGGAATAAACGACATCATTCATCAGACACCTCTGACTTAGGCAAGGACGTTGGAGTAGGTACAGTTGAAAATCAGATCACCCTTGTCTCCCCCATGTCATCTCAAGGAGCATGGCAGAAGGTGGAAAATACAAAGGGAGAAAAACTTAGTTTTTCTCCTCATTTGTATATCATTGGTCTCTTGCATGATTTTTGAACACCAGTCATGGCTGGTTGTTGGTTTATTTTGCAGCTGATGCAACATGTAACTTTGTTTCTCATAATAAAATTATGACTTTTCCCTTGGAAAAAAAAATTACATTTAAGATATTTTCTTTTTTACTTCTTAATTTTATTATAATTTTTATTTTATTCTTTAGTTTTTCCATTTTAAATTTTATTTAATCCCAACCATATTTATTTTAATTTTAATCTATTAAGCGAGAGAGATTGAATTTTTTTAAATGTAAATTTTTTAGAGAGTTAAGATGAATCTATGTAAACTTTTTTGAGAATTAAGATGAATCTATGTTGGTTATTAAAATATAATTAGAGAAAGCATATGAAATGATATTTTGTATAAAAATATTGATGACCTAAATATGTTATTTGTTAACCACGTAAACAACACAACACACGATCATGAAAAAAATGAACACTACAACCATGAAATTAAAAAAACAATAGAAGTTCAACACTAAAACCATGAAATTACTATTAAAAAATAAATAAATAGAGGAAAAGAGAACAATGAACCAGAGTCTTGTTATTATACACAAATAATACTATGTTTTTTTTTATGATTGTTTTAAAGGCGGATATGGACATCCATATATTATTCAGAGCACATATAGCGACAAAGGAATCCAATCGCACAGCCATACATTGAATTGATTAGATAGGTTTTTGCGAGAACAAGTAACATATTTCATTATATGGGTTTTTCAAAGCGTAGACAACAAACATATTTATGTTGATTTTAGTGAGTTCTAGATTCTAGAGTTCCACCGTTCTTTCTTAAATGAATCATATTAATAATAAATACTAAAATTGTATATTGTACGACAATATTTTATTAATACAGGGCAATACCAAAATAAACTCTTTGTAGAGCTATATTAATTATATTGCTATTGTATTAAAACATGCGAATATCTCGTGAAAGCCTATGTATGGAAGTAGAGCAATATTTATTTAATTATTGATGATCGAAGTAACAGTTTTGTTTGGGCCATCGTAGTAGCAAAGGCTGCCATGCGGGCAACCACATAATTTGATTTAACCATACGCTGCATCACAATTCCCAGAAAAGTACCACATTCTGAGTTGAAAAAAATTATATTATTTTGTATTAATGGAGAAAAGGTTACACAAGTTGTAACGTATCTCCTTAGTTTAGGATTTGTTCCTAGAGTTTAGGGGTTTGGTTGCAACTTCCTAATTTCTAGTATTGTACTTAATGATGTAATCTTTCATTCATGAAGGCAGAGTGTACGAGAGTGATCTCTCTGTTCTGAGTGTAGTCTCCAGGTGCAGTACTCACCTGTGAGCTACAACTCCTTTTTTCAATTCTGTGTATATTTTATCTTGGTATCAGAGCTCATATTAGGTGAGCCTGATCTTTTTTCGCCTTTGTGGCTAGAGTGCCTTTGTGGCAGAGTTTCCTTTGTTGCAGAAGAAGCCTTTATGGCTGAGCAGGTGGACTGCAGTAACACCTAGCTCACAGACTCAGATGATTTTTTAATTTTCTGAGTAGAAGGGGGTTGGCACGCTTTTCGCGCTGACAGTCGTGCCAGGAAGCGCAACTGGCGCGTCTGTTTGGCTGTTCGGCTCATAGTCACGCCACTACGCCAAAATACCAGATTGGCGCGGAGGCCAACGGAAAACTCGCGCCAAAAGATTTGCCTTACACCGTTTCAATTTGGGCGCAGATTTTTTGCACGGGAGGGTGCCAACTCACCTTCAAGGGGATCCGCGGGAAGCCTCACCTTCGCTGGACGATTTGCTAGGGGTGCAGATCGGAGAAGTTGTGGATCTATCCGGGAGAGGCAGATCGGATCAGTTTTGATTAGATCGGTTTTGTGGCTATATTGGAATACAACAGATTTGCTTATTCGAGCAAGATTGATTTGCAGATTTGTTAGAAATTGCTGGATCTGAATCGAAGATACAGTGGGTGGATCAGGAGACCAGCAGATCAATGGTAGAGCTGTGGCAGATAGGGTGACAAGATCTAACAGGTATTCATTTTTTTTTCTGAATCAGTTGGGTAGATTCATTTATTTGTAGATTAGTTCAGAATGAGTAATACGATGGAATATTATCTCCACGATTCTAGAAAACTTGATGGATCTAACTTCACGAATTGGAATTTCAAGATTCAGACCTTGCTTGAAGGTGCGAATGCATGGTCAATAGTTACAGGTGATGAGCAGAGGCCGAATTCACACAATGGGGGGAATATGCAGGAACAAGAATGGGATAAGCGAGAAAACAAGGCGAAATTTTTGCTAAAGATGTCCGTCAAGGACAACATTATCCCTCATATTAGAGACTGTAAAACGTCCGCGGAGATCTGGACAACCATCAAAAGCCTGTATCAGACCCAGAACACAAGTTGAATTATGGCACTCAAAAGCAAGCTATTTTCAATGAAGATGGACGAAAGTGAGACCGCTGTTGCATTCATTGCGCGAATCAAAGATGTGAAAGACGGATTGGGGGACATTGGGGAGAAGGTGTCAGACTCAGATCTCATCACAATCACACTGAACGGGATGAGAGATGAATATCAAATGTTCATCACTGGATTGGCGGCAAGGGAAAAAGCGCCTACATTTGAAGATTTGACAGGGATCTTGCTGCAAGAGGAGGAGTGGTGGCAGAATTTGAAACCTCAGAGCGATGATCTTGCTCTGATGGCAAAATGACGAGCATTCAAAGGGAAGTAGCCACAACAGCAATCACAGTCGCAACTGCAGCAGAAAGGAGGTATATCGCAGAAGAGTCCGTACAAAGGTATGTCTGTAAATCGGCCTGTAAAGAAATGTTATTATTGTGGAAGGAAGGGTCATATACAGAATGAATGCTTTAAGAAGCAGGCAGATGATGCAAAGAAAAGGTTGGCGATGGTGAAGCATAGAGGATATTTCGTTGAAGAAGATTTTGAAGAAGATGAAGATTTTAGTCACGAATTTCGACTGTTCACAGTTAACTGTTCCCTTTTAGCATCCAATGAGGACGACATTTGGTATGTCAATTCTGGTGCATCCTCTCACATGACAGGTAAAAAGGATTTTTTTGAAAACCTTGAAGAAAGTACATATGGATCGAAAATTTATTTAGTAGATGATAGTGGATACAAGATTAGAGGCTATGGGGATATTCCAGTCAAGTTACCAAATGGTAAAATCAGTCATCTTAAAAAAAATTTATATGTTCCTGGAATTAAGAAAAATCTGATATCTGTATCCATGATAACTGATCAAGATATGCAAGTCGAGTTCTTCAAGACTCATTGTGTCATAAAGGATTGCAGGAAAGAAATTGTTGCAACAGGCGTGCGTGTTGGAAGCCTATACAGGTTGGATTTAAAGAGTATACCACAGCGAGCCATGGTTGCAGGTGGATCGATAGCCGAACAACTCTGGCATCAGAGATTCGGTCATTTGAATTTGCAGGACCTCATGCTATTGCAGAGAAAAGGTATGGTTGAGGGACTCCCTATCTTTCATAATACTCAGTTAAATTGTGATGGATTTTCCTTAGGTAAAATGCATAGAGAACAGTTTCTTGTGCATGATAGAAGGAAGGAAACAAATGTTTTAGAACTAGTGCACACTGATATATGTGGACCTATGCAGACAAGGTCGCTAGGTGGAGCATATTACTTTCTGTTATTTACTGATGACTACACTAGATATTCATGGGTTTATTTTCTGAGTAGAAAAATTCAGAATTTCCAGTGCTTTATAGAATTTAAAACCTTGGTGGAAAAACAGTTTGGAAAGAGTATAAAAATTCTCCAATCTGATCAAGGGGGAGAATACAAGTTAGGGGAATTCATGAATTTCTGCAAATTTCACGGAATTGTTCAACAGTTTACAGTGCCACACACACCACAGCAGAATGGAGTGGCAGAGCGCAAGAACAAAACCTTAGTGGAGTGCGCAAGGAGCATGCTACAAGGTAAGGGTATATCTAATCGTTTTTGGGCAGAGGCTATTAATACTGCTGTATATTTAAAGAACAGAAGTCCTACCAGGTATCTTGGCTTCAAAACCCCTTTTGAAGCTCTATATGGACTCAAACCAGCAGTAAATCATCTAAGAGTATTTGGGTCAAAAGCATTTGCCCATATACCCAAAGCTGATAGGAAGAAATTAGATCCTAAAGCTGTTAAATGCATCTTTGTTGGTTATGGCACAGAATTTAAATCATATAAGTTGTTCAATCCTCAGTCTCGTAAGATATTTGCAAGCAGGGATGTAGTGTTTCATGAACAGTTTCAAGAAGGGAAAGATGACAGTGATGATGATTGGCACATTCCATTGTTGATGGATGAAGGCAACGAGGATGAAAGAGAGAAGGAGCAGGAGCAGAAACAGGAGCAGAAAGAAGATCAGAAAGAAGAACAGGAAGAAGGTGATAATGCAAGCCCAATTAGATCTGAAGAAAACAAATTTGAGGTAAGTCCCCTACCAAGGAGATCAGGTAGGAAGACTTAAAAACCATTAAGATTGAAGGACTGTGCTTTGATGTCAAATATTCTGAACATTGTAGAGCCCACTAATTACAAAGAAGCTAGTCAATTTGAGGAATGGAGGGCTGCAATGAATGAAGAGATAGAATCTATTCTTAGAAATGACACTTGGGACTTAGTTGAACTGCCTAAGAATAAAACACCCATAGGATGTAAATGGCTGTTTAAACCAAAAATGAACGCAGATGGAAGTATAGAGAAATTAAAAGCTAGGCTGGTTGCAAAGGGATATTCACAGTAGGAAGGTATAGACTTTGATGATACCTTTGCACCTGTAGCAAAGTTAAATACTATCAGAATGCTTATTTCTCTAGCAACTAAACATAATTGGGAGCTACACCAGCTTGATGTCAAATCTGCATTTTTAAATGGTGAATTAAAAGAAGAAATTTACTTAGTACAGCTAGAAGGGTTTGTAAAGCAGGGGCAGGAACATCTTGTTTGCAGGTTGAAAAAGGCACTATATGGCTTAAAGCAAGCACCCAGGTCTTGGTATGAAAAGATTGATTCTTTCTTTTTAGAGCATGGTTTTCATAGGAGTTTAAATGACCCAAATTTGTATACCAAGTACAATAATCAGGGGCAGATTATTTTGATTTCTTTATATGTAGATGACATGATTATAACAGGAAATGTAGATAATTTAATCAAAGAAATCAAAAGGCAGATGGCACAAGTTTTTGAAATGAAAGATCTCGGAAGTCTCCATTACTGTCTGGGATTAGAAGTATGGAGAGATACTGGGAAATCTTTTCTTACCCAAGGGAAGTATGCTAGAAATCTGTTGGAAAAGTTTGGCATGGATCAGTGTAGGTCAGCAGCGACACCTTTGCAGCAGAATTTGAAGTTGTGCAGTGACGATGGCACTAAGGAGGTGGAAGCCACCATGTACAGACAACTAGTTGGGAGTTTGATATATCTCACAACAACAAGACTAGACTTGGCATACTCTGTTAGTGTGTTGAGCCAATTCATGTCAAAATCGCTTGAAAGTCACTGGGTAGCAGCAAAAAGCGTGTTGAGGTATCTTTGTGGTACTGTTAATTATGAAATTTTATACACTGACACATCTGATGTTATTCTAGTAGGTTTTTCAGATTCAGACTGGACAGGTAACCTGGATGATCGAAGGTCTATCACTGGTTACGAATTCAACATAGGATTCGGGGTCATAGCATGGAGCAGCAAGAAGAAAAGCACTGTAGCACTGTCTTCGTGTGAAACTGAGTATCAAGCATTGTGTGCAGCAACGTGTGAAGCAATCTGGTTGAGAAGGCTTCTCAATGATGCAGGAGAAGAACAAAAGAAATCTACTTCCATCAAAAGCGACAACCAGAGCACTATTAAATTAGCATACAATCCAGTATTTCATAAAAACACCAAACATATAGACACTCAGTTTCATTTTGTTAGAGAGAAACTACAATCCAAATAAATCTTTGTTGAGTATTGTAAAACTTTTGACAATATGGCTAATATTTTTACAAAGCCTCTTGCACGTGTGAAGTTTGAATTGTTTAGAAGGATGCTAGGAGTTTAGGACAATCCTTTCTCCATTAAGGGGGGGAGTTGAAAATAATTATATTATTTTGTATTAATGGAGAAAAGGTTACACAAGTTGTAACGTATCTCCTTAGTTTAGGATTTGTTCCTAGAGTTTAGGGGTTTTGTTGCAACTTCCTAATTTCTAGTATTGTACTTAATGATGTAATCTTTCATTCATGAAGGCAGAGTGTACGAGAGTGATCTCTTTGTTCTGAGAGTAGTCTCTAGGTGCAGTACTCACCTGTGAGCTACAACTCCTTTTTTCAATTCTGTGTATATTTTATCTTTCTGCAATGTGATCCTGTCAATGTATAAAATTATATCCCTTGTGAAATAGTGATGGATGACTATTGTAATTTTTTTAACCAGATGTTGCAGGACAATTCCCAGAAAAGTACCACATTCTGCAATGTGATCCCGTCAATGTATAAAATTATATATCCCTTGTGAAATAGTGATGGATGACTATCTAAACAATGACTCAAAATTGATTCGATGACACTTGTGCTCCACATTGAATGCCAATGCTATGAGATATCACTATGGTAATATCTTTTGTGTGATTTGATTTATACTCATGCTGCTTTCTACTAATCAATCATTTTATTATATATATATAGTCATCCATCACTATTTCACAAGGGATATAATTTTATACATTGACAAGATCACATTGCAGAATGTGGTACTTTTCCGGGAATTGTGATGCAGCGAATTATTTTATTTTATTTTATTTTATTTTATCAGCGTAATTATTTTATTTATTTTATTTTATCATGATTGTATAGTTTGTATAATATGTTTTGGAATTTTCATTGTATTTAATAAAAATATATATTTTTTCCAATTCTTATAACATTTTTTTTCTTGGTGTATATGCAAATGTCACAAAATCAAACATTTTCATGTTCAACAATATTTTTTTTTAGATCTATGCTTCTTGTAAAATCAGATTTTAAACATTTTTCATGAAATGTCTATTCAAAAAATAAATTACAATTACTACTACTTTACTAGGTTCTATTTGAAAATCCTTTAGCCTTTAACATGCTCTAATTGTATCTTTTCTTTCTACAACATTTTTCTATAATCTATATATTGTAGTACATTGTATTTTTTATTTCATATTCTTTATGAAAAATAGAGACTCTTTTAATATGTATTGTAATTTGATTCTTTTATTGAACTCATTTGATTAGTATTTTCATTTGATTGTTCTATTTGATATCTAAAGACATTTGAATTCAATCGTTTATTTCTTTTGTATTGTAATCAGAGTTACCAAATTCACCTAAATTAAGTCTAAGAATAAGAATAAGAAAATTAGATGTTTCGATTCAAATGACATATTATCGGGGGAAATTAGATTAGAATTTTTTGAAAACCCATGGTTTTTAGTTATCCAGCCTATTTTTTATTGGACACTATATCACAAGTTCGTTATTTCTTGGGAATGCCATGCTAATGACATATTTTCCAAACATGAAAAAAATGACATACTTTCCAAACATAAAAAAAAAAAAACTGTGTGATTTACTAAATTTTAAAAAGAAACAGTGTATTTTATCTTTCTTTTTTAATTAATTTTATCTTTAAATTTGTTATATTTAAAATGAATTTCCTAGAAAATGAGTAAAAGTAATAATTGTTAGAGGAAAGAAAAATTGATATATTCAAGCCTTCAAAATTTATATTGTCTATTTATTTTCTAAATAAAAAATTATTCTTTCTAATTTTATCATATCATATAAAGTTCAAATTCAAACTTGGTAACTATGGTTGCAACAATAAGATCATAGATGTATCATATAAAAATCAAAGTCAAACTTGGTAACTATGGTTGCAACAATAGGATCAAATCTATAGAGGGACAATTCAAGCTTTTTCAAATTATTCTTTGATGCTCAAGTTTGTCTCCATTAATTCTAATTTTATTAATCAAGTTCATAGTATGAGCAAATGAATCATTCATCCACTAAACTACTTCAGTTGTAAATATTTGCCATCTCTTGGTAATAATTGTAACTTGATAATATTACTTTGTTGATGCCTTGATATGCATTTTGCAAAGCTTCTCATGCTTGCTTTGGATAATTTTGCAAAGCTTCTCATTCTTGCTTGGACTTTATGACTACTTCTATCCTTGGAATTTTTGTACAAAGTTAATAGCCTTGACATTCTTCTTCATTTTTCATTTGTTTGTACAATGTTAATAGCTTTGACTTGCTTCTTCATTTTTCATTTTAATATGTTCTTTTATCTCGAATGAGTGCATTGAAGGTAGTTTGGTCTACAAAATAAACTATTTCCAACAAGTGTCCACAAAAACTGAGAGTAGAAAATAATATTCATCTTGAAGCAAGAGATCTTATAATTTTTACCATCTAACTAATACATTTGTTGTTGCCACATATTATTGTTAATCATCTTAAAAAAACACAAATACACATTGTAAACACTAAAAACCTATTTCAATCCGATATGTTGAAAAAAAAAAAAAATTGAACAATAATATATACCAAAAAAAATACAGATTTAAATTTATATTAATAATTAAATTCTTTTAAAATCATGTTTGTTTCACATTATCTTATTTCTTTATTTATATTAATAATTAAAATCCTTTTCTAGAATTTGTTTCACATTATATTATTTATTTGTTTAAATATAGGGTTTACTTATTATCTTTATAAAAAAATTGTTTCACATTATATTATTTCTTTGTTTAATTATACTATTTACGTATTATCTTTGTAAAAAAACACATAATAAAGTGTATTATCCTAAAAATATATGATAAACTACAACTATATACATTAAATTAAATTTCTGATTAATAACTAAAATAGAAGTCAAACTATTTTATTTAAAAGAAAATATATTGCAAGACATCTTATCCACTCCAACTATGTACAAAAATATCTTCTTCCTCTACCACAATCTACATTCAATTTATGATGACTAACTAAAATATCTATGGGTTTGGTGAGTGCTTGGCATTTAGTAATTCAGACTGCTCAGCAACCTTATTTTTGAAGACAAACCAGAAATATCGCTGCGAGTTTGTGATATTTATTATTATCAGTTCAGTCCTGAAGTAAATGGCACTGAGGTGGCTGAAATCCCGGAAGATCCGGAAATTAATTGGCCAACTGTGAACTGGGCCGCTACAGAAGAAGTGGTGATAACATGAAAACCAGGCCAGTTCACGCGCTGTGATGTTCCTGCACCAGCGCCTGTGTTCATGTATTCGCCATAATAGAGTGTACTCAGTGCAAAGTTTCCGCTCCATGGCAACCACCCCGCGGAGTTGATGAGGCTGCCGAGGTTTGACAGCATGAAGACGGTGCGAGAGTATGCCCTCCACGGCCTTCCCAGATATGTTTGGACGGAACCCACCACGGGTTGCAGGTCAGAAGCTGCAGTTACAGCACAGTTGTGAATTGAGATTCCGGTGTTTTGGTTGGGGTCTGCTCTTCCCTGAGCTGTAATTGTGTTCTCCTGCCCGGTGATGGGCCTTCTTACGAAGATGTTGCTGTTCTGGATCACTACGCCCGCGTTGCCGAAAATGAAGTCGACGGTGCCGTAGATGTTGACTTCGCGGTGGAATTGTCGGAGAGAATAGACGTATAATGTGTCCTGGTAACCTTTCATGCTGCACCGGTACATGATGGACTGGTCTGCCCCCACCAGCAGTGCGACAGCCTGCTGTTTCTGCGGCCCTGCCGTGTTCTCGAACGTCATGTCTCTTGCAATAAATCCGCTCCCAAACACGGCTGCACAGCCATTAAACAATTTATTCAATGAGATGAGAAATTGTAGAACAGTGTATTTTTTTTTTCGATGATGATGATGGTGGTGGTTAACGTTTATTTAGACTTATCTTCGGTGTATCGGATCTAAAAAAAAGTTATTTAGTTTGATTTAAGATTTTATTCCTATGCTCAAAACGTTTAGACTCACTATAATTAACCTTTAGTTATTTAGTTATTTAGTTTGATTTAAGATTTTATATTGTTGCCACTATTATTAATTCAGTGATTTAAATAACTGGTAATTGTCGATAATTAATACATAATAGCATTATAGATAATATATTTATTTTTATCCAAATATAAAACTAAGATTTTTTTTTCAGGTTGGATATATCATTCAGATTGGAGAGGAGAATTGAACGGATAACTTCACAGCGAGAAGTGTCTTAACTAAGCACCCAATCACAGTGGACTATAAAACTAAGATTTTATCTTCACTTTAGGATGGAGATTGTCACACATATTAAAAAAAAAAATTCGCACAGTAATAAAAATTAAAGTTCATAACTCACAAAAATTGAGAACAGTCTTATCGCGCTGGCAGATTTAATCGTACCATAAATAAAATTTCACTTTTCTTACTTTAGATCTGATAACAAATAATGCATGTAGACTTTGACATTGCCAAACATATAATTTTGTATTTCCGAGAACGATCATTGCCTATGATCCAACTGGCGGATGGCGTGTGTGTAATTATTGTTTGAGTTCTCGAGTCATCCAGACCCAGGTATCCCGTCCAAATCAGGCTGAAGGACTTGCCACCTGTCGCACAGTTCTCTCCACTCAAGGCAGGTGCCTCGTCCACTATGCCCTATCTGTACAGGCTATTAACTCCACAGGTCCGGATTCATTAATGCTCAGAAAATCTCGGTGGATGCGAAGGTAATTCCCGCGGGGGTTCACAATACCATCGATCGGCAAGTTCATTTTCCATTCGCTCTTTGCAACAGAGGCAGGGTTTCGCTCTGCAGGAGACTTCAGGATAATGGTAAGCTATCTGGTCCTGCTACACTTAGGTTTATCATTGTTTGACTCTGTGAAGGTTTCCAGTTTTAATCTCCTCAAGAATCGAGATTGCTTGCCCAGATGTTCAACAAGCAACGGGCTCTCAACTATCCAAAGTGAGGCCACCTCCTAATCTTTTCACGAATTCTTTCCTCTGCGTTCAAACGCTGAAACCAACAGGTAGAGTAACAAGTTTCATTCTGCTATTTTTTAGTATTCCTGTTCTAAGTTAAACTTTCATAAAGGTTTTCGGAATTCAACTTTGCGTGAGGGTTAAAGTTTGCATCTCGTCCATGGTTGGTCGACAGGGTTGCGCGGCCATGGAAAAATGTCCATCCCTCAACAGGTAAATAGCTCCACCTGCACATCGCTTAACCCCTAAACATTTTACCCATGAAATTTAATTCATAATTTTTCTTTGTAACTGACTCGCTGGCAATTGGGTTTTGCAGGTTCTTATCACAAACCAAAAGTTGGTTTTGTTTGATTCTTCAGGTTCCCAGCTTGAGCTGGCGTTTTTAATTCGCTCTCAGACAACCTTGCAGGTATCCAGGTCAGTATTTCACTAGGAGCCGAGGCTCCAAAAGTTTGCAGAGATGCCTATTATGTTTTCAGCGTTACACCAACCGGTGTTCCAGCTTGCTTTCGATTAAACCCTAGCTAGCTCGCAGGGCTTTTGATACACTTGTGTAATAATCCTAATTACCATTCTTCAGTTATAAAAATGGAACTGTGTTCTTGCCAAAAAGTATGAACTATTTGCCCATCCGTCAGCCTTCCTCATGGCTGTGATGGCTTTACCAGACTTGTGTAACAAATTACTGTTTTAATTGGGTTTTTGCCTTTACTTTCCAACTGTGAGTGTATCTTTGTTACGCAGAAGTACCTACAGTTATATTATACCTCTCTTAAGAGGGTTTTAGCTTAAATTCTTGTAGCGTCTTCCTATTTGGGCTTTATTTATGGAATATGTTTCTGCTAAAAATAGTAATCTTGTTTATTTGTAATTATATCTTCTTTTTTTTGTTGGATGCTGTCTCAGTCGTTATCCAATCTTTTGTTTTCGAACTACCTGAAGACGATTTTGTATAGTCTACTATGGTGTTTGTAATAGATTTCTTCTCGAACATTTTAATATAAATGCGTGTAATCAACGACTGTGTATGCTATCCTTGCGCCAATAGTAAATGTACTACAGTTCTTCCTCTCGTGCAAGTCTTTATAAAAATGTTTTTTAGTCTTAACAAGGGTTTTGGAAGTTATATGCTCATATTTTCGTATCTTTAAGGAAGAAAATTCTCTACGAGTTTCCTTGGACCACATGTAAAAGCAAATTTCCTACTGAATTGTACTTGCATATAAATCTGCTCCCTTAAATAGGTGGAAGATCTCTTCCAACCTCATCCAACCCTCACTCAATCCGCCTATACGCTTTCCTCAAGTTTACTACTCGGTTACCACAGCAATGCTACACTTTTGTTTATAGCATATAAATCCATATAAATATATCTACAATATACATATTATACAGCCTCAACTCTTTCTCTTCTTACTGAGACAGGGCTTCCTTTATTACTTTAGTCGTTTTGTAATTCATTACATACTCTCTAAGTTACCGAGCAAACTTGTCTACTAAACACAGAGTTTCTTTTTTTTTGTAAAACATATATATACTGATTCACCAGTTTAAATCATACAAAAAAAATAGTAGTGTTGTGTTATTAAATTTCTGGTTAACCCACTTTGCATTCATACAGAATTTTAACAAATTATGTTTCTATTCTTTACGAGAACAGGTAACTAATGATGGCCTGTATTACCTTGCGAACATATACGCAGAACTTTCACACATACTATACATGCAAATAAAAACAGTCTTTACTTAGTGGGAATCTTGATCAGTCTAATTTCCTGTAACTGTTTAATTGCTGAAAGTAGCAGACAGTCAAACTATAAATTTACTGAATTTCCAAATGTTTAGGTACTTATCTGTTCCAGACAAAACCCTTTTCTTGGACTGTGGTCCTCCCAACCTTCAAGGGAAGCAATGACATCCTCACCTTCCCCCGAGCTTCAGAACTAGGTCAGTGCCACGGGTAACAGTGGACTATCTACTTCTGTTGTGACCTCAGGATAACCAATCCAGCCACCAGACAGATACACTAGTTCATAAGGGTTGCAGAAGTTAATTTCCACTGGTTCTTTTCATCCAGCTCAAGAAATATACTTCACCCTCAGTACCTATTGCACAGAACCCCTACCCTTCTTCTGGAATTCCTTTTTATTCAAGAGGGTAGGTAACTGTTTTCCAAATGTTCCCAACCACCCCTATTCTTAGCAAGTTCACCAACAGTCCAAGGGTTTTTCTTTTTCAGTTTCATTTTTAACTCAGTAACAAAATTAATACTTATGTCATGAGAAATTACAATTAAGTTTTTCCTTGTCCAGAATAATAGAAAACAATAAAACTTAAAAGAAATAATTAAAACAAAAGTCTTTTAAATAAGCGTAACTAATTGTCTTTTAATGAGGGTGTCACAACTTCCCCCCCCTGGAAGTAACACCGTCTTCGGTGTTTCAGCCCCTCTCTGAAAAGAGTTCGGGGTATGCTTCCTGCATAAATTTTTCTTCCTCCCAGGTAGCCTCGTCTGGTCCAAAGTGCTTCCACTGCACTCACCCTGAACTGCATCTTTCTTTTAAGTGGAGTTCAATTTCCGATCATATACAGAGGCTCACCAGAACTCTCCGTCCTGGTTTCACCCTCAAAGGCACAAAATACCTCAAATCGCACATTTAGAGATATCTAACTAAACTAGGGATTTGTTTATCCTTCTTTGCTACTCCTAATATTCACAAATGAATTACATGTTTCAACAGATGTACGCTTCAAGAAGGATACATGAAACACGTTATGTACCCGAATGTGACTAGGCAATGCCAATCTATATGCTACTGGTCCGATTCTTTCCAATATTTGGAAAGGGCCACAGTACCGAGGGGCCAGCTTAGTACAAGATGTCCACCTCATAGTACTTCTTTTAGGCTTAATTCGTACATACACGTGGTCTCCTACCCTGAATTCTCGGTAGGATCTTTTCCGGTCTGCATAAACTTTTTTCCTATCTTGTGCGGCTTTCAAATTCTGCCTTATCTGTTTTACCTCTGCCTCCATTTCAGCCAGCATTTCAGGTCCCAACAACAGTTTTGTTTCGAGGCTGCTCCAGTTTATAGGCGTGTGACATTGCCTACCATATAATGCCTCAAAGGGGCTCATTTTCAGAGACTCCTGATACCCATTATTGTATGCAAATTATACCAGGTGCAAATAATCTTCCCACTTGGTGGGTTGCTACATCACATACATCTGCAGCATGTCCTCCAGAATCTGATTTACTCGTTCTGTCTACCCATCTGTTTGAGGATGATAAGCAGTACTAAAGTGTATTTGGGTTCCTAGTCCAGAAAATAAAGTTTTCCAAAAAGCAGACGTAAACTTAACATCTCGATTTGAAATCACGGTTTTGGGTATGCCATGCAACCTGAAAATCTCTTTCATAAATATATCCGCAATTTCTACTGTTTTATAGGTAGATTGCACAGGTATAAAATGGGCGGACTTACTTAGTCTGTCCACCACTACCATAATAGAATCATTCTGCTTCCTTGTTCGTGGTAACCCTGTGATGAAATCTAGTGAGATAACTTCCCACTTCCATTCAGGAATGGGTATAGGCTGCAATAACCCAGCAGGATGCTAATGCTCAGCTTTAACCTGCTGACAGTCTAAACACTTACTTATGTATTTGGCAATGTCTTTACGCATTCCTGGCCAAAAATAAACTTTCCTTACTGCTGTAAGCATCTTCTGGTATCCAGGATGACCAGCGTAATTGCTACAGTGGAATTCATTTAGGATTAATTCTTTAAGATTAGTGCGGTTAGGCACATAAATCTTCCCGCGAAAGGTCAAAGCCTGTTCTTCACTCTCACCAAACTCTGTTGCTTTATCATGCTGTTTGTCTTTCTGCATCTGCTGCCACAGAAACTTATATTCTGGGTCTCTCTGAGCTTCTTCCTTCAACTGCTTCAACAACTGGCTTTCCAACTGGTTAAAATATAGAGCAAACAGACTATGCAATTTTCGACTTAAAACGTCAGCAACTCTATTTTCCTTTCCTTTAACGTGCTGAATGTCCATGTCGAATTCGCTCAGAAATGCATTCCATCTCGCCTGCCTAGAGTTTAAATCTGCTTGCTTGAAATAGCTGGTCAGGCTGCTATGATCCGTTTTCAGCACAAATCTTTTACCCAGTAGATAATGCCTCCAAACTCGGAGGGCGTGTACTACTGCCGTAAGCTCCAAATCATAAGCAGAATATTTCTGCTCATAGTCCTTAAGTTTTCTAGACTCGTAAGCTATTACTTTTCCCTCTTGAGTTAATACCGCTCCAACCCCTTCTTTACTAGCATCCGTACAGACTTCGTAGTCTTTTTCCGGGTCAGCTACCTTCAGTACTGGAGCTGTAGTTAGAAGCTGTTTTAGTTTTTCAAAACTGTCTTGGCATTCTTTTGACCATTTAAAGAGTTTGCCCTTCCTCTGCAACGATGTAATGGGAAAGGCTATTTTGGAGAACCCTTCAATGAATCTTCTATAATACCCGGCTAAGCCCATGAAGGATCTAATGTCCGCCACATTCCGAGGAACTTGCCACTCCATGATGGCTTTGATCTTTTCGGGATCAACAGCTATACCTTCAGTTGTTATGACGTGTCCCAAGTACTGAATTTCTGTTTTAAAGAAATCGCACTTGCTAAATTTAGCATAGAGCTGATGCTTCCTTATCATTTCCAACACTAGACGCAAATGCTCCTTATGTTCTGCTTCATTTTTAGAGTACACCAGAATATCGTCAATAAAGATAAGCACAAAATTATCTAGGAATTGATGAAACATGCCATTCATTAACCTCATAAAAGTTGCGGGTGCATTTGTTAACCCAAAGGGTAGCACAACAAATTCATAATGACCATATCGGGTGCGGAAGGCTGTTTTGCAGATATCTTCATCTTTAATCCGAACTTGGTGATATTCGGATCTTAAATCAATCTTGGAAAATACCTTAGCCCCTCTTACTTGGTCAAATAAATCATCGATTCTTGGTAAGGGGTACTTGTTTTTAACAGTCAGCTTATTAAGCTGCCTGTAATCCATACACATGCGCAATGTCCCATCTTTCTTTTTAACAAAAAGGACTGGTGCGCCCCATGGTGACACACTTGGGCAGATATAGCCTTTATCAAGCAACTCCTGTAACTGGATTTTTAATTCAGTTAACTCCGGCACACTCATCCTATACGGGGCTCTTGATACTGGTGAGGCACCCGGCAGCAACTCAATAGTGAAATCAATATCCCTTTTGGGTGGTAGTCCAGGAATTTCCTCTGGAAACACGTCCAAAAATTCCTGCACTACCGGAATATCTTCCAGTATTGGGGCCTTTTCCTTAGAATCTGTGTATCCTACTTGAATAGCATACAACTGGCACCCTTTTCTAATGCATTTACCCAACTGAGATTCTGTTATTGGTCGTATCTGTATGGGCTTTTTAACTCCTTGAACCACTTTCTGCGTGCCATCTTGCATTTTGAAAGAAATGGTCTTTTCCTTACAGTCTACTACTGTCCAATGTCTTTCCAGCCAATCCATACCCAATAACACATCGTACGATCCCAACGGTAAGATATTTAGATCTACCTCTATCTGTTGTTCTGCCACTTCCAGCACACAGTTAGGAATTTTCGATGTTATCTTACGTTTCGCCCCAGTGGCTAACTGTACCAGCCATGAATTCCTAAATTTCTGTTCTTTTAATTTACATAACTCTACTAACTTAGGAGTGATGTAACTCAGACTTTCTCCAGGATCAACCAGAATTGAAACAGGTTTAGTTAGTAATGTACCTTCAAGTTCAATCATTGTAGGCTGAAAGTCAGCCTGTCGATCTTCTAGCGCTGCATTGATGCGATGCACGCTGCGCGCCATGTCCCCTACTGTAGATGCCTCCTGCAGATTTGCTACAGTTTCACTTTTGTTCCGTTTGGGACAGTTCTTATAATAGTGAGCCTCCCCACAGCCCCAACACTGTAAGGTAGGCTTAGTATTTTGTCTTATCTCAGGTTTACTTGACGCTTCTGTGACCTTCTCCTCAGCTGGCCACCTGATTCTTTGGTGGTTTTTCCCAAACTGCTTACTGATCGTATTTCGTGTTGCATTCCTGAAGCTGCTGTTTTTACTGTTCTTGAAGGTAGAGTTACTTTTCTGACTTTTCTTCAGCTGCCAGCTCTTTCCTAGATCACCCTTGGTTTTACTTTGCTGGTAGCACAATCGCGCTTTTCGAATAGCCTCATCCATGGTCTGGGGGTTGACGAATTCTATCCGCTCTCTCATATGAGCAGGTAAACTGCTTACAAATCTCTGTACTTTGGCCTTCTCTTCCCAGAGATAAGGTATGTATCACAGCAGAGAAGTGAACTTTGTCACATAATCATCCATGGTCATTTGTCCCAGATGAAGATCATGGAATTCCTTTGCTTTGTCGTCATAAAATCTTTCTGTCAGGTATTTATCCTTAAAGTACTGTTGGAATAGATCCCAGGTGATGTCGCGTTCATCAATGGTGCGTACGTTCTTCACCTCTTCCCACCAGAGGGTAGCTTTATCCCGTAACTGGTAGATAGCCAATCTGGCCTTCAGATTGCTGTTGTACTCATACACTTGGAAATATTTGTTGATATTTATTAACCAGGCCTTAGCTGCCTCTTCTGCTTCACCGTCAAATGTCGGTGGTTTAATTTTACGGAATTCCCCTTGCAATTCCACTTTCTGCTTTTTAAAATCCCGTTGGTCAGACAAATTGCCTGATTCTGCCTCGTTATAACTCCTATTTTTACTCCTCTAGGAGAGGCTCTTTTCAGTTCTATCATCTGCATTATTCTGAGTCTGCTGGTCCTCTGGCTCTGCTGTTAGTTCTTTTTCAGCACTAGGGTATTTCATCCCCTGATTCTGCCTATCTGAAAAACTCTTCAGGATCTTCTCTTGATCCTGTAACAACCTCTCATTATCCCTTCAAACTCTTATCATTTCTTCCTGCAGTTGTTGTACCGTATTTAACAAGAAAGTAGTTTTTTGTTGCTGCTCTTCAAGCAATCGACTAGTCTTTTGGTGCTGCTCTACCGTCAATTGTACCCACATTTCCGGGTTCAAAATTGTAGGGGTTTGAGTCCCCTCAGGTTGTTGTGTTGCCATTTCGTTTGCTCCCCTTTGTGCATTATTCACAAGCATTCTGTTAGTAGACCCCTTAAGATCCTAGTGTAGAAACTAGGCTCTGATACCACTTGTCACACATATTCAAAAAAAATTTCGCACAGTAATAAAAATTAAAGTTCATAACTCACAAAATTGATAACAGTCTTATCGCGCTGGCAGATTTAATCGTACCATAAATAAAAATTTCACTTTTCATACTTTAGATCTGATAACAAATAATGCATTTAGACTTTGTCATTGCCAAACATAAAATTTTGTATTTCCGAGAACGATCAACTTGCCTATGATCCAACTGGCGGATGGCGTGTGTGTAATTATTGTTTGATTTCTCGAGTCATCCAGACCCAAGTATCCCGTCCAAATCAGGCTGAAGGACTTGCCACCTGTCGCACAGTTCTCTCCACTCAAGGCAGGTGCCTCGTCCACTATGCCCTATCTGTACAGGCTATTAACTCCACAGGTCTGGATTCATTAATGCTTAGAAAATCTCGGTGGATGCGAAGGTAATTCCCGCGGGGGTTCACAATACTATCGATCGACAAGTTCATTTTTTCGTTCGCACTTTGCAACAGAGGCAGGGTTTCGCTCTACAGGAGACTTTAGGATAATGGTAAGCTATCCAGTCCTGCTACACTTAATTTTATCATTGTTTGACTACGTGAAGTTTTCCAGTTTTAATCTCCTCATGAATCGAGATCATTTGCCCAGATGTACAATAGGCAGCGGGCTCTCAACTATCCAAAGTGAGGCCACTTCCTAATATTTTCACGAATTCTTTCCTCTGCGTTCAAACGCTGAAACCAGCAGGTAGAGTAACAAGTTTCATTCTACTATCTTTAGTGTTCCTGTTCTAATTTAAACTTTCATAAAGAATTTCGGAATTCAACTTTGCGTGTGGTTTAATGTTTACATCTCGCCCATGGTTGGTCGACAGGGTTGCGCGGCCATGGAAATTATGTCCATCTCTCAACAGGTAAATAGTTCTACCTGCACATCGTCTAATCCCCTATACATTTCGCCCATGATATTTAATTCATAATTTTCTTTATAACTGACTCGCTGCCAACTGGGTTTTGCAGGTTCTGTCACCAACCCAAAAGTTGTTTCTTGATTCCTCAGGTTCCCAGACTTGAGCTAGCGTTTTTAATTCGCTCTCAGACACCCTTGCAGGTATCCAGGTCAGTATTTAACTAGGAGCCGAAGCTCCAAGAGTTTGCAGAGGTGCCTATTATGTTTTCAGGGTTACACCGACCGGTGTTCTAGCTTGCCTTTCGATTAAACCCTAGCTAGCTTGCAGGGTTTTTGATACATTTGTGTAATAATCTTAATTTACCATTCTTCAGTTAAAAAAAAAAGGGAACTGTGTTCTTGCCAAAATATATAAACTATTTTTCCGTCCGTCAGCCTTCCTCATGGCTGTGATGGCTTTACAGACTTGTATAACAGAATACTGGTTAATTGGGTTTTTACCTTTACTTTCCAGCTTTAAGTGTAAGCTTGATACGCAGAAGTTTCTACAGTTATATTATACCTCTCTTTAAGAAGGTTTTAGCTTAACTTCTGGTAATGTCTTCCTATTTGGCTTTACTCATGGAATATGTTTCCGCTAAAGCAGTAATCTCATTTTTTTATTTGTGATTATATCTTTTGATGGATTCTAGTTCAGTCGTTATCTAATCTTTTTGTTTTCAAACTACTTGAAGACGATTTTGTATAGAATGCTATGGTGTTTGTAATAGATTTCTTCTCGAGCAGTTTAACATAAATGTGTGTTATCAACGACTGTGTACGCTATCCTTGCGCCAATATTAAATGTACTATGGTTCTTCCTCTGTGCAAGTCTTTATAAAATGTTTTTAGGTCTTAACAAGGGTTTGAAAATTACATGCTCGGTTATTTATGGTATCTTTTAAGGAATAAATTCCTCTATGAGTTTCCCTTGGACCACAGGCGCCAGCCCCCCGACTGAGGCTGTGCATGGTAAACGAAACTCCCGGATGGGAGCAGGGAAGATCTCCTTCCAACCCTCACT
Source organism: Pinus albicaulis (assembly GCA_034641835.2). NCBI lineage: Eukaryota > Viridiplantae > Streptophyta > Pinopsida > Pinales > Pinaceae > Pinus > Pinus albicaulis. The sequence continues at coordinate 1,368,210,208 of CM076584.1, forward strand.
CAATCTGCCTATACATTTTCCTCAAGTTTACTACTCGGTTACCATAGTAATGCTACACTTTTTTTTATAGCATATATATATATATATATATAATTATTTCTGCAATATATTATACAGCCCCTTCTCTGTCTCTTCTTACTGAGACAGGGCTCCCTTTATTACTTCAGTCGTTTTAATTCATTACATACTCTCTAAGTTATCGAGCAAACTTGTCTACCAAATACAGAGTCTCTTTTTTTTTTTTTTTGAAAATATTTATACTGATTCTCCAGTTCAAATCATACAAGAAATAGTAGTGTTGTTCTATTAAATTTCTGGGTTAACCCCCTTTGCATTTGTACAGAATCTAACAAAATACGTTTCTATTCTTTACGAGAACAGGTAACTAATGATTGCCTGTATTACCTCGCGATCATATACGCTAAACTTTCACACACTCTAAACATGCAAATAAACAGTCTTTACTCAGTGGAAATCTTGATCAGTCTAATTTCCTTTAACTATTTAATTGCCAAAATTAGCAGACATTCAAACTATAAATTTACTGAATTTCCAGATGTTTAGGTACTTATCTGTTCCAGAACAAATCCCTTTTCGACTGTGGTCCTCCCAACCTTCCGAGAGAGGCAATGACGTCCTACTATTGCCCCCAAGCTCTAGAACCAGGTCAGTGTCACAGGTAACAGTGGATAAATTTACTTCTGTTGTGACCTCAGGATGGCCACTCCAGTCACAGGACAGATTCCTGGTTCATAAGGGTTATAGAAGTTAATTTCAACTGGTTCTTCCCACCCAGCTCTAGAAATACTTCACCCTCAGATCCCAATTGCACAGAACCCCTACCCTTCTTCTGGAATTCCTTTTTATTCCAGAGGGTAGGTAACTGTTTTCCAACTGTTCCCAACCACCCCTATTCTTAGCAAGTTCACCAACAGTCCAAGGGTTTTTCTTTTTCAGTTTCATTTTTAACTCAGTAACAAAATTAATACTTATGTCATGAGCAATTACAATTAAGTTTTTCCTTGTCCAGAATAATAGAAGAAAATAAAACTTAAAAGAAATAATTAAAACAAAAGTCTTTTAACTAAGCGTAACTAATTGTCTTTTAATGAGGTTGTCACAAAACTACACTTACACCCTTGTAATTGAAGGGAAATATTAGACATAATTACCACATTTTATTATCTAAATTTATTATCACATATGTTACAATTTATTGTTGCTTAATCAAAATATGAACTATTTAAATTTTATGTTATAAACATTAAAGAAAACTTAAATATAAGTTGTTTTCTCATTTAAGAAACTGCATCAAAATCATACAAATACAATAATAATTTTTTATCGAAGAAGCTTATTCTACAACCTAGTATGAGGGGATTTGTAAATTTATGTTCCCTTTAAAATAAAGTCAAAAAATAAAATTTATGTTCTAAATAGAGAAATAGTGTCACTATAATAATAATAAAAAAAATGTTGTAAAGTAATTTGAAGTAGAAATTTTAAATAAACTCTTTGAAAATCTATGTTAACTAATGTATGCCGATGTCAACTTCATACATATCTATAAATGTTCTATAGGTGGCATTGGTCTTGGTGTATATCATCATCATCAAAATAAAATATTTTAATGTTGTATATAAAACAATATTCAATATGGGTTATCAATAAAATTCACATCTACTTAAAATTATATTAAAAATAAAAGACCTTTTTAATTTGCATGTACATGTTATGTCAAATATTTTAATGTCAATTAAGTATGATTAAAAAAAAATGTATATATCATGAAAAATATAAGTTTTATGGTTAAAAGGTTTATTTGATCCTATATATACTGTATTTACTATTCACAAATACAACCTAAACAATGAAAAATAAGACATTGTTTTTTGCACCTTAAAGAAGTTTTTAGTTAAGAAAATTGATCCCTATCCACTCATGTTAGAATTTGTGTTACAATTATTATATTAAAAGTGGGTTGATGTCATTGTCATTTGTTATTAAAGATGTTTTATTTCATTTTTTTAATGAAATTTTGAATTATTTCTCTAAATTGATTTTAAAAACTTACCACATTGTACTACCTGAAAAATTATTATTACCAATGTTTCATTATAATATTTTGTCATTAAAAATTGAATTATTCAAATTATACCTCAAAGGCATTAATTAAAATTTTAAATGCAATTTTGTTTTCATCCAAACCATTGCACCGAAACTCATACTAATTCAATATTTTTTATTATAAGTTGTGCTAGGGATGCTCATGTTGAAACTGCTAGAAATTCTTTTTACTAGGGATGAAACTGCTGAAAACCCTCATGATTGGATAGAAAATTAAAAAAAAACTTATCACACATTTTACCAACCAAATTTATTATTACAAATGTTTCATTTTTTTTTTATTAAAATTTAAATTATTCCAAAAATATAATTGAAAAAACTTAACACTCATTTTATTAATCAAATTTATTAAAGTGTTTCATTTTAATAATTATTTATAAAAAATTGAATTATTCAAATTTTACTTCTCAACTATTAATGAAATTTTAAAATTTCCCATTCAAATCACTACACCAAAACCGAGAAAATTCATTAATTTGAAACCAAAACCTAACCAATTCAATAATTTGAATAAAAAATTGTGTTGAGATAGTCATGTTGAAAATCATTGACTATTTGGAGAGAAAAACTAAAAAAAACTTATCATGGATTTTATTAGTCAAATTTATTATCACAAATGTTTCATTTTAACATTTTCTAATTAAAATTTGAATTATTCAATTTTTATTTAAATTCAATTTTATGAAAAAAACATGAATACAATATACTTTAAAAGTGCAAATATTCTTAACACATATTGAGTTATTCCTCAATCAACATATTATAATGCTCTAGAATTTTACTGGAGAAACCTATCCAACCTTAAAGATAAATTTAAGGGTTAAGATATATCTCTACGTAAAACTAAAAATGGGTTCATAAACAACTAATTATCCTACTCAAATTATACAAAGAATGAAGAAGCTAATGGAGAAGCTACAAAAGAAGGACATGTCTTTTTTCTGGGATGAGGAGTGTCATAAGAGTTTTGAGTTGCTCAAGGAAAAGATGTTCACTGCGCCTATCCTCATATTTCCTTACAGGGCGAAGGTATTTCATGCTCATGTGGATGCATCAAGGATCGCCCTAGGAGTTGTCCTCGCGCAGCCTAGGGAAGGGGACATTGACCACCCAGTTGCATTTGCTAGGAGGAAAATTTCTAGCACAAAGCATAACTACTCTACTACTGAATGCAAAGGATTGGAAATGGTGTATGCCCTGTAGAAATACCGACACTATTTAATGGGAGGGCAGTTCAAGTTGTTCACGGATCATTCAGTGTTGAAATACCTAGTCAATAAGCCTTTGCTGTGGGGGGGGGGGGGTGATTTGTCGATGGCTACTACTGTTCTAGGAATACGATTTCAAAATTATTTTGAAGCCCAGGAGACTAAATGTTGGACCAGACCATTTGTCCTGAATCAAGACTTGTGAAGAGCCAACAAGCATAGAAGGGTTACCTGATACACACCTTTTTTCTATTAGGGTGGTCAACGAGAAATTTTCAGACATTATTCATTTCTTAACCACAAGTATGGAACCTAAAAACTACTTGATACAATGCAAAAATAATTGGTAACCTGTGTAGCTAATTTTACCATCAATGCGGGCCAATTATAGAAGCTGAGAGCTGATGAGGTGTTGCGACGATATGTACTGGAGCATGAACGACAAGCCATTTTAGCGGAACCCCATGAAGAGAGTAGCAGGAGGTCACTATGTAGGAAAAGCAAATGCGTGGAAGGTATTAAGACTGGTTATGGTGGCCCACACTACATAGTGACTCTCACACATATTGTAGAGCCTATGATGCATGCCAACGAATAGGAAGACCTTCACACAGGGATGAGATGCCCTTGCAACCACAAATGGCCCTGCAAGCATTTGATAAGTGGGCTATATACTTTGTCAGACCCATGAACCCTCAAGGAAAAAAGAAAGGTGGTCGATACATCATTACCGCAACTTACAATATAACCAGATGGGCAGAAGCACAAGTTGTGAAGGATTGCACTTGGATACCGCTGCGCACTTTATTTTTTTTAGCACATTTTAACCAAGTTCGGTTGTCCAAAGATCTTGATAAGCGATATAGGTATGAATTTCATTAATGAAACTATTGAAGCTTTGAATGAAGAATTTTGGATTCACCATGTGAAGCGTACCCCGTATCACCCACAGGCAAATGGAACGGTGGAAGCCTTTAATAAAATTTTGGAACAAGTGCTTACCAAGGTCTGTAATGTTGATCAAAGTGATTGGGATGTGCGCATCCCTTCAGTACTATGGGCCTATTAGGCCACGTGCAAGAAATTGAGAGGGAAAATGCCTTTTCGGACGGTGTATGGGAAGAAGGCCATTATGCCCATAGAGTACATCATTCCTAGCCTACACATCGTGGCTTTTACAAACATGGTGGAACCAAAAATCATGGAGCAACACTTAGTGCAGCTAGTTGCCTTGCAAGAGGATCAGTCCATTGCCAACTTTCACCAGCAAGTTCAAAAGGCCTGAGAAAAATCCTTCCATGGTAGACACATCTAACAGAATTCATTTAGGGAAAATGAGCTAGTATTACTATATGACAGCCATTTTGCGCACCACCCGAGAAATTTTTGACAACATTGGTTAGTTCCTTATGTGGTAACAGTAATTACAGATGGCAGTGCAGTTATATTTACTATGCTGCATGGAGACACCCTGCCAAAGTACGTTAATGGAAATCGTCTAAAACCATATAGGACCAACCCAATGACTACCAAATGAATATATGTTTGGAGTAGCTGTATAAGGATGGTTTCTCACATGCAAAAGGAAGAAAGAAGGGGGGCCCACCATGTGTGCAAGGGCCATCTGCAAGTAAGGAGGTGTGGAAGGGTGCGATGGGATCGTAGGGGTAGTGTGCAGCTGCGAAAACTAGCCGTTAGGATAGTAAAACTGGGTAAAAAGTTGATTTTACCATTGAATGGAGTGGGCATATGCCAATTAATGCGACAAATTGGGAGGATTTCTTACAATTTCTTTGATGGTAAGTTACAGCTAAGTTTCATCCAACCATTGTCACTCATCATAAGCTAAAAAAGGAAGGGTGGAGAGTAGAATTGGGTTCTTCATTATCTGAAACTCTTGCACCCTGTGATTTCTAGTGAAATCTGTACTTCGTGTAATATTACAACCTGTATGTCTGTGTGCGCTACCTCCTATGATAGAAGCAACCCTAAGTTTGTATTCCGAACAAGAATGACTGCTTCCAACCCCGTTGAATCATCGCATGCCACAACCTCTACCGAGATGGAATCCAATGAAGTATTGGAAGTAACCCCCAAAGTTGAGGAGGCCATGTCCATGCCGACCAAGGGGAAGAAGATGGGAAAGGAGAAGGAAAGGGAAAAAGGTCAGGAGTAGGAAAAGGGGAGAACTGTGAATTGGGCTACGGTGAAGCCATGCACGTCCCCTCGGATTGTGCAAACCCCGCGGGGGGTGTCTAAGGAATGATCGCCTAACCCTGTGAAGCGTCCTCTAACTTCTTAGGAGGATTCTCTTCTGGTGGCCCCGCCGAATTAGCTACCACCTTATGTTCGACCAAGGAGACCTACAGTGCACATGCCTACGAATATTGATGTTGAGCACATTTATCTGCAGATGTCGTTGGTTCCGAATGAAGTTACCCTAATTGGAGATATGTTTGGTGGTCTCCCCTCTATTAATTTCGATGATCATGACCTTGCCAACATTGAGGCCTTCCCAGAATTGGTGCCTAAGTTATATCTTGAAAGGATACTGTATGATATTGTGTTAAAGGAAGAGCCAATGTCGTGGGCACGCGCGTTAGCGGGATCAGGGCTATTGAAGTTGTTGTGGATACCCCACTTTGGCCACTACAATATCACCAACTTGGTTGTGTGACAACTGCTGTCACTGGTCCATGATGGAATTTTTTGGATCTAAGGACGCATTCCCATTAACATCGCCTTAATTCACCAAATTATTGGTCTCCCTAGGGAAGGGCCAAATCCCATCGAGTGCGTCAATAATAAGTATGAGCAGCATGTCATCAACGAAGTATAAAGGACTATCACGTAGAACGTAACCAAAGGGGATTCCTGGTAGGAACCATCGCTGACCCAGGAGTGCGCATGGGTACCCTACTGCTACCCTACAAGATGATGCACAAGTGCTAGGCAACGACTGTTCTTTCCTATGTAATTTAACTCACTGGCAGCTATGAAAAAGGGGTCTGCTATAGCTGGTCACAATTCCTTTGCACTGAACTTTTAGAAAATGTGTGTGAGGCATAGGACCACAGGAAGGCATTCTGTTACTCCTGGCTATTGCTGCTAATTGCCTTGGTAGCATGGGAAGACCCTGAAGGAGGATTCTTCCCAGAGCTCGAACCTGATATATGTGAAGGGGCGCGATATGCGAACCTATGGGATTCAAAGGATGTGAAACGTGTTGAAGAAAACAAGGTGTTTTGGTTGCTGTTTGACAGAGTGCTGGTGGAAGCAATTCATTCACGGTCGCACCTATCCCCTAGGGCATATCAGAAATATAACGACATTGCAGCATTTCAGGTTACGATGCACAATGTGCAGATTCGAGGCCTCAAGGATCCTGCATGGGTATCACTCCCATACATGGTCACAGATGAGGAAATTTATCAGCTCATTGCCATTTGGCCACCATAATGGAGGTTGGGATTCAAGTTCATTAGCCCTATCACTGCAGGTACCACTGCTATGATCACAGCTCCAAAATAAATCACTAAGGTTGATGCCGCCAAAGAGTCGGAAGAGCACGTCACGAAAGGCACCATCATGACGGAAGATCCAACAAACACGACCAAGCGCGTGGAACAAGAATCGTAGTAGGAAATGGGTACTGAAGGACTTAATTAACAAAGCGTAGGGTTCCCACATGGCACCAAATGGGCAACTGAGCCCCCCAAGGGCTAGCGAAAGAAACATCGAGCAACTAACCTCGCTAAGGAGATAGAGGTCACCGTGACTGAGGAAGACCTAGAACAAATTGCAGATGTTGTCACTACTGCTTCGTAGGACACGTGGGTTGCCCTGGGAGAGCAAAAAAAGGCTGCAGTTGGAGCATTACAGTCCGAGCTACATGCCCTCCAGCTAAAGACTGATACCGTGAAAGTGAGCTTGGCTTAAGCAAGGTAGAATCAAGCGAGCCTTCCCACCACAATGTCCACATTGATCTCCACGATCGAAAGTTGACTCTGCCCCATGCTAAGCACAATGTTCACTCTGGTTCCACCTAGCTCGTGCGATCAAGTCCATACTTGCACTAAAGTTCATCTCGACCTGGCCCGGATCAAGGGAGAGAAACTATATGCCCTCCAAACGTCCCTTTCTGATGAGATCCAACACAGAGATAGGAGGACGCAATAATAGCTGAGTGAGGCAGAGTAGACCATCGCAAATAAGATTACTGAGGCTACCTAGGCATAGGCCGTGTTCATCACTGCCATTGCATAGTAGACAGAGTTGGAACATTTTATCAATAGACTCTGCGAAGAGAAGCGAGAGATCATTCTTCCCTTTACTGACCCGCAAGCCAAGATCGAAGGATTAGTGGGAGCTCTGAAAGCCTCTTGGACCAAAATGTAGAATGTTAAAGAAAATATGGAGCAAGAGATCACTGCGCTGCAGGCTAAGTTGCAGCCTAAGACCCCTCCCGACGTGCGCGCCCAGAGGGCTTCGTTAGTCACAAAAGATACAAAGACCATTACAACACAGATTTCCCAGGGCACCAAATAGTTTGAGACAACTATGAAGCTATAGTCTATGGTGCAGTGTTATCCTCTTCTGCACGAATTTACTCAAGAGCTGCGCAAGAAGGAATAATAATTTGAACAGATGGAGGCTACGATTCCCACACTTATTCCAACACAACGCCTAGCATGTCTTCAGGCTAGCCACGCACTCAGGGATGAAATTGAGGGGCTCCGCCACAAGAAAAAGGTCCTTAGCAACCACCTCAAGCCATGGGTAGATGATGCCCCCAAGTTGTCACACGATTTGGATGTAGCGGTGAAGCAACTGAATTAGACCTTGGAAAGTGTTATCGTCGCCACCGAAGGCCCTACTTTGTAGAATTTTTTTGACATTGCATAGAATGTTGCCACACAAAGCATAGGTTTTTTTCCTCCCCTGGTCGTCACCATCAAGCAACTCCAGGAGAAGATGGAAACCCCATGGCCATTGTGACTTGGGACGAGTGACAAGATTGTGTTGGGGGCCTGTTGGAAGAGGGTCCCCTGGCTGCATTTTGATATGTTCCAACACTGTGTTTTGATATAAATTTTAAATAATTATTCTAGCGCAGGGCCCTTGGGGTGGCTCAAAGCACCCAATGTATTGTAATGGGTCAAACGATAGACCAAGAGTCCACAAAACCATGGTTTACGAGCCATAGGATAGCGCAGGCTAAGATGCTATAAGTAGATGGATTGATCGAGTATAGAAGTAAGCTAAGTGTGATTTATGCTGGTGGCAAACTGTTGGGATATATTTTGGGTTGTATTTGGGTAAGGACTCCTACTGGTTGTGTGCACGGAGATCCTCAGTCCTGTTGTGTGCGGACCCATTGGCTGTGTGCACAGGTTGGTAATTGAGTCTGTAAGTCAGATTTCAATGTTAATGAGAAGACTGTTGGTGGTCACTGAAGTATCTTTGTGTTATAGTAATTGACTGTATTTATATTGTTTCTTTGATTATATCACTTTAATACTATTGATATGCATGTGGATGCGATTCTATGAGAAAAGGTTAATTGCATAGATCCTGTTATTAGTAATTTCTTTATTTGTGGGTTTATGAGCTTCACATTCTGCAAGTATACCATTAAAGGTCTTGCGAGAAGACTCCTTCTGTGTAGATCTGGTAGATCTTAACCAGGCGACCTCAAATAACTCTCTTTCTCTCAGGGTGCGGAAACCTGGTTCCAGCACCCTCCCGTACTACTTTGGGTGAGACCTTGGCCTGCACAAGCAGGTCATTGCCAAAACGGCCTATAGTATAGGGGTTTTTTGGAAAACCTTAAATCTGAACCTAGGTCAAGAACCCTCAAGCCAACAGATTAGTCTATCATCAAAAAATACTTTTCTAATGAAGGGTTTGAAAATTTAATTCATCAAACCTTGGAATGTAGAAGGTGCATTGGTAAGGCCAAAAGGAATGACTAAAAAATAATATGATCCGCATGAGTTCTAATTTTTTTTTTTGGAATGCCTTCAATCTTGATTCTTATTTGGTGATATCCTAAATGAAGACCAACCTTGGTGAAGTAAATTTATCCATGTAATTCATCCTACAATTCATCAATGAGAGGAGTGGGAAATTTATCTTTAATAATGATCTTGTTCATCTCCTTATAATCTGGATACATGCGCCATGATCCATCCTTCTTGTGCACCACTACTAATGGAGCAAAGAAAGAACTTTGACTAGGTTGAATTATACCAACCTCTAGTATTTATACAACCATATGTTAAATTTCGCTCTTTTGGGCATAGGGATATTTGTAAGGCACATCGTTTGGAAGAGCACTTCCTAGAATCAAATGAATAGCATGATCATGAAAAAAAACAAGTGGGAGGGCTTTGGGAGTCTCAAATACGCTCGAATGATTGTCCAAGATTTTTTGGAGATATGGAGGAATAAATGATTTCGATATTTGAACCTCTAGTGAATATAATTATGAAATTACACCATGTTCTTTCTTTAGAAGTTTTTTCATGACATTAGAGATGATTATATTTCCTAGCTTCCCTACAATACCCCTTAATTCAGCTTCCTTTCCTTCCCAAAAAAAATTCAAGAAAAATTATTGAAAATTAAAAGCTATCGTACCCAAACATTGTAACCATTGGACTCCTAGCACAACATCAACACCACCTGTTAGAATGGAAATCATTGGACTATTCAATACATATTATCCCATGGCTAGTTTTATATTATGAGACTTTCCATATAAATTTATATTTCTTCCATATTCAACCATTACTTGACACTCTAGTGTTGGATATACGAAGAAATTCAACTCCTTGGCTATCTTACAATGAACAAAATTATGGGTATTATCTGAATAATTAAAAACTATTAAATTTTTCTTCTTGATAGGTCCTTCTATCTTAGGATTTTGAGGAGTGGTAATTCATGACAATACATTACAATATATGGTCAAATTCATTCTTCTTTATATGGTGTTGGTTCCTCGTGTATATCATCTTCTTTTGATGTTTGTTGTTCCTTTTATTCGTCCTCTTCCCAATCAATGTAAAATAATTTCTTCTCAACACACTTATGGCCTTTAGTGTATTTGCTATCACAACTGTAACATATCCCTTTTTCTATTTTTCCTCCAATTATTGTGGTGTCAACCTTGTAGGTTGTGGAAGGCTAGGAGCAACAACACTTCCATATTTATAGTTGTGAGTGGTATATTTTCTTGTTTCCATAATTTTTCTTTCAACTTTTCATGCCACACTCAATGCCTTCTCCAATGAATCAGGTTCCCAAAGTCGAACCTCATTTTTTATTTTATCCTTTAAGATCCCTATGAAGAAATGAATCCTATTATCCTTTGGAATATTCTTCAACATGATATTCAATATTTGGAAGTCCTTAATGTTCTTCACCATTGAACCCTTATTTTTTGAGATTTATCAATTGGCTAAAGAAGGTGTTTCTGTTTGTATCCTCATAATGTGTTGTCATTTCCTCTGTAAAAATTGACCAAGTGACAAGTGGTTTACGAGAAAAAATCCATTGATACCATACAAATTTATTTGGTTCTAAATATAAAGTTGCAATGTGTACCTTTTGTGTGCATTGTACTTTATGGAGATCAAAATATTACTCCATTTGTAGTATGCATGTTACCGGATCTTTGCCATCAAATCTCCTCATATCAATCTTTGGGATATGGTGGGCCTTCAATCCAACGTTATAGTATATGGAATCATGATTAAAATGTTTTTCCTTCTCATCATGAGTTTCATCTAATAAATTTTATTCATTATGAAGCATTTCTTGTACAAACTTTGTCAAACCTTCCTTCAAACCTTCCATGTATGCTTTTAAATAATTCTTCAAATCTTCCTTTTTTCATTTAAAATTTTCTTTTACACCATTCCTATTAGCTTCCATGTCTGATTTTAAACCATTATTCAAATCTTCGATGTTTCCTTTCCTCCTTTTCTATACCATCCAGCTTAGCTTCCATACCATTCTTCAAAACATCTATCTGAACTTCCATTTCATTTTTGGTTACTCTTTGCGGGAGTGGAATTTGTTGCACTTGGTCTTGTCATTTAGATATATCATGTTTCCTTTCTCCCTCTTCATGCATCATAGTAGAGATTTCTGATGAGTTAATGGGTGTAGAATTATTTTTTTGGGGAGACATATTAGAACCAAATATTGATATATGTTCTTCAATGTTCCCTTTAAATCACTCCAAACTAATTTCTCAAACAAAAGTTATGCATAGTTAAAAAATACACACATTTTTCTTTCTTTTTAGGAGCTTGATATTGAAATTGTTTTATCTCTATGATTTCGGATCTTCAAGCCTGGTCTAAAATTTGGTCTTGTGGTATCCCTCTGAGTCTTCTTTCCAATGCTTCAAGCAAGACCAAATTTGGATTCTTCAAGATAAACATAGGCCCAATCTCGCATGATGACCTGATTCTAGACTTGTTCAGTATAGAGAAATTGTATGGAGTTCCATGTGTCACTGTTTTGACCTTCAAACCTGAAATTTATACACAAAAAAATACAATTTGTGCACTTTCAACCACTTTTTACATAATTCCAATATGATTCCTGAAATTAAATTTATGACGATTTTCCCTAGTTCACCTGTTTGTGACTGAATTTTGGAGCCTACAAAAACCATAACTTCCTTGGATCATATCTTTGAAAATACAGGGAACCAAGATATGAAATTTTTACATGAATTTCACCAATATTTTATCTCCATGTGTTTTTGAAGCCTCATACAAAAAAAGTTATAGGAAAAATTCCAAAATGACCTATTTGAATAAGTGAAAACCTAGAATCCAAAGCTCTAATACCAATTGCTCTATAATGAGCTCACAAAATAGAAAAAGAGATAGATCAACGACTTTAAAATTAGCTTCTTTGAGCGGGAAGCCTCCTTTACATTAAATAAATGAAAAATTCTTGGACGATTCAAATGAAAAAGCTTCCTTTCTATGTATAGGAGTCTAAAGTGTCACAATATAATATGGGCTGACATAACAATAAAATTTAAGGACGCAACAATAATAATAGTTGGCTTCGATGGGGCACAATAATAAAAATATGGGGAATAAATGGGCACAAGAATAACAGTAAGGGGCTACACTAACAATAAAAATAAGGGGATACAGTAGTATTATAGGGACCTAACAACTTCCCGCAAGCTTGAGAGCTCTTTGCACTATCTCTAATTGTCTCACTCTATCCCACAAAATTTGTGTCTGATACTTAACAAATTTGTTTCCTCTGGATGCCCTACCTTTCTTGTGTAATCCATAGGAAAATTGAGTGCCTATTAATTAGGAAACTCCCAATAATATATTGTGCAGTACATATAATGCCTTCTATTGACCTCATGCATGGCCTATAGAATTTTCTAATTATATAACTAATAGTACACCTCCCTTTAACTCCAATCTCAAATGGGTATTCTTTAGAAATGACATGAAACAACTATTTATAGTGAATTATCAATTATCTTATTGATCAACTCATGTGAATTAAATCAAATTTAATTCATTGGATCTCTCACTAGCTCCTTCATCAATTAGAACTAGCTAAACTGATTTTAACTCAAATAATTCAGTTAAATAATTGAAACTGAAAATAAATTTTGACTCGACCTCCTAAAACTTAGAGACAACTCTAGATGCCTCTAGTTTGACCCTCAACTCGAATTTATTTAGCTAAATAAGTGTTCCCAAATCAGCTAACTCATACATCCTATCATGTGATGAGGAATTACAATTTCCTTATAATTTAATTAAGGGAAAATAACATCAGAGGCTTCTTCTTGTTACCAATTTCAACACGCGCTTTCAAAAAGAAATGGATTTTCTACTACCCCGATCCTGCCTTTGTGGAATTCAAATTTTCCTCTTGAAAATTCCTTCATCAAGATGTCTCCATATTGCTCCTATGTAGTAATGTACTCTAATGACATAATCCTCCTCTTCACACAATCTCTAAGATGGTGATACCAGATATCAATATGCTTGGACATGTGATGAAAAACTGGATTAACCGAGACTTCGATGCAAGTATGATTATCACAAGTATGATGCAAGTATGATTATCACAATAAATCACTGCCAGATCCACCTGCTAACCAAACAAACCAACAAGTATCTTCCTCATCTACATGGCCTCATAAGTTGCTTGAACAGAAACCAGGTACTCTGCCTCTGCTGAACTGTGTGCAACTGGTATCTTCTTCATGTTGTACCAAGAAACTACTATTGAGCCAATGCTAAAGATGCCCCCTAATGCTCTCTTTTAGTTAGATGGACTCCCTTCCCAATCTACATCTATGAAGCCTTGAAGCTTCACTCCCTCTATCTTCCTGTACCAAAGCCAAAACTCTATTGTGCCTCTCAGGTATCTTAAATCATGCTTTCCTAACTTCCAATAGAGCTTGGTAGGCTTAACCATAGCTTGACTATGTTATTTAACTACATAGCATATGTTTTGTTGTGTGTTCACAAATACATGTGTGAACCCACAAGTTGTCTGTAGATTGTAGCTTCTACTACTTTCCTTGAAGTAGCATCCTCATTCCTCTAGTCCCATGTTAGAGGAGTCTCAATGGTTTTTATTCTCTCCATGTGAGACTTCTTCATAATCGTGTTGGCATACTTTCCTGAGATACAAATAGTTCCCCATCTCTTTTCCAAATTTCCAATCCAAAGAAATAATGAAGAGCCCCATATCCTTCATCTCAAATTTTCTTGCAAAATCCTCTTTGGAAGACTTGATGAGTTTCTCATCAACTGTTAGAATCAATTCATAGAAATAAAGTACAATAATAAAAAGTTTACCTTCTACTACAATATGTTAAAGGTTCTCATTTTCTTGAATTTTGGTGAAGCCCAACCCAATGAAGTAGTTGTTGATCATGGTGTACCAAGAACGAGGTGCTTGTTTCAGTCCATATAATGATATCTTGAGTCCGCACATATGTGACTCTTTGTCGAAGGTCTCAAAACCTTATGGATGCTCAATTTACACCTATTTCTCAATCACTCCGATGAGGAAGGCCATATTTACATCCATGTGATGTATTTTTCATCCCATCTATCCTGAAAGTGAAAGGATGGATCTAATTAACAAGTACCTTACGACTGCAGCAAAGGTATCCTCATAATCGATCCCCCCACCTGAGATAACCCTCTTGCAAAAAATATTGACTTGTGTTTATCAAAACTCCCATCTGTTGCCTTCTTCTCCTTGTAGATCCACCTGGATCCTAAAACTGACTTCCCCTTTGGTCTTTGGAAAACTTCCCATGCATTATTTCTAATGATGTAGCCATAATCCTCTACCATTGTATCAACCCAAACTGGTTTTTGCACTACTTCCTTGAATTAGGATGGTTCAATCTCTACACTCTCACTCATAATATCCATGTAGCTAGAGTACCGCTTTGGGGACCTTCTATACCTACGTTGTGATGGGGGTGCTCCCACATTCTCTCTAGCATCAAGCAACAACCTGTCAACCTCTATGGTGTGCTTTCTTCCATCTTTGGATGTCTTTGCATGAGTGGTTTCTTCCACTCTTTATTCCTCTGCTTGTGGTTTCTCCACATCTTGAGGTTGTTCTTTTGGAGCTGAGAGATCCTTAATTGAATGCAAATGAAGCTCCCTCTCAAGGATAATTTTCGTGGCCCTCTCGTCATCGAATTTCACATCTCTTCTAAGAATTATCATCCTGTGTGATGGAAAGTACACCTGATAGTTGTGAGGTGTATTAGTGTACCGCACAAATATTCCCAACTCAGATGTTTTCTCTATATTGTTTACATCATATTTGGTTAAATGGAAATAAAATTATGATCACAAATATTTAAAATGTGCCATATCTAGTTTCTTAACTACAAAATATTCCTTTGGTGTACTCCTCCCGAGAATCCGATGAGGACTTCTCTTTTACAAAAATACTGTTGTGATGCATGCTTTTTCCCACAAGTGCAATGATATGTCCTGATCATGCAACATTACTCCTGTTGGTCCTGCAATAGTTATGTTCTTAGTTTCTGCAACCTCATTATGCTATAGTTTATAGGTGCTATCAATTCCTGTTGAATTCCTTGTGAAGCATAAAATTTCTTGAATTCATTCTAGATATACATTCCATCATTATCACTCCTTAGAGCCTTCAACTTCTTCCTTGTATCCTTGTCAACAAGTTCTTTTAACTTACAAATTTTTAAGAATGTTTGATATTATTTATACATGAAGAATATCCAACACTTGCGTGAAAAATTATCTAAAAAAATCACATAATACCTGTGTTTTGTTGTGGAAGCTGTCGAGAACGGTCCACAAACATCTGAGTGAACTCTTTCAAGGATCACCTTTGCTTGAATTTCCCTCTCATGAAAGGTAGCTTTGGTGTAATTCCCCAACGTACACCCTTTGCATTTATCTCGATGTTTAAGTGCACCCTTGAGAAGTCATGTAGAAATATGTTGCATGATCTTCAAAGCACCATGGTGTATATGGCTCAATATTCTATGCCATAACTCACTGATGTCTCGGTTCTAAACCTTCTCTGCTTTCGTGCTCAAGACAGCACAATATTTTTCATATAATTTGTAGAGGTTCTTCACCCTATCTCCAATATTCTTCACTTGTCCCGTGGCTTTGTGATGAATGAACCCCTTTCCTTTTCTAAATATCACATCATATCCACGGTATTTAAACATAGCAACTAAAACTAAATTATTCTTTAAACCAAGGAGAAACATGACATATTTTAATGTGAGAGGAGTACCAAACTCACTCTAAAAGGTAATAGTACCTATCTCGGTCACAATATACGTCCTGTAATTGTTGATATCGATGTGCATATGTATATCCTTCTCCTCCAATTTGATGAGGAATTATTTGTTGTTAGTCATATGGAATGAAGCTCCACTATCCAAGTACCACACAGAACCCATCATCGGTGACACCATTCATGGGATGACTATGAAATCGAACTCGAATTGTGAAGCACATGCTTTACCCACCTCTCCTCCTAAGGGTTCCTTGTCGGCCTTCTTGTGTGGACACTTTTTCTAATAGTGTCCAAGATCATGAAAGTGAAAACATTAAATCTTTGATAAGTCCTTATTCTTTCCTGCCTGACCAGAAACATATTTGGAATGGGACGTCATCCCTTTCCCTTTATTTTCCTTTCCATCCAAGGAAAAATTCTCCTCATCATCAGTCTTTGATGAGGATCCATCTCTGATATTCTACCAAATCTCTTCTTGTACCAATTCGGACCATAATGGTAGATTCTCCCTCCCATTCAATGAATCCTGACCATTTTTATAGCTCTTGCGAAGGCACTGAAGTTCTAGGCTCACTAGATCATCTTCTTCAACTATCATACCAACACTTCCAAGCTCATCTCAACATTGAGTGAGCTTATTCTAGTATTTTGGTATTGTCTTGCCCTTCTCCATCATGATATTTCTGAATTTTTCCTTCAATTATAGCTTCTTTTGTTTTTTTTTGTTCTAAAACAAATATGTTAAGGCCTTCCACATAGCATATGGTGTTTAATTTTCATGGAGGTTCGATAAAATATAATTTCAGACTCCTCCTAATTGAATCCTTCTCAACTTTGCTACATTCTTCTTCCATGAATCAATATTTTAAGCATTTGTTTCTAAGGGCTTGGGAATATCACTCTCTAGGAACTCCTTCAACCCATTTTCTTCCAAAACTTCCTCGATCATGTCCTTCCAAGCTATGTAATTTCAACAACCCTCAAGAACATATTCAAGTCTCAATCCACATAAAGACATCATGATTTTATGGTTGGTCCTGAAGAGTAGATTTGCCAATTCAGTTCACTTGCTAAAAAAAACTAGCATTCTTCTCCTCTACAGTGATTCATGCTCCGATACCATGTAGAAAATTCACATAGATTCAATTGATATTTTAATATTCTAAAAAAAAATATTTGAATATACCCTACAAATTGCGAAAACCAATTACG
Organism: Pinus albicaulis; assembly: GCA_034641835.2. Lineage (NCBI taxonomy): Eukaryota > Viridiplantae > Streptophyta > Pinopsida > Pinales > Pinaceae > Pinus > Pinus albicaulis. Next base: position 1,368,227,592 of record CM076584.1, read on the forward strand.
ATCGCATAATAACTTGAACAATAAAGAGAAAGAATTTAATTCACACAAAAAAAATTATTTATCAGGGGAAAGCCTCAACTAAAAACTTCATTACCTGTATATTGCATTAAGTCAATAATATGAAATAATGCAATGCTTCTCTCAGAATTGAGAGCTCTTTGCACTATCTATGACTGTCTCACTCTATCCCAAGAACCTTTGGTCCAATACTTAACCAGATTTGTTGCCTTTGGATGCCCTACCTTGCTTTCATAACCTTAGGGAAATTGAGCCCCTATTAATTAGGAAATTCCATATAATTGATTGTGCAATAAATCCAAGGCTTTCTACTGACCTCATGCATGACATGTACAATTTTATAACTATACAATAGATAGTAAACTTCCCTTTAACTCCAATATCACCTGGGTCTTCCTTAGAACTCAGATGCAATATCTATTTATAATGAATTATCAGCTATCTGATTGATCACTTCATTTTAAATAAATCATATTTAATTCACTGGACCTCTCACTAGCTCCTCCATCGGTTACAACTTGTTAAACTCATTTTAACTCAAATAATTAAGTTAAATAATTACAACTCAAAATAATTTGTAATTGGACCACCTAAAACTTATACATAACTCTACATGCATTTTGTTTGACCTTCAACTTTAATTTACTAAGCTAACTAAGTCTTTGCAACTCAGTTAAATCGTACAAGTTGTCATGTAATGTGGAATTACAATTTCCTTATAGTTTAAGTTAGTGAAAATTAACTTAGAAGCCTCTTCTTGTTGTCAATTTCAATAGATGATAAGGTGAACCTTAAACATTACAGAAGACAATATTGTAAGTATATGATCTCTAGATTTCATGAAGCACATTGAGATATCGGGTGCCTACAAGTGGAAGAGAATTGTAGCACAATGAGCTATCGGGTGCGTCAAGTGGAAGAGAATTGTATCACATTGAGCTATCAGGTGCTTGCAATGGGATACTAGCTATTGAATTAAGAAAAATCTAGGAGAAAATCTCTCCTATAGGGGTCACCCATAGGTTTTGGGTAATAGGGTATAGAAGGAGTATATGCAAATCATCAATAGTTGTTCCATTACCAAGAACAAGTGAATCTTTGATAACACTAAAACTAGGATTAATGAAATTGAAACTAAAATAATGTGGACCAAATCTAGAGACTGAAATAGGATTATTAGAGAGAAAGAGTATAAGATGTCCTCTCAAGATTTAAAACAAAGATATAATTCTAGATAGGTCTTAAGGTCCCAATAGATTCGACGCATGCACTCATCTACTTTCGTGAATATATGAAGCTCTAATTTTTTGTTAGTTTCATTTGGTTGATTAAACCTTCCATTGTATTGGAAATATGGACTGTAAAACCATAGTAAATCCACCAAATGTTATCAAAAATATCAACCATATTAGATTCATAACACACTAAATAAACTATGTAACCTTTCTTTTCAACCCAATCTTTATATTTGGAACACTCTTTCTTGATGTGTCCTTTCTTCCTGTAGAAAAAAAAACAAATTGGTGTCCCTATTGTCAACTTTACTAGTTTCCACCTTCTTAGACTTTTTCATATAGTGAGAAACATTTCTTTTTTCTAAAAATTATTTTCCATGAGTCACTAGATAAGCACTTTCTACTTTCTCTTACTTAAATCTCCCTTCCTCTCAAACACACATGATGAATAGTTCATTATATGACCATTTATTTTGATGTACATTATAGAAAGTATTAAATGGACCATTTTGTATAGGTAAGTTGCTGATTATGACTTGGAAATGGAAATACCTAAAGAGTGTGACCTCTAAATCTTAAATCTAATCGATTATATCTCTCATTTACGTAATGTGATCATTTTACCTTATTACTAACCAATTTCATTGATAATAATTTGTTCATAAGGGACGTCCCTACTGCCTTTTCAAAAATTACATAGTATTGCTCAATAAAAGTGATGAAGTCCTTTGCCTTAGAGCATTGTGAAATATAAACTTGAATACATTTCGACATGGTTTTTGATAAAAATTAAACTTTTGCAATTATATTGCTCCTACCATTCATGTAAGGGCCTTTGTACTAGTGTACTAGATTCTATACGGATAGTTGGTATATTCACACGGAACACCAAATCTATTTCCATGAGCACTAATGTAAGGATAATTTTCTACTTGAGTCCTCAAAATTATAACCAATTAATAATGGAACATGAGATGATTCATTAGACATCATTGTAGATGGAATATCTACGATTTGTTTTAAAAAATTCTATGATTCATATTGACCTTAACTTATATTACTAACCAATGTTAATAACACAAAAAGAAAAATAATGCATCCTCATATTCTTCTTGTGATACGAAATTACTATACATAAGCCAATTTATTTTCTCAATAAATTTATAATGCAACTAATAGATATCATGTTAATAGGGAGATGGCCCATTACCTCTAGGAATTTAAAATCATCTCTAATTTGATGTATAATTTATCATCATATTCTTATTAATTCAATAGTTATGAGTTCGTCCATGGTCAAGGTAGATGATAGATAATGCTATGAATGATATACTTCGACAAGGACTAAAGCACAAGCCTTGAAGGCATCCCCAAGTTGACTGATTAGTTTCTAGGATCCCCACTTGGTGTGATAGCTAGGGAATCAATTTTATGGATATTCCACTTTTGAAATTATTTCAAAACTTGTGGATGCCTATAGGATACACTAAGTAAGAGTCTTATCTAGATGGAATTCAAAACACACTCAGTTATTGAAATTCACACCAATCCCTCGAGAAGCCTCATTGTTATTAAAAGGATGAGGAAAGGAGACGAGAAAAAGGTGAAAATAAATATGATTCATTGAGTTAAGATTGATCACCAAGGATTTAAGATAAGTTCCTAGCAATTGGGATAATTGGAGTCAAATATGACCTTGATTTAGCAACTCTCTCTTCAAGGAGACTTAGAAGCACCTTCTCTACCCTAATGAAGTAGCGACATAACACTTATATATTTTTATACCTATATGGAAATTATTAGTGGAGTTTCAAGGACAAAAAATGCAAAATACCCTCTAGGAGCATTCATTCATCTATTGTCCTTGAATAACAATTGAAAATTTTCCAATAGCTTCAAGGTTCTAACAAAATTTCAATAATTAAGGCACATTAAAAACCATAATAATAATTAAAAATACATCCATAATATCATTAAGAATATATCAATTAAAAACCACAAGATAATTAAATATATCCATCCACAAAAATGACAAAGAGAAGCTCCAAGATAGATTAAAAAAAAAAAATCCAAACATCAAAATGTATCAAATTCATCCAAATTAATCCTCTAATTGAAGGCATTAAATTCTCTAATAAGAGATCAAAAATCCCAACTGTGATGGATAAAATGAGGCTAGGCCTCATCTATTAATACATGAAATAAGAGTTCAAAAATGAAAATAAAAATCCCCTACAATGAGTAAAATGTCTAGTAACCCACCCATGGCTACAAGATAGCCATTATATCTCATAAAAAAAAATTAATACTCCTTACGGCCACACTAGGTTTATGTGGAAGCCTTGAAGGGAAGCATTGAGGCCTCATGTGTTGAGGATAATAGTTGGGGCCTAAAAAATAATGAATAAGAAGGGAATGCCCTCCAAATGGTGGAAAATGTCTCCAAACCCCAATTTGGGATTTGTGGGCTCAAAATTGGTCCCATGGGTATCCAATTGGCTCAATATCAAGTCAATTCTCCATTAATGAGGGCTAGAAGATGACGCATGCCTGGCCATGTCTCCCTAGGAATTAAAAAACCTTCTATGGGTCCTCAATTAACTGCCAAGTGTTAGGTTCAATGTGTAGCTAGTAAGGAAACATTGTCCAAGTGCATCCTCATATTTTTATAACTAGAGCACAAAAAATTAGCATGTTTGTGCTTAAGAAACCCATGGCATGGCATTCAATTCTATGCATGGATGGAGACCCATGGATCTCAATTATCAACCTAAAAGTGTCATTATGACCCTCTAGATGGATTGGATCCCATATAGGGAGGCCAAGTCTAAGATGAGAACCCACCTGCAATCCTATATAAGATCCAATGTCTCTCCTCGCCTTCCAATACAATAATCCATTAGCGAAATTGAGTAAATAATATTGCTAATCTAGGGAAAAATTGGACACTTCATAGTGCCTTTCCCTTCAAAATAGGCTTTGAACACGTATTGTGCTTCCTTCCTTGACAAGAGAGGTTAATGTAGGACCCTATTAGGTGGTTTTAACCTCTAAGTGAGTGATAGGTCCATGCATTAGGGGAATTCTGAGGTATAAAATGGGGCCTCCTAAAGAAATCATAAAATAATAGTGGAAATAATAAAATAAGATTTGATTACATCATCAAATTTTAGAGGGAAAAAAGGCAAAACTACTTTTTTAACTCGTATTTTCAACTTATCTCCTAAATTTTTTACTCAAATTTCAAGAGGGAGTACTTGTTGGATGCAAAATCTAATTCCTCATCCAAGGAGTACCCATGTTTCATACTTTTGATGGATCACGCTACATGAAAAATGATAAATAGATTAAAAACGTGATTGCAATCACGATTTTTTATGTATTTCTCATTTTTCGTGTAGTAGGGTCCATCAAAAGTATGCAACATGGGTACTCCTTGGATGAGGAATTAAATTTTTCATCCAACAAGTAGTCCCACTCGAAATTTTAGTAAAAACTTTGGGAGATAAGTTGAAAATATGAGTTGAAAAGTAGTTTTATTATTTTATTATTTTTTAATCCTTTTACCCTTTTACTTAAAACATGGTGATTCATCCCCCATGGTTGAAATCATCATCTTGAATACTATTGGTTCTTATAAAGTTTATTTTTGTTGTACATTTTTCTTAGGAGGCCCATTTTAGACCTCAAAATTCCCCTAATGGTACATCCATCAATTGGTAGGTTTCATGTGCAATAGTGATGGAAGTAAGTGGGGGAAAGAGGGGAGTCTCCAAGCCACACACCATAATACAAGGGTATGTATGATGAAGTAGAACCATATGTTGTGTGTAATAATGTGGGAGATAGAAACTGTGGTATACGATTTACCCGAGACTTTTTTTTCCACGATTATTCATAATCATTTTTCTTTTTATTTATTTTTCCTCATTTTACTGCTTGGGGCTCAAGGGGGTGAGAGCATGATGTGTGAGATGTAGCAGTGAATTCCCCATTAAGGTGGGGAAAATATTCGACCACTAGGGCTTAGGACAGTCATTAATGATGACAAGGGCGATAATAGGGGCCCTATGAACTAGAGAGATGGCCATAATTATAAGGGGAAGAGCTCATGTTTGGATTTTTTGCACATGCTAATTTTTTTGTCCTAGAAATCTTTTGTCTTTTGTGGTACATTTCATGTTGCATGTGGTCGTGTTATTTTTTTATCCTCCTTAAGCTTCATCAACCTCTGGGGCATCATTCCAGGACCAACCCATGATATGGACAAGAGGAGGGAGAGGGTAACACCTTGTGAAACCTATGGACAAATGTTGAACATATGGGGAAAATGTTAAAAGGGCTTGTAATGAGTGAAGGGGGGTGAGATATATGATATCAGGGAGTAGGGCCATGCAACCAAATAGTGATTCCCATGTAATGCCACTCCTAAATCTAGAAGCCAATAGAGTGGCTCCCATAGGACTAGGATTTATAGTTAATCCCCTAGTTGAGGTAAGGGAACAAGGCAACAATTAAAGCCCTTTCCTTATGCTGAATCACCTCACTACTCCATGCCTAAATGTGGGAAAGTAAAGCAACCATAAATACTTAATTACATAGTGAAAAAGAATACCTTTAGAGTTTGATGGCCCACATTCAAACATACGATCATGAAAAATGAGCTCGGGAACACAATGGTTGGCTCAAGTGGCAGAGAATTGTAGCACATTAAGCTATCGAGCGCCTACAAGGGACTACTAGTTATCAGATAAATACAAATATAATAGAAAATTTATCCTATAGGGGTCACCCATAGCTGTTGGGTAATACGGTATATATGGAGTCTAGGCAAACCATCAAAATGTGTTCTATCACAAATAACATGTGAGTCTTCGATAACACTAAAAATAGGATCAATAAATTGAAACTAAAATCACGTGGAACAAATCTGGAGACTGAAATAGGATTATTCGAGAGAAAAAGTAAAAAAATTCCTCTCAATATTTAAAAAAAAACTATAATTCTATATAATTCTTAAGGTCCAAAACCATTCCACACATGCACTCATCCAATTTAGTTAATATATGAAGTGCTCATTATTTGTTAGTTTCATTTGGTTTTTTAAGCCTTCCATTGTATTGGAAATATGGAATTTATAATGAGATTCAATACACCAAATATTATGAAAAATATTAACCATGTTAGAGTCATAACACACTAACAAAATGAGATAACCTTTCTTTTCAATCCAATCTTTATATTTTGAGCACTCTTTCTTGTTGTGTCCTTTGTTCTTGTAGGAAAAAAAAATCGTGTCCTTATTGTCAACTTTACCAATTTCCACCTTCTTACACTTTTTCATATATTGAGCAACATTTCATTTCACTAGATATCCCTTTCCATCAGTCACTAGATGAGCACTTTCTATTTTATCTGTCTTAAATAGCCATTCCTCTCAAACACACATGAGGAATAGTTGATTATATGACCATTTCTCCTTATGTGCATTATAGAAAATCTTAAATGGCCCATATTCTATAGGTAAGGAGTTTATTATGAATATGAAAAGGAAATACCTTAAGAATGTAACCTCTACAAGTTAAGCTAAGCGAGTATATCTCTCATTTCCATAATGTGATCATATATTACCTTATTCCCAACCAGTTTCATTGATAATGGTTTTTTCATAAGGGAGATATCTAGTGCTTTTTCAGAAATCACATATTATTATTAAATAATGTTAATGAATTAATTTTCCTTAGAGTGTTCTAAAATATAACCTTGAATACCTTTCATCGTGGTTCTCGAAAAATAGTACAATTTTGTAATTAAATTTCTCCCACAATTCATGTAAGGCCCCCTCTACTAGATTTTATACGGATGGGTAGTATATTCTCAAGGAACACCAAATATATATCCATGCACCCTAATGTAAGGGGAATTTTCTAGTTGAGTCCTCAAAATTATAACGAGTTAACAATGGAACACGAGATGACTCACTAGACATCATTATAGATGGAATAGCTACATTTTTTTTTAAATGCTATGATTCATATTGACCTTAACTTAGATTACTAACCTAAGTTAATAATATTAAAAGAAAAATAATGCATCATCATATTCCTCTACATCTTGTGGGAAGATATTAAAATACATAAGCCAATTTATTTTCTCAATAACTTTATAATGAAACTAATAGATCTCATGTTAATAGATAGATGACCCATTACCTCTAGGCCTTTAAAATCATCTCTAATTTGATGTATAATTTATCATCATATTCTCATTAATTCACTAGTTATGGTTTCCTCCACTTGGTTCTAAGACATGTCGGTTTCATGATTTAATTGCAATTTCAAAGCTATCCATTAATATCATAATTTTCATCCAATATGGGATTTATACTTTGTCCATGACTTAGGATGATGTGGCTACTCTTTGAGTGAATTAAATGTTACAATCATATAATAGGATCAAACACAATTAAAAAAATATCTATTGCATAATTTTGAGGACAATGGATAAAAATAATTAAAATATTGTATGCATTAGATAATGTATATATCAATGTATTAATTTTAATTGTATACAACAAACTATAAGAAAGAAACATGCCTAAATAACAAAAGAATGGTCCTATCACAAAAATAATGCATTTTATGACGTTCATTCATGTGTATATGGTGCATCATCATGCATAACCATAAAACCTTAAAATCATACCATGTTAGATTGAACTAGATTATATCTATGTTTCTCCATACCATAGTAAAATAACCTTCTCGCATTAATTAATTATATATGCAAAATTCATTCATGTTGTCATGAAATGTATATACCCTTTGGTTCATTCGATATTATTGTGTTTGATATACTAGATCTTTACTATATCTCATAATTAAATAACTCAAAGCATGTAAACTATATTCATTGTATACATTAAAACTCATATACTTGTAGTGATGTGTATTTCATAATAATTAACTACATTCCTTCTCTTTAAAACCACTAGTATATTAATGTAATTTATGGGCTTACATTCGGTAAAGGATTAAGATTTTAGAGAAAACCAATGAAAATATTTCTCCGTTATTATATCATTCAAATAAAAAGACAATCTTAGAGATAAAATTTGATAAAATATGGAAGAATCAAATATTATTGAAAGCTATACTAGTTAGATCTACTCTGGGAGAGAACACCAAGAGGGACTGCATGCGCAAGTCACTCTACAGTCTCATTATAAATTTAGCTTCATACTTATATATGCTCTCATCTACTTTAAATTTGGGTTTCTATAAAAATTTGAAACCTATGGTTTGTTTATGCTCAGGTAATTTGACTAACACCCAAGTTTTGTTTTTCAAAATTCTTTCATGTCCCTCTTCCATGGCTTCCATCCATTCATTATATTGACTTCGTTCTTTATAACTAGAGGGTTTTACAATAGTTAACATGCTAGTTATAAAAGCATTCTCTTTGTATCTTGCAGGAAGTTTTGTTTTCCTACCTAGTATTCTGAGAGTTGCAGTGACATCCAACCTTATCTGATCATCTCTCGATGGACTTGCTTCGATAATTTCATTTGAAACATCTAATTCTCTTTGTTTTTGGTGATGTTGTTTCTGTTCTTGTTGAACCTAGCTTTCCTCTATTTCACCATTCCCTTCTTCGACCAATAATGGAATGTCCCAATCATAATTGTTGTTTGCACTGTTTCCATCTTGTAATTGTTCATGATACACTACACCTCTACTTGAAAAAATATTATGAGTAGAGGGATTAAATAACTTGTATGCTTTAAATTTTGTACAATACCCAACAAAGGTACATTTGATAGCCTTTGAATCGAGTTTATTTATTTCTTCCTTTGGTACATGGGAAAATTCTTTGGAACCAAACACTCTCAAATGTTTAATTGAAGGCTTAAAACCTAATAAGGCTTCAAAATGTGTTTTAGATTCCAAACTTCTTGTAGGACTTCTATTTTTCAAATAAACATTCGTATTTATAGCTTTATCCCAAAATCCATTAGAAATATTCTTACCTTTCAGGATATTGCGAGCACACTCCACAAGTGTTATGTTTCTCCTTTCTGCAACCTCGTTAGGTTGAGGAGTGTGGGGTACTATATACTATTGCAGAATTCCATGTTATTTACGCTATTTGATGAGATTAGATTTCCTGTACTCTCCCCCTTGATCCGAGTTGAGAATCTTGATGTATTTTCTTGTCTTCTTCTCTGTCATGCTTATGAATTTCTTGAAGTATTCAAAAACATGACTTTTTTGCTGAGAAAATATACCCACATAAATCTAGAACAATCATCGACAAACAATAAGAAGTAATATGCACCTCCCAAAGATCTTGACTGCATTGGCCCACATAAATTAGTGTGGACTAACTCAAGTATATCTCTCTGTTTTCTATTAACATGAACATGAATCTCATCTCTGTGTATCTTCCCAAGAGCACACACTTCACAATCAACATGACTTGCTTTAAATCGGGAAGACCAATAGCCATACCTTTCTTCTAAATTAACTGCAAAACTTTAAAATTTATATGACCAAATCTCTGATCCCACAGTTCTTCCGCAGACATTCTTGGCGATGTCAAGGCTTGGTGTGGCTCATTTTTTTCATCCAGCTTATAAAGGTCCCCCACACAAATCCCTATTGGAATGGTCTTCATAGAATCCAACAAATCTTTAACAACACAATATGATTTATAAATTTATACCTTAAGGTTCTGATCTATTATCATTGCAACATAAAATATTCTTATTAATGCCGGGTACATAGATCACATTTTGAATGTGCCTAATATTACCATTAGGCAGAATTACAGGAATGTTACCATGTCCTTTGATTGGGTACCCTCTGTCGTCGCCAAGATACCTTTTCGCTCCAATGCTGGTTTCCTTGAAGTTCTCGATCCATTATATGTTTCGTGTCATGTGGGTGGATGCTCCTGAATCCACATACCACATATCTACTTCATCCTTTTCATCAGAGTCGGTCATGAAAAATCTTAGATCCTGGTTATGGTCATCATCTATGACATCTGCAAAATTCCCTGCATGTCTCTTGTATCTCTGTTGACCTTCATCATATTTCTTCTTACGATAGTGCTTATCCATATGGCCCAATTTTCCACAATAAGAAAAACCCACCCTTGGTGAAAACGACATATTAGGAATGACGGTTTGGAACTCGTTTTCCCCTACCTACCCTGTCCTTGACTCAACTAATCAGAAGAAGGTAACCATGGACTCCGTAGTCCTTCCTTGTCCTCCTCTCTCTATTGGTGGCTTGTCTTTCACAACATAAGGGATGTTGTAGGCTTATATCATGTATCTTCTGGCACTGAATATGTATATCTGTATATAGAATGGGATATTTGATGAATTGATTTGGATGCTTCAACTACACCTAAGTTTGATGTTAACCAGGTTAAGAAAGGAAGGAGTACTACCCCTTCTCGCCGGGAGATGGATGTAATGAAATTGAATATGTTTATTCACTTGTGTTTCTGAATAGATGAGATTATCTTATATACGAGTATGATGTATTGAAGCCAGAGATAGATCGATCTCCTTCCTTTCGGAGAGCCCAACATCGATGCATTGATCTTGAGGCCATAGGCATAGATTTCATCTCATCCATAGTAACCACTTATCTTTGAAGCAGCTACTTCATCAAATCCCCTATCCTCACATGTCGATGGCGGCCTATCATTGAGAGTTTGTCCCTCACCCTACCGGGCCTACTGGGCCTTTGGTCGAGTGGCCTATTGGCTCCATAGCACATAATAAAATAAGAAATTGGTAAGGTGTGAGAAGCCAGGCTAATATAGATTATATGGTCCAGATAAAGACTAATCAATAGACGTATATCTATATATGGTTACCAGGATATAGGATTTCGATGGATCTTAGCTTCAGTAGTATGCTGGGGTGAAAAGAATCACTCAATGGCTTGAGTGCCACTAAGCACAAACAAAGTCTCTGGCTACTACTAATAATAACGTGGATACCTCCCCATGGGCGTAGCACACCTAGACCCATACCCGTATCCATCTTATCCATCACCATCTTTACCAGCATCCCTTCTTAGAGATCAATACTCGGTAGCATCAATAGCATAACCCGTTGATACCAGTCGAATAAGGAGCTATTTAATGGTGGATCATTCATGTTTGGTGGCATACCTTGAGATGGATTCAGCCTTTTATGTGTTGCACCTCCACCTCTCTTTCCTCCATTAGATTTTTCTTTGAATGGCTTCTTATTCACCATGAGAGCTAGATCTGAATTATGGGGTTTCAATGTCATTCATCTTTCCTCCTCTTGCATGAGGATCCCTGTCGATTCTTCAAATTTGGGGGCTTTTCTCTAGCATTCAAACCTATTATAAAAATTTGGTAATTTTCAATCATACCATTCATAGTAATAGTTACCAGATTAGTATTACTTATAGCCTCACCCATGTCACCAAGCTTGTATTTTAGGTCCTTGATACGTGAGATGAACGCTGCTACTGTATCATTCTCATCCATCTTGATGGAGAGAATATTTATGTTTAGGAACAGTATGCGATTCATAATTTTGATTTCGTACAAGTCTCTGATAGTTTTCAAGATTTTACTCGCAGACTTGCAATCTCTAATGTAAGGGATGATGTAGTATTTAAATTCCATCTTCAACATTTTCATTCGATTGTTCTCCCTCTTCTCCCACTCCTTTATTATCGTAGTTGTTGCACCTACTGCAATTGTAGGTTTCACCTCATCTCCACTCGCAATCTCCCCAGACACTAGATCTACAGGCACTCTGACTCTTCTACATGATCTCACTGAATCTACAGGCACTCTGACTCTTATATACAATCAAACTAGATATGCAATCCCTCTGACTCTTCTACATGATCTCATTGGATATGCATGCACGAGATCTCTCACTCCATATGTAGAAGCTCTCTCGCTTCAATCGGCAATCTGCATCATGAGCACTGTGGCTCCACGATTCTCCACACTCTTGAGTTCTATAGCTCCTTTAATACGAGTACACACACTCTTTCCTTGATCTCTTTGGCTTAGGCGCTCTAAAAAAATTCTAGATCCCGCATTGGGTAGAGACCCTGTAAGTAATAATAGAGATCAACGCATTTTCTTCGGCTGACTCCGCAGTGATTTTTGAAATCAACGCCTTTCTCAGGCAACGATTCACACTTATCAACGTGACTATGAGGGTAATGGCCACAGTGATTGGCTTGCGTACCATAGAAAAATAAATCCACATAGCCTTACTTACTACTGCCCAATTTCTCATAGTCTCACTCATGGCTACCCTTGGTTCATCAAGTGCTTCTCTGCCACCTAGATTCTCAAAGGATCAAAAGCACTGACGCAGCCCAAGCTGTGTTTACCCACAATAATCATCTAGATTTTAATTATTCATAACCACATGCATATACACCCAAATAGTGGTAGTCTCTCTATGCAGAAGTTGTTCTCCTTGTTTTTTTTATAGCCATCAATCAGACCCCTTTTCTAAATCATAGTTATAAACCCAAATAATTACCAACTAAATTCTATATAATTAAATCCTATTTATTTTGAATTGAAAACCAATACCAACATATATATATTTGGACCCAGGCTAATCAACAATGCACATTTTTCCGATGATCTATTCATGCCAGTTTATCCCACGGTAATCGCAAATTAATATGCATGACATTTAACATTTTCAATTTGTGCAAAATCGGTGGTTTTTTAAGTGCGGCGTGTCATCAATAGACCACTATCGCACATCCTCAATATTTACCACTTACCAATATAAAGCCATGAAAAAACCACTTAATGGTTTTCAAAACCGCTTTTCGTTCCTTTGCGCCATCGATTCATGGTTTTTTCCTTCATACGCTCACAACTGTCGTAAATCAATTCCATTCTCCACGTTTATTACTCAACACTGTCACCAATTCTCAAGTTCTGCAACGTTGGTTGTAGTGCTAAGATCACACAGGGTCTGTCAATGCACATCCACAATAACTACGTTTTAGTGTGGAATCCCTTTTGCCAACGACATTCAATTTCAATTCTGCACAATTAGCTTGTCATTCCAAGCTGTTTCCACATTCATGTCTCTGCGATTTGATTTTCCCCTATGACTTCTTCTCAGACGTGTACAAAATTCTACATAGTCCTCAAGGTTAACCATAAAATATACTTATAAATACTATGACAGAAGTAGACTCCTCAACATTTTATGTTATACCTCTTCTGACCTCATTTTGTGTTCTTCTCACCTCTACGTAGTGTGAATTGGACCTCAATTTGAAAGGCCAAGTTGTTCTTTTTTTAGTGGCATCGATCCATTTGTGATCGATGCCCGATCTTTGACCTACGCAATCCACATAGAATTCAACTATAATTGAAATGTGAAACCTCTTAAAATACACAGTCTCATGAAATCATAGAAACTGTAGTTTGCTTAAATAATGACAAAAATTCATTCGATTCTACCCAATTTCACCTACATACATATATATTGTGCCAAACTCTGATTTATCACACAATTATAAATTGAATTCCTCAATGCATACTCACCCATTTTAGAATCGAATTTCTCTGTATACATATATCCAAATAATTACAAATATTTCTTCTTTGTAGCATGATATTCTAATCAGCGGCCTTTTCATCCATTCACTAGCCTGTAGGCTTCCAATCTAAACTCTACCTATCTAAATATTACTCTCCTACTATCCTTTGAGAGTTTACAATTTATACAGAAGGTTCTGAAACCAATTTTGGTTTCAGATCTTTTATCTTCTCAACAAAATCCTGAATATCCTCTATGTCCTCATTTGACTCAAATATTCCCTAAGGATCCTCTCTCATCCTAAAATCATGAACCAATTCCTAATCTAATATTTACAAATAATTTACAAATCTCTCATTCCCCTAATTCTCTCATGTTCTCCAACATTCGGGAACATTTACAAAATGACTCACGAATAATTAATAATTTCCTATTCAAAATGTCTCACTTAATTCACACAAGATATTAAAAATTACATCAATTTAATACATAAGAAAGGTCCAATCTTCTTTGAAACAAAAGACCCTATGTCTATTAAAATACATGAATTTTTTTAGCCTAATGCTCCTACATCAGTCTTCCAATGTTAAAAATAATCATGATCTCCCGATCATGTGCTTCCAACTTTTTTCCTCCTAGATCCCATACCTTGTTTTGCAATTTGTCTTTTGTTGTTGCTGTTGTTTTTTGTTTTTCTCCAGGTGTCCAGACTCTATGTTGCTTTTCTCCACTAGCTATGCTTTTACAGTCTGCTACAATATTTTTCTTGCTGCTACTTCTTTCCTTTCCTGCTGTTGTCTTCTTCTGAGACATTTTCAGCATTAGCCTTCTTATCAATTAAATTTCTTTGTCTAATATATCTTCTTGCTGTTGATTATTTCCACCTCTTGATTGCTGAACTTTTATTCTTACTGCCGCCCTTTCATCCTTACCCTCTTGTTTACTACAACTGGTAACTTATTCCTGATTTTCACTTATGACAACTTCTTTGTCTTCTTTCTTCAGCAATTTCTTGGACTGGTATTTAGTCTTCCATTGACTGCCATCTTCTTTTCTTTTCTTTAATTTGTTCTCCTATACCAAACATTCTTTAGTCTTTTTAAACGTACTTGCAATCATAAACCAATTATCCAAATTAAAATAATAAGGCTTCATTGCCTTTTCTTCTTTTGGCAACATCTCATTATGTTTCTTCAAATTCTTCAAATAACTCTCAAGACTATCAGTTAGTCTCTCTTCCACCTCATCCATTTCAATGATGTCTCTTTTCTCTGATTCATAAAAATGAACTTTTTCATTTTCATTTAGCTCTAACTTTACAACTTGAACACTTATTATTTGTTTTTCTAGCCTCTTATCCAAAATACTTAACTCACGCCACAAATCTGTTATCTCTTTTGAAAAAATCTTTGTATAATCCTCGCTATCCTCTTCTTTGTCACAAGTCAAGTTTCTTGGTGACACTACTTCTTCATTCTTCATCAGAATAGAATTATGATCCTCCATCTATATGATAGTTTTAGTTGTCTGTCCATCACTCTTCCTTTGGCCATTTAAGAAAATCATTTTCTCTTTATCATTACCAATAACAAATTACTCATCATAACACATAACTTTATCACCTCCACTGAAACAATTTCTTTCACAAAACAAGGAATTTATGAACTCCTTTTGTTGTAATAACTCAACTTTATCTTCATCTGAAAGACAGTCATCATCATATTTTTCTTGGCAACTTTCAGCCTCACTCAATACAGTTCCATAAGATGGTCTGTCTTCTGCAATACCTGCATTTACACACAGCTTGTTAGTTTTAAAGCCATAAGACATTATGGTCTCATTTGATGATTTAATCACCAAATCCTCTTGTTGTTCCAAATCCTCTATATAATTCAAAAATTCTTCAATGGTCTTCTCTTCAATCCCCTTAAGCCTTTCAATTGGTTACTTGATATCCTTGTCCACTTCTTCCTACTTTTGGCCATCATCATGAGTTAAAATTCCTTTGCTTTCAATATTTGCAATATGTTGAAAATTAAAAATTTTCTTCAACTGTGTATGGCAATTTACATGAGATCCGGTTGTCCCATATTTTTCTTTTATGACAATATCAACAGTTTGTCCTTATTCACATGTTCTTCCTGTAAACATACACAAATTATCAGATTTAAAATCATGTGACCTCTTGATCTCACTTGAAGTTTCAGCCTTCAAGTCTTTTCCCAAATACTCATTTATTCTGAGTAATTTTTCCTTCAGTTGAGCATTTATCATTTGCTCTTTCTTCATCTATAGTTTATGCCACCTTATCTTTCTTCTTACAAGAAAACCACACATCTGGTCTTCCTCATTCCTATGTAACAAATCTAGCAACACTTCAAGTTGGACTGCTATCTTAGCTTTCTCTCTCTCATACTCTTCCTTACTTAATTGTCTCCATATGCCATTTTCCTTGGCATATTCTTTCTTCACTTTTATTATGTTCTGGTCTCTCTCAGAACCTCTACTATCTCTACTATGACTATGAGTATTTATCTTCTTCTCCATTTCTATCTTCATGAATTCCTCACTCATTCAACATGAACTATACTAAAGTCTCTGCAACAACAAGCCCTCCCTGCTGCCACTTACCTTATCAAGCTTCCCTCTGTACTTGGTCTTTTGGCAAGCACTCGTTCTCTATTCTCTGGAACCTCTTGAGCATTCTCTATGCTCCTTCTAGGCTTCAACTCATCTTCACCCTTTAATAAAACAACTATCATTTTTATCCAACCTCTGTTGGAATTCTTGAAGGTTTTGCCACATTCTTCTTTCACTTAGAAACCTTTTCTTTCTTCCTTCATCAATTCTCTTAAAGCTATGGTCTTCTTTCCTTAAGATTTTCTTCAACTGTATGCAACCTGAATTCTGCAAACATAATCTTCAAACAAAATTAAAATACCTCACCTTCAAGATATCCGTGTGAACTTGTTTCACCACTCATTTACACTTTGAATGGACTGTTCTCTAATTCCTTGCAGATTTTTCTAATATTCTATTACACTGCATGTTGTATATCAGATTCAAATATGATCTCCTGTTCCTTTATGGCATCACCATTGTACCTATATACACATCTTTCAAAACATAACTTTGTAAATCTTCAAGCATATTTTATTTTTAACTCAGATTCTGCAGATCTGAATTTCTTCATATTTTAGACTATCATGCTTTCACTGCATTCCTTTTCCAATCTACAACTGCTTCCAATCAGATTTAAAATCTGAGCTTCCCTTACTTCCTTCATCACATATGCATTCTGTACAATCTTAATTTAATTAAAAAAAAACTTTAATCTCTCAAAACAAAGGAGCTTTTGCCAACTTTGATACCACATGATGCAGCCCAACCTGCGTTTACCCACAATAATCATCTAAATTTTAATTATTCATAACCACATGCATATACACCAAAATAGTGGTACTCTCTCTATGCAAAAGTTGTTCTCCTTGCTTTTTTTATAGCCTTCAATCGGACATTTCCCTTTTCTAAATCATAGTTATAAACCCAAGTAATTACCCACTTAATTCTATATAATTAAATGCTATTGATTTTGAATCAAAAACCAATACCAACATATATATATTTGGGCACACACTTATCAACAATGCACATTTGTTTGATGATCTATTCATGCCAGTTGATCCCACGGAAATCACAAATTAATATGCATAACATTTAACGTTTTCAATTTGTGTGAAATGGGTGGTTTTTAAAGTGCGACGTGTCATCACCAGACCACTATCGCACATCCTCAATATTTACCACTTACCACTATAAAGCTGTGTGAAAACCACTTGCTAGTTTTCAAAACTGCTTCTCTGTTCCTCTGTGCCATCAATTCATGGTTTCTGCCTTCATACACTCACAACTATAGTAAATCAGTTGCATTCTCCAAGTTTATTACTCAACACTGTCACCACTTCTCATGTTCTGCAATGTTCGTTGCAGTGCTAAGATCACATAGGTTTCGTCAATGCACATCCACAATAACCACGTTTTAGTGCAAAATCCCTTTCGCCCACGGCATTCACTTTCAAGTCTACATAATTCACTTTCCATTCCACGTTGTTTCCACTTTCAGCTCTTGGAAATTTGATTTGCCACTATGAATTCTTCTCAGACGTGTACACAATTCTACACAGTCCTCAAGGTTAACCATAAAATATACTTATAAATACTACGACAGAAGTAGACTCCTCCACATTTTATGTTATACATCTTCTGACCTCATTTTGTGTTCTTCTCACCTCTATGCAATGTGAATTGGACCTCAATTTGAAAGGCCACGTTCTTCTTCTTCTTCACCTTTCATCTACAAACATAAAAATAAACTGAAATGAGTGTATATACATTGCTGAGAATAATGAAAATTGCAATATTAAATAATATAGATCAATGTAAATAGAAAAGAAAAATGATGTACCATAGCAACAATTGACTCATAAACTATACACATTCTTTCAAAACCATGTACAATGCCATCTTTCAAAATTTCATCTATTGGTGCAGTTCCATACTTTGTTTCCTGCAAGTTTTATACCCCATAACAGATCATATATTTAATGAAACAAATGTTTTTGTTTTATTAATTATAGATGGAGCTAAGTAAAACAATATTGATAGATTCTTACAAATTCCACAATTAATTTATTATATGCCAACATATAATCACAACCCATATTTAACCCAATTTCAATCAATTCGTCTAATGGTTTTTCTTTGTATGTTAGCACCTATTTGAAGACATTCAATGATGATTTTTATAAAACAACTTAAAAAATAAAAAAAAATGAAATCTAGTTAAGTTGTTATAAGGAAGTAACAATTACTCACAAACTTAGATATCAACCCTTTTCTTCCTTGTCACCCTGTCTTATGTGCTAAATGGGTTCCATTTTCTTTTCTTTTCTGCAAGAAAATTCTTGAGAATTAATATTTAACGCTAATTTTTTTATTTATTATACATAATGATCGAAAAATTCAATGATTACATCTTACATTTGAAGCACGTTGTTGTTGATATCGATCCTCCTACGATGTAATTTTGTCCATTTCTTTGACCATCTCCTTGTACACCTTTTTGGACATTCCTAGTGGCATATTTCTGATCTCAGCTCTTTCATCTTTTGAGATTTTCATAATCTTTCTGAAAATGTAACATGACACTAAAATATTTAATTTTTATGTTGATATCTGAAAAGTAAATATAACAAAAGTGATATTTATAACTAATTCTAGACAAACATTTCAAAGAATATTACTTTTTCATTCCTTCCTTTTTGTTTTTGTATGTTTTTATATTAAAAGTTTGACATGTCTCATTGACCAATTCTCTAGAAACTCTTCCTATAGTTTAGATAAAATTTTGTTCTTGGAATCATTGGATTTATTTTTGTATTGTAAATGGAAAGAATGTCCATACATTCATTCCACTAGATCCCTCAAGCTTTTGTAAAAAATTTTCCCCCTTTTGTTAACTTTTAGCACCACTCCAGATAAGCTAAAGAGAAATTCATTTTCATTTGCATGTTCTATTTTTTTCTTTTCTTAGAACAACATTCCTTTTCTGAGTTGTTGGTCCCTATAGAACATTAAATAGATGTGAATTAATAGACTATTTGACACAAGTTATCTAAAAATTTTAAGTATATTATAAATGATAATTAAAAAAAGAAACTCATATTGGATCGATAGTATTTTTTCATTCACCTGATTCATCGTTTTGCAATTTTTCCATCAATATTTTGCATTCTTTTGGTCCTATATCATAAATAATATTATCGAGCTTCATCATTTTGTGGGTCTGCATGATAGATAGTAAACAATAAATATTAGTTAAACTTACGTATAGCTCAAAAATAATATTTTTTATAAAGAATTTACAGAGAGCTTGCCTTTTTTGCTTTTCTTGATTTTTTATCAGTATTTTTGTTACTTGATCTCTTGTCAGTCATTTCTTTATCAATCTAAAACCTGTACAATATCATTCATTAATATATTTATAAATAAATTGTCAACTTTTCAGGTAAAAAATAAATCTCAAGACACCGGTGCATCTTTTTTGATGTACACACTATCGCCAGTGCATGGGGGTATTACCAACGCATCACAAAACCATATAATAGACCATACGGTGCGTGGGGTATTATAAATGCACCGCATAAACAGTGTAATAGACCGTACGGTGCTATCCTCATAACATGGAGCACCGGTGACCTATTTCAGATATGGCGCACTGATTTAAAAAAAGGTTTTCAATTTTCCTTTAGCACAATACTTGCACGGTGCACTTTATAATATAGTGCACTGGTACGCTAGGTTACGCAGGGCACACCGATAATAAAAATCCATTTTTTCAAAAAAATCACGCAATGACTGAATGAATTGGGATCCGACTATGCAAGTCGTCCCGTGGGTTGGATGTCAATCTAAAATGAAAAGCCCTAATTCTAAAATCACAAAAATAGGGAGAATAAAGGGAAAAAAAATGAAGGGTTTAGGGTTAAAATGGATAAAACTGCAGGAAAAAATAAAAAAGCTACAGAAAAAGAAATAAATAATCAAATTTAATCACGAGATGGTTTGAAATTCAATGATACAGGGTTTGAATCACTAGAGGTTTGATTTCTGATTATCTGAATATTTTTCTTCGAACGTATTTCGTTGCTCCACAGTGCCCTCGTGCTCTCTTGCTCCACGTATGTCTCTTGCAAATATCTGGCTGAAAATTTTAGCAAAAATAGTGAAATAATGAAAAGTGTTTAGCATTTAAATAGTTATTTTATGAAATTAGATTTTCAAAAATATTTCACCGCCCATTTTTCAATTTACTGCTCTTTTTTTTTCACTTAAAGAAAATAGAGTTGTGCTTTTTTTATTTGCATTTATTCGTCACCAGTGCATCACTTAATAACAATGCACCGGTGCGTCATTTTGTAACACTGGCACCGGTGTTGTTATATGTACAGTAGCACCAATTTGCAGCTAAGGCACGAAAATTACTTTTAGGTGTGTACACCAAAATTTAGTGAACTCCAACCATAGCAATTGAGAATTATAATTTTGTTTATTCTTGAGAATTAGAATTAGAATTAAAATTGAGAAATTGAATTTGATAAATTCTTGATGGAAATTACTATTCTTCCAATGTATTTTGTTTATTGCAGAAGGTCCCCACTAATTATGTGGAGAGAATGCAATGTGGGGCCTATGAAGATGCAATACTACAGAGCCCAAGTGGGTAATTGTGGCATGTGAACCTATTATAATTGGCACTTAACTATTTGCAACCAATATGTTTTAGAATATAATTTGCAGATAGACGAATCACCTGCCAGCAATTAGTACATATAATCTACAGGAGGGTAATGTTCTGGGAGCTATGACAACGAGTCCTTCATTCTGCATTTGTTAGCAAAAGAAGACCAATTTTCGACTAGACAATGTAGTTAGTACATGTGGAGGCAATGATTTCCCATAGAAAATGAGTATAGAGTTGAGCAGAGGAAAGACATTGCAAAATAGGCTATTACATTAGCTTTCCCAATGGGAAACTGAATTTCAGGTGGGAATATGGTAGCTACAGATATCTATGCTTTTCTTCCCACAGAAATGGTCACTCAATTTCCATTTATAATACAAGAAGAATTTTTATTGGTTTCATCCATGGGACCACAACTCAGACAAGTTAGAGATGCCATTCAATTTCAACTGAAAGTCGAAGATGTGATTTTATGTGAAGTCAGCTTTGCCGGTAAAAGTTTATGTAAGCCAACCGAAGCAAAGACAATACTCCCAGCTACTTTTAAACACATTCTGGAGAATCTTTCCCTTCATGGGACCTACCAACCTGATCAACAACGTCAATTAGTCATTCTCTGTTTTCCTTAAGGGGACGAGAATCCTTCCCTTCATGGTGCCTTTTCGCTTTATCAACTACCTCGATTGATCTTGTCTACCATCAAATATGCTCTCCATTTCTCCATCGTGAAACCCCTTAACCCTATCACCAGCCTCAACAGAATCCTCTTTGACGGTCTCAACCTGTACTCCTTTTGTACTCTGTCGAGCTCTGTACCCATCTGCATCCCTGTAAGAGTCTTTGTCTGTCTTTCTATTTTAATCACTCATTTTCTCTGCTATAAACTTCTTAGGCAAAATTTGAATTCTCGTCTTTTCAAACCCTTATCTCCTGAGAAACATTATTGCCTACGATTCAAACCCTCCGCTACTCCAACACTGCACTTTACAGAATAACCCTATTCCGGTGCGCGCTATTTTATAGGCGCACTGGGATGGTTTGTAAGATCGAGGTTTTGTTTTGACACGATGTTTTATGACGCATCGATGTGGAAGAGTTCTAAAGCACCGGTGCGTTTGATTAATAAGACGCACCGGTGCGTGTTATGATAATAAGCGCACCGGACTTTATAAAGTTTTTTTTTTTTGTATGTAAGATCATAATACAATAATGATAATTCCAAAGTACATGAATTTATTTTCATTATTTTCTAAACTTTATTATCTTACAAAAATTCATTTATTCTATATTTATTATTTTACAATTATTTACAAATTTACAAATTTAAATATTTTAATAAAATCATTTGACATTAATACAATTAAAATTTTACAAATATTTTACATACAATTACAACTAAAATTACAATTAGAATTAGAAATACAATTACAATTAAAATTACAATTACAATTTTACAATTTCACATACAATTACGATTAGAATTAGAATTAGAATTTTAATTTTACATACAATTACATTTACAATTAAAATTTTACAGTTACAATCATTTCATAGTAATAAAATTAAAATGTTATAAATTTTTACAATATACAATTAGAATTAGAATTATAATTACAATTACAATTTTACAAATATTTTACATAGAATTACAATTAAAATTACAATTACAAATATAATTACAGTTTTAGAATTTTACGTACAATTAGAATTAGAATTACAATTTTAAAATTTATCATATATACAATTACAATTAAAATTACAATTACAATCACAATCATTTCACAATAAATTAAATATTACAATTATAATTAAAATTTTACATTAAATATTTTACATACAATTACAGTTAAAATTACAATTACATATACAATTACAATTTTACATACAATTAAAATTTCAATTTCAATTACAATCACAACATAATATTTAATAAATATCATGGTCATTTAATATTAAATTAATTAATAAACATCACGATCATGATAACTATCGTACAAACATCATCTTCGACTAAAAAACACATTCAAACATCAAATTAACGTTATATTTTGACATCATCAGCACACAAACATCAAATATACATCTCATGTCAAATAACTCATGCTATCACATTCACATCTATCTGCAAGCTAAACATTAAATGAACATATCTTACATGATATAACATTATACACATCATGATGATCACCAACATGTAAATTAAGCACAACTATAGCATGAACATAAAATAGATGGACCATATATATATATATATAATGTTAAAAATATACAACGTTAATATAAATGTCATGGATCAGCTGGTGGTAGTACACCATCAATATAATCAGTACTGATGGAGGCATGCTCAGTCAATGGTGCAGTCTCAATGCTTAATGGTCCAGCCTGCTCATGATCATGACTAGTACTGATGGATGCTGCAGGCTGCTAATGACTGGACGTGGTCGATGGTCCAGCCTCATCTCTATGATGACTGCTAGATGCTAGTGGAGCCTCATTCTCATCAGGCGCGGCGTGAGGTGAACGATCATGAGATGAGTCGCTGCTCATGGATTTTCCATCACGTGTTATGGCTCCACCATGCCTATAACATGCAACAATCCTCCTCAGTCGCGTAACAGTTGTCATAGCTCCTACGACATGCCGCATCAACTTGTACATGTCACGTGGCTTGCCTCTCCTTTTATGTATTAGCCTATCATCGGCCTCTATGTCTTTGTAATGAACGAACTTGATGCCCGCCTAATTTCATACTCCTCCGCCTGTTGTTGTTGTTGTTCCTCCTCTTCTCTCTGGATCATTGACATATTAAATAATTTTTTTTATTAAATCAAACATGTATTCAAGAATATACATATAAATGTTTTTTGGAAAAAAAATAGACCAGTTAGTGTGCCACAAAAACATTCATGCACCGGTTTCGATGCGGCTTTTGTTTGTAGACCACCAGTGGTGGTGCCCCAGATGACAAAAAATGCACCATATGTGATGCACCTAAAATTTTTTCAAGCCTCATTGACTATATATGGTGTCAGAAGAGTGGTGCGATGACTAAAATATATGCCCCAACATGTATAGTCGTGTCAGCGCACCGACTTCTTGACAAATTATATAGTCAACAATGCAGTATTTTACCCGGCCGCACCATTCATCGTGTCGGAATGCCGAATGTGGTGCGCTGACAAACACCGGGGTGGATATATCCATCAATGCACTCTGTTGCTATTCCCATGGTCAACGGTGCGCTTCGCTAAATGACTGCACCACAAATTTTTTTAAATTTTAAAATAATACGAGGGGCCTTTCAGTACTACTCTAGATATAGTGCGGATATTGTTAGCATCAATTGCGATGTTAGTTGTCAATATTACAAGCAGCACCATTTACTGGTGTGAGCCGAATGGCTCGTGTGTACCGCCCGATAATATATATATATATATATATATATATATATATATATATAATGGTTATTTTTAAGTTTATTTCAAATTCTAATACACTAGAAATATTAATTATTGAAAAATTAGAAAAATCCATGTAAATTTTGTCGTTAAGGAGGCATATTGGGTGTAGAACTTGCAAAAGAAAATTTTCCCACTGTTTTGCAAAATACAAGCTGGAGATTGGTGACCAATGCACAATAGTAGTGCGTGAAATGGGTTCAACGGGAGCACTGATGTCAGGGCAGCTCAAAGAATGAGAAATTGCACCAGTGCTTGAGAGCTCTAGAGTACTGAGAAAAGTAAAAAATGTTGTTTTTTGGTCGTATTTTTTTTATTTTATTTAACAATGTTCTAGTGCACGGAGTTTTATATGTGCACCGGTGCGGTTTCTTAAGAAAGCACCGTGCGGTTTTAGATTTGGTGCATTGTTTTATGATGCACCGTGGTGGTTACTTAGCACTACACTAGGTTGTTTCAGTTTCGTGCAGTGTTTTATGTTGCATCGGGGTGGATTAGTTGTGAAGCACTGGTGCTTTACAGTAATAGGACACATGGAGTGTGTGTGTATGGAGCGCACGGTGTCTGGTGTGCCAATGTTTTGTGCGACCGGTGCTTTCTCTTGCAGAGCGCACCAGTGATTGAGAGCAGAAAAGTGAAAAATGCATTTTTTTGGCCGTAATTTTTTTTTATTTAACCCTTTTTCGATGCGCATGTTTTATAGGTGCACTGGTGATGTTTCATACAAACACACCGGTCCACTTCTATTTTGGCATGATGTTTTATGATGCACTGGCACAGAAGAGTTTGTGTGCACTGGTGCCTTCTCTTGTAGAGCCCACCGGTAATTGAGAGCTCTAGAACACTAAAAAAAGTGAAAAATCTGGCTCTTTTGCAGTAATTTATTTTTTTAACCCTTTTCTAGTGCACGTGATTTATAGGTGCACTGGTGTTGTTTCTTACGAATGCACTGGTTGGTTTGTGTTTTGGTGCATTGTTTTATGATGCATAGGTGCGGGTTCTTAATACCGCACCGGGCGTTTTAAGTTTTGGCGCGGTGTTTTATAATGCACCAGCGCAGTGTTTTATGATGCATTGACACAAAAGATTTGTGAAGCACCAGTGCTCTACAGTAATACGATGCATAGGGTGGGTGTGTACGAAGTGTACGACATCCGGTGTGCCAATGTTTTGTGCGCACCGGTGCTTTCTCTTGTAAGCAGCACTGGTGCGATGTTGAATGATAAGCGCACTGAGCGAAAAACATCTGCAAAACCCTTCGCCTGCCAACCTCCTCTAGTAACCTCCGCTAGAAACAGATGTATGGGGTATTTTTATAAGGGGTTCCTCAAAAACATCTGCTAGAGGGTCTTTTCCTTGTAGTGTTATATTAATCTATTACAATCATCATGATACCATTTACCACGGATCCTCAATCTCTGTCTTTATGATCGGATTTTTTCCTTTAGTGGGCCATCCTGCAGTTGGAATTGCTAAACCTGCATGGACTAATAACTCTTCTCTTCCACAATGTTAAACTTGAACACTCCTTTTCTCAAGTCACCGTCTTTTCTTACTGTTGTTGTTGTCAGCACACTTGATATCATGATTAGATAAAATATTAATAAACCAATTATCAATCTTTATTTGTGATACTTCAACACATATTTGTATACATATATAAAATATAAACAAAATAACATGAAACACCTTCTTTAACATAATTTGATGTGCATTAGTAGCAAATCAATCACTATCAAGCCTCATCTTTCCAATAAACACTAACAAAATCTTACATGCACTTTCATATTATTTCCAAAGGAAAGCTAACATACTATATAATAATATTGTGCATGCAAATGCATAACAAGCTTTCAAGATAACTAACCCAAGAACCAATTTCCTTTGTGTGTACCCTTATGTTTTTTTTTCTCAAGGGATTAACACAATAGATTCTATACATATGCATGTGAATGCATGTTCTTTTCCAAAACCATATTTTCCACAAAAGAGCTATTCATAAGGACTATTATGTATAACAATTCCAGCTCTATTTCAAACAAAGTTAACATAGTGATTATAATTTTGTGCATGCAATAACATAACTTGTTATTCTCTCTTGTAAAACATATATTTCTTTCCAAAGGAAACTAAATAAATATCTCATGGAAAAATAAACACATTTCTTTTCCAAGGGATGAAACAAATACCATTTATTCATTCATGCATGAAAGGGGAGATTTCCCTCTTATCCAAAATATCTAGCCCAATAACTATGCATGATATTCTCCCAAAAATGCTATTACCATAGCTAATCCCTTTAGGTGTAAAAATACATATTATTTTTCCCAAAAGAGGGCTAACACAATCAATATTATGTTATTACATATTCCTTTTCTCCAGAAACCTAATACCTTTAACTATACTTTTTCCATGCATTCAAGCGTATATGTTTCTCTAAATAATCTTACCTAATAAAGCATGTGATTACTAATCTTCCTCTCCAAGAATCTAATCCATTAATTCATACAAGGATATATTTTCCTCTTCTATTATTTTTGAAGAGTTCTAACACAATAAATGCTTCGTGGAATACAAATATATATATTTATTTTCCAAAGAATTTAATAGACTAATTATTCTTTTTCCAAAATATAGACAACTCACTAGCTATTATGCATGAAATACGAAATATTTTCTTATCATTTCACAGATCAGAGAGATTTGTAATATTTCATCAAGAAGTATCGTGAATAACAAATCATTCTCAAATAACACAACGAATAGCCTTTTATGCAAAGGTTTTATGTGAACTACTTCTCACAATAGCTATTTATATATTTTTGTATGACTCAACCCCCTCAAGAATGTAAATTCACATAATCAATTCTAGTAAATCAAATATAATAGATATTATTCATGTGCACCTAAGCACATACTCTTTTTAAGAGTCCAATATTTCTCTTTAAACATTTAATGCATATGAATGATGAAAACATACTCGGTAATCTCCTAAAATAAATAACTTAATTCCTTTCAAAGAATTATCAAGATAATTATTATGTATATATGTACATAGATAATTATTTTTATCCAGCTAAAAAATCAAATAGAAGCACTATGTTTTACTCATTTTTTCTTTTTTAGTCGTCCACTTTACACGTGGCTTACAACATATGGAAACGAATTCAAGAAAACCAAAATACATTTTTGTTTGAAACAGGCTTATTAAAAATAACCTCTCTTATTTTTTTAACTAGTGTCACGGTTTTGAAGCTTTGAATGAATCTTTCAAGTCCATTTTTCCATATTTAAATATTAAATAATTTCTTGTTTTTGTAATCAACTTTGGACACAGTTTCCAAAAAAATGGAAACGAGTTTTACGAAACCCAAAGAGGTTTTTGTTTGTAATGGATTCATTAAAAATAAAATATCTCGGTTTTACTGAGGTGTTATGTTTTGGAAGATTCGAACGAATATTTGCAACTCGTTTTTCCAGATTTAAATATTAAATAATTCCTTGTTTTTGTCATCAATTTTGGACACATTTTTCAAAAAAATGGGAAACATATTTTTAAAATCTGAAATAGGCTTTTGGTCATAGCATCCTCTTTTATAAAAGCCTCTTTCACGCTTTGCATATATATCCCAATTTGGGAGATACAAAGGCATATTTGGACCCTATTTTCCAATAACTCATGCAGTTCACAAAATTATTTTATCCATGAAAAACTTTTAAGAATTCGAAGCACGTGAAATTTTCTAGGAATTCATTGTATAAAACACTTATTCCTCTATCCATGAATTTATATAAAGGTTTTATCAAGAAATAATCTTGATTATTTATCATATGAACTTTTCCTTGCAAATATATTCAATCATCATGCCCCATATGCAAACAAAAGAATTTTCAAAGAACATAGTTACTTATCTTTTGATACGTTGTTGGAATCCCTTCTTCCTCTTCCTTAGCTCCATTATCCATGTATTATATCATTCATTCCTTTATTTTTCTCATAGATTTACAATAAATGGAATTAAGAAAATGGAATAGCTTTTCTAAATCTTAAAAGCATTCCATAAAGGAGCCATAAAACTAAATTTTTCTAAATCACAAAAGCACTCCATAAATCTCTCATGCTTTTCTTACTCCATTAATCTCTCATGCTTTTCTTTTCAAGGTAGATTTTCTTTTTCCTTATGAGAAAAATATCACTTATCCATAGTCTTTCCAAAACTATTTCTCATTATTTCTAAAACTCTTAAAAAATACCAACTTGAAAATATAATTTATTTCTATAAAAGAATATTAATTCTTCTAAATAAAATAATTAAGAAATAATTCTTCCAATATTCTTATAATTAATAATTACAAGAATACTCCTCATGTAATACTAATATAATAATTAATAGTGTTTAATTATTTAACAACCCTCATTTTACTAGAGTTTTTACAATGACTTATGCCAGATATATTACGCTGCACCTCTATGGAATCCATAATTCCCACCCTAGAAATCCTAGTTACTCGTTTGGAATTTTACCAACACCTATGGATTTTGCTGTAATGACAAAACTCTTAAAAAAGGAACAAACACTACGTATAAATTCAAAAATCTACTTCAATGACAAATATACTATGTTGAAGTTGCACACACAAAATATTAGTTCTCTGTCGATCCACATCGTCTAAGAACATTGTGACTTTCACAATTTATCTTAGCAGATACTTTCACAATTGCGCTTAGAAC
Source organism: Pinus albicaulis (assembly GCA_034641835.2). Lineage (NCBI taxonomy): Eukaryota > Viridiplantae > Streptophyta > Pinopsida > Pinales > Pinaceae > Pinus > Pinus albicaulis. The sequence goes on from CM076584.1 coordinate 1,368,256,930, forward strand.
ATAGGACTAGATGCAAAACTAATGTTCACTCCAACAAATCACACTTCACTCTCCTACACTCTCCCACGGTATCTACATAGAGAATTAATTTTTTTATGACTCCTGCATCTTCTAGCTCTCTAAGAGGGTAGCTAAGCTAGAATTGGCTCTGATACCAGAAAGGAATTCAGAGGAGCATACATGTGCAAAAATTACTCATAAATAAATTCTTATATTACATTCAATGCCAAATAACAGGCATCATAAATAGTGCTAGTGAGATCTAGATTCCAAAAACAAAACTCGAACAATGAACAAACCAAACCAAACTTACCTATATAGTAATGTAAGAATTATTCCAAATCATCTGTCTCAATTTAATATTTTTCATTAAAATTTGAATTATTCAAATTTTACCTCAGTATCATTAATGAAAATTTAAATGTAAATTGTTTGTCATCTAAACCATTGCACCAAAACCATACTAATTAAATAATTTGTTCAAATTTTGTGCATGGGATGTGCATGTTGAAACTGGTAGAAACCTTTGTGATTGGATGGGAAATTTAAAAAAAACATAACACATATTTTACTACCCAAATTTATTATTACAAATGTTTCATTTGAATTTTTTCTATTAAAGTTTTACTTAACACTAATTTTATTAGCCAAATTTACCAAACTGTTTCATTTTGACATTTCTTTTTTATAAAAAAAGAATTATTGAAATTTTAAATTAGAATTATTAGTAAAAATTTAAATATGCTCATTAGAACCACTACACCAAAGCCATACAAATTCAATAATTTGGATAAAAAATTGTGTTGAGATGCTCTTGTTAAAACCAACTCATTGTTTGGAGATAAAAGCTCAAAAAATATTATCACACATTTTATTAATCAAATTTATTATTACAAATGTTTCATTTTAATATTATTTTTATTAAGATTTGAATTATTCAATTTCTAATTGCATTCCATCTTATAAACAAACATGAATATAATATGATTTAAAAGTGCAAATATTCTTTAAAGATATTGGGTTATTTCTCAAGCAAAATATTATATTGCCTTAAAGATGAATTTAGAGGTTAAGATATATCTATAGATAAAATTAAAAATGGCCTTAATAAATAACTTAATTATTCCATTCATAATATACATAGAATGGAATTAGGGTTATTACATTAGTGTTGTTATTTGTCATCTCATTCCTACAATTCTTATAAGCTATGATTAACCAAAATTAAGTGAGAAAAGTACACAATGTGAGAGTAACTTGGAACTTTAAAGATGAAATCTCCAATATATGAATTCTTAATGTGTACAAATTAAAATAGTCAAATATTATAATTCAATACCAAAATAACGTCCTTAGATCCATTTTCCCTTATTTTTATTTATTTACTTTCATGAGTCTAAACATGAATTTTTTCTCAATACAAAGATTTCAACTTTTAAATAGATTATATCTCACATGAATAATTGAGCAAAACAATAAGTTTTCATAAATTGCAAATCAAATATAATATAATGTAATCAAATAAATGTAATGTATTTTTTTTCATTATTTTAATTTTATTATGTCAACATAACATTACATACTATTTTAAAGTAACTTATATATTACCCTTTCTGCATAATAAGAATATGATTATGAATATTTTATAATATTAAAAAAGCTAATTAGATATGTATATTGATTTTTACTTATATTACATTATTTTATTCATTTTTACTTTTATTATTATTATTATTTCTGTAACACCCCTAGTTTATGTGTTTGGAAGTCAAAACTAGACATTTGAACTTTAATCCTAAGGGCAGTGGACCCCAAAGGACAAGTATTTTGTGAATGTAATTAAATATTTAAATTTGAGGAAATGAATAAAATGATTTTTTTTGTGTATATTGACCAAAATGAGATCTATGAGATCACTTGCTAAATCCATGAGGATGGATAAGGCAAATACTTTCCCCACAATCTTTCAAAAATCCTTGAAAGAAATTATTTCTAATTTAGATTTTTGAGGAAAAATCTAAATTCCCCAATGATGAGGAAAGTAGTTGGGAAGAGGTAAAAAGCTGGAAAATCTGGGAAAATCATAAAACAACTTTAAAGAATCCCTAAAATGGGAAGCCTAGGCAAACAGGAAGAAAAGCATCCTGATATTCTGGATGCCGAATTAGAAATAGGCTTTGGGGAACAACAGCTTAAATAAGCTGCTCCTAAACAGATTAGAGGTTGATCTGTTCTAGGAGATGATCTCAGCTTGGGGGTGAGTTCTGGAAGACAGAAGGACTCTAAGGTTGGGACGTTGGTCAATTGCAAGAGTGGTATGTCTCTAAATTTACTGGTGTTTTTACTTCATGTGGTATAAATTGGCTACATATAATTGTTTGATTTGTATGATAGACTGGTTAGTGCTACATTTAACAGAATTAATCATAAGGAATTCACCTTTATAATTCTGTATAGTTGTAGAAAAGAAATTTGTAGAGTAGAATCCAACAGAAACTCTAAACCGAGGTTGGTTTAAATCTGAGGATACATATTCCTCCACAGATAAATTAACCTTAAACTGCTCCTGATCTACTAGTATAAATTTATGAGCATGATTAAGATAAAGCAGTATGAGAGTTCCTGTACCATACTTGCTGATGCAGGAGCATCAAGGGCGTTTTTTATTTTGTAAATATGTTAAAAGGGGGTGTGATAATTTTTAATATTTTATTAATTAATTTGAATAAAATAGGAGGAGGTGAGGATTTTTGTAAATATCTTTTTATTTAATAAAAGGATATGAGGGAATTTAATTAGTTGAAGGATTTTTATCTATCCTTTAGGGATGTTGAGAGATTTAGGGGTTTTTTGAGGAATTGAAGGGATTGAGCATTTAATTAAATGATTTTTAAAAATTGTATAAATAGGAGGGGTTTTGAGAGAAAAATACATTGAGATTGTGAGTGTGTGTAGAGAGTGAGAGGTTTTCTGTTTGGATGCCTCCGGGCAGTTTGTGAGGGCCAATGAAATTGTAAATCAGGCCACGGAAAATGCTACTGTAAGTTCATTTTTATGAAAATGTTGGGTTTGAGTTTTAAGCCTTAACTTGGTCAATTGTGTATGAATTAATTTCTGTGTGAAGAGTTGAATGATGAACTTGTGAGTATTCAATTTGCTGGAATAATTAAACAGTTTTTTATGAATTCATATTTCAATGTTTGAATTCAAATGTCATTCTGTAGAGGAGAGGGAATCGATTTATTACCGATTTATGATTAAAATCTGAAAACAATTCTAGATCAAATGAGGCATTCGATCAGGGAAAATGGCCAAGCTGTGGTTTGATGGGATAGCCTTTGAATAAATGTGAGAAGAATCGGTTTTATTATCGATTGGTATTGAATTGTTGAGTATTGTAATGAACTCTCAAGGATACAATTATCTAATCAGATTCTGGGTGAACTAGATGCTGCAGGCATAGATGTGGTCGAATTGCAGGTTTCTTTCAGGCGCCAATTTGTGAATGAAATAGTAATTACAATCACTGTGCATTTGTACCCATATAAGCGATGGTAGCATAACAATTGGATCAGTATTGAAGAACCGATGAACGTGAATCCAAACGGGCAGTATGTGCGTTGCGCACTTATAATTAGAGAGTTACAATTGCAGTCGGATTGGAAGAGTACGCTTTGTGCAAAGTGGAGCGAACAGATCTTTGCCGCAAATATGGTGAATTGAAGAGGAAGCGCTGGAAGAATTATGTTCAGAAAATTGTAAATTGAACTTAGCTGTTTGAAATTGTACATGGAACACTGTTGAATTGTGAATTTGTTTCCACTGATATAATGTTATCGAATGTTAATGCCCAGTTATTGCTGAACAGTACTAGAGAAGTTGAAGTGCATTGCCAGACAGTGATTACTGAGAGTTCAAATGAGTCGATGTGTAGAGTCGATGTGAATTCAAGTATCATTCTGAAGTTGAAAGGAACAGCAGCAAATCCTGAAGGCGTTCTGAAAGGCGTAGAGGTGGAATGAAAGACGTGAAGTGAAAACCACGTTTAATGACAGTGTTTATGTTGAAAAAAATGGTGAATCGAACTGAAGAAGAATGTATCATTGGAAGCAGTTGTTAAAGGTAATGTAGAATCTGGCTACACCGTTTTGCATTTGAAGGATATAGCGCAAGACAATTTCATTTGAAAAAGGCGCCATCTCTGTGATCAGCAGAGTATACAGAGTGTTGAAAAGAGATAAAAAGGTATGATAGTTGTTATTTAAGTTCTGGAAGTGGTAGTATAACAGAAATAAGCAAATGCGAATTGTGTTATGATGAAATGGTATTGCCAAGATTCGATCTTTAAGATATACATGGAAGGGCGCAGTTCAAGTCTTTCGTTGCTTGAAAATAATGTCAAATTAATATTAAAACATGGCACATTGAATTTTGGTCATATATGAATGATGTCTACTGGGTTGATGAACATGTACAATATTTGGCATAGGGATTGAAATGAAGTCTCTAAATTGGATTGAGAATGCAGATTGTAGTTGGATGATGTGTGAGTGAATGTTGGCATTGATATGATTCCATACATAATGGCATTTAATGGGATCAATAGTGAATGATTTTGAATATATGCTGAAGATAACTTCCACATGGAAATGGTACAGTTGTGAAATTGCAGCTATAGTCTGTTTTGACTTGGGTATATAATAATTATTATTTGGATATTAACAGAGTTTAAAGTTCCTGGGTATCACAAGCTCTAAGCTTGCGTCATTTTTGGTATCAGAGCTTGACTCTGTTGAAATGAAGAATGTTTGTTTTTCTGAATGAAGACAGAAAGTTTTGTTGAAAACTAAAGTGTGCTTGAATGTGTAATGAGTGACTGAAAGGGAGATCAGATTCTAATCTGATAGTCAAGCAACCAGAGTACAGCTGAATGAATGAAGAATCGTGCAGGTATTGTGTTGTTTAATTTTGAATTGAGTTTCACTGACAAGAAATGGATTGAGGATTGATGGTTGCAGCAATGAAGTATCTCAGCAAAGGAGATCAAGGAAGCTGTTACTTATTTCTGAGTGGAAGAAACTCAGCAAGGAAGGAATTTTTGCTGACAGCTAAAGTTTGCAGATAAAGCCGGAAGATTGGAAGAAAGGATCAGATTCTAAAATCTGATTGAAAGTGAATTTGTGCAGAGGACTCATAAATATTTGCTGGACATAATTGCAGGAATGATGAGATTGAAGTACAGGTAAATGGAAGGACAAGATCAAATGAGATCGTGGAGGTAAGATGTTATGGTATTGTAGTCTTTGCATTGAAGTATTATTGCAACTCCCAAAAGGAAATGTGATTAGAATTGCTAACAGATAAAGAATTGTTGGTGAAAGTTTCTAAGTGAAAACATAGATGTGGCAGAACCTTGAGGAATTCCAATAGAGATTGGAAAATGAGGACAGTTGTGTTCTTAAAACAGGCAGATGAGTTGAAGCCAAGAAGAGCAAAGAGAAGTGCTCAAAGGAGGTTCCAGAGATAGAGAACCAATTGCTTGCCAAAATACTGAGTGAGGAGAGCTTGGTGAGGTAAGTGGCGGCAGGACAAGACTTGCTGCTGAAGAGGCTTTAGTGCAACTCATAGTAAAGTGAGTGAGGAACTCATAGAGATGGAAAGGATGATGAATAGTGACAGTTGTAACATAGGTTCTGAAATCAACCACAGCAGAGGACAAAAGAAGAAGGATGCCAAGGCAATTGGCATGCAGAGACAGTTAAGCAAAGAGGAATATGAAAGGGAGAAGGCTGAAATAGAAGTTCAGCTTGAGGTGTTAATGGAGATGTTGCAAAGTAATGAGGAAGACCAAAAGCATGGTTATGTCATGAGAAAGAAGTTGAAGTGGCAGAGGCTACAAAAGAAGTGGAATCATCAGGTAAATATGCAGTTGATAAAGGAACTAAGAGAACTTGAACAGGTTATAAATGCCAAACAGAGGATGGAGAAGCTCGAAAGAGTTGAGCTACAGCAAAGTGAAGATGCTGAAGAAGATGTTGAAGTTTCGATATGTTACCCAAAGAGTGGACCATTACTTTTTGAAAGTGATGAAGAGCTAGAAGAGTTGAATCATATGAATGATTCGAAGCAGCCGAAAGATTTGATGACTGAAGCATCAAATAAGACCGTAAGGTCTTGTGATTTTAAAACTAATGATTTGTGTGTGATTGCAGGTTTGGAAGAAGATAGGCAATCTTTTGAAGTTGTCAAAGATGTGAAAGAGTACCTTCCAGAAAATGAAAGTTTTGAAGCAAAGGCTGGGAAAGAATCAGTTCACTACAGTGGACAAATGCTGGAAGACATCAGTGAAATAGCTGATGAGAAGGGGAGACTAGTTGACAGTCTCAAGAGTTCTTTGAGTTTGGATCAGCATACTGATATGCTGACAGAAGAAGAGAAATCAACGCAACATACTGAAGTGTTGCTAAAGGGAAAAGAGGTACAGAGGCCTTATTTTTATTATTATAATGATTGTCTTATGATTGAAGATGTTGTTGCAGACGCTGGAACATATTTGGCACAGGTGGATAGCCAAATGGAAGAAGGAGAGGAAGAACATCTACTGAAGGATGTTAAGGATAGATTGCTGAAGAAGGATGACAAAGCAATTGTCATAAATAATAATCAAAAATAAATTGCAGATGATGAGAAAAGGAATGTTGCAGAGGGACAGGAAGTTTGGGAGGCCGCAACATTCATAGTGACAGCTAGAGCAACATGTGACGCAACATTTATAGTAGCAGCAGCAGAAAAGGTGCAAAACAGCAGTAAGGGTGAAAAGGAAGCAATCAAAACAAGTGAAGAACAAGCAAGAATGAGAATTCAACAATCAAGAGATGGAAACAATCAGCAGACAGAGGACATACTGGACAGAGAAATTGAGTTGATAAGGAGGTTAATGATAAAAACATCCCAGAGAAAGACAGCCGAAAGAAAGAAAAGGAGCGACAACAAGAGAATGACAGTGAAAGATTGCAAGAGCAGAGCAAGTGGAGCATTACAACACAAAATATGGAAACCTGGAAGACAACAGTAGTAAAGCAATCGACAAGCACGGAAAGATTACAAAATAAAATTTGGGATCCATGAGGAAATATCCAGACTTATGACCAGGTGGTCATGAATTTTCTTACATGGGGAGTCTGATGCAGGAGCATCAAGGGCGTTTTTTATTTTGTAAATATGTTAAAAGGGGGTGTGACAATTTTTAATATTTTATTAATTAATTTGAATAAAATAGGAGAAGGTGAGGATTTTTGTAAATATCTTTTTATTTAATAAAAGGATATGAGGGAATTTAATTAGTTGAAGGATTTTAGGGATAAAGATCTATTCTTTAGGGATGTTGAGAGATTTAGGGGTTTGTTGAGGAATTGAAGGGATTGAGCATTTAATTAAATGATTTTTAAAAATTGTATAAATAGGAGGGGGTTTTGAGAGAAAAATACATTGAGATTGTGAGTGAGTGTGTGTAGAGAGTGAGAGATTTTCTGCTTGGATGCCTTCGGCAGTTTGTAAGGGCCAATGAAATTGTAAATCAGGCCACGGAAAATGCTACTGTAAGTAAGATCATTTTTATGAAAGTGTTGGGTTTGAGTTTTAAGCCTTAACTTGGTCAATTGTGTATGGATTAATTTCTGTGTGAAGAGTTGAATGATGAACTTGTGAGTATTCAATTTGCTGGAATAATTAAACAGTTTTTATGAATTCATATTTCAATGCGTGAATTCAAATGTCATTCTGTAGAGGAGAGGGAATCGATTTTATTATCGATTTATGATTAAAATCTGAATACAATTCTGAATCGAATTAGGCATTCGATTAGGGAAAATGGCCAAGCTGTGGTTTGATAGGATAGCTTTTGAATAAATGTGAGAAGAATCGATTTTATTATCGATTGGTGTTGAATTGTTGAGTATTGTAATGAACTCTCAAGGATACAATTATCTAATCAAATTCTGGGTGAACTATAATAGATGCTGCAGGCATAGATGTGGTCGAATTGCAGGTTTCTTTGAGGCGCCAAATTGTGAATGAAATAGTAATTACAATCACTGTGCATTTGTACCCATATAAGCGATGGTAGCATAACAATTGGATCAGTATTGAAGAACCGATGGGCATGAATCCAAACGGCCAGTATGTGCGTTGCGCACTTATAATTACAGAGTTACAATTGCAGTTCGGATTGGAAGAGTACGCTCTGTGTAAAGTGGAGCGAACAGATCTTTGTCGCAAATATTGTGAATTGAAGAGGAAGCGCTGAAAAAAAATTATGTTGAGAAAATTGTAAATTGAACTTAGCTGTTTGAAATTGTACATGGAACACTGTTGAATTATTGTACATGGAACACTATTGAATTGCGAATTCATTTCCACTGATATAATGCTATCGAATGTTAATGCACAGATATTGCTGAACGGTGCTAGAGAAATTGAAGTGCATTGCTAGACAACGATTACTGAGAGTTCAAATGAGTCGATGTGTAGATTCGATGTGAATTCTTCCCTTCGTTCGAAGTTGGAAAGGATCACATCAGCAAACTCGACAAATCTTGAAAGGCATAGAGGTGGAATGAAAGACGTGAAGTGAAAACCACGTATAATGACAGTGTTTATTTTGAAACAAATGGTGGATCAAATCAAGAAGAATGTACTGCTGGGAAGCAATGGTTAAAGGTAATGTAGAATCTTCAACGGTTTTTCATTGTGTGATATAGCGCAAGCCAATTTCGTTTGAAAAAGGCGCCATCTCTGTGATCAGCAGATTATACACAGTGTTGAAAAGAGATAAAAAGGTATGATAGTTGTTATTTAAGTTCTGGAAGTGGTAGTATAACAGAAATAAGGAAATTCGAATTGTGTTATGATGAAATGGTATTTCCAAGATTCGATCTTACATACATGAAGGGCGCAATTAAGTCTGCTTGAAAATAATGTCAAATTAATATTAAAACATGGCACATTGAATTTTGGTCATATATGAATGATGTCTATTGGGTTGATGAGCATGTACAAGATTTGGCATAGGGATTGAAATGAAGTCTCTAAATTGGATTGAGAATGCAGATTGTAGTTGGATGATGTGTGAGTGAATGTTGGCATTGATATGATTCCATACATAATGGCATTTAATGGGATCAATAGTGAATGATTTTGAATATATGCTGAAGATAACTTCCACATGGAAATGGTACAGTTGTGAAATTGCAGCTATAGTCTGTTTTGACTTGGGTATATAATAATGATTATTTGGATATTAACAGAGTTTAAAGTTCCTGGGTATCGCAAGCTCTAAGATTGCATCACTTGCAAATAGTAATAGATGAACTAACATCTAAACTGTGCATTAAATGAGAAAAAAAGAATATACAGACTGACTTTCAGGGTCAGTACACCATCCATACATATCCAGAAGCACAATAGCAGGTTATTTCAGGATATAAAAAAATTAATTCCACACCAGAAGGAAGCAAATATCAATTAGCAAGAGACTGCCCATTAATACTTGTTCAAGGAACCATTCTTACATTAGAGGCTAAAACTAATATGTGAAAGGAAGTTAAGTAAATAATCAACATGCAGATTTCATAACAGTAGGGCATACTTAGTTATACGTATTCTATTCTATCATGTGAACTAAAGGCAAAAGTGTATAGTGTCATATTATAAATGAAAATGTCTTCCAGACAAAAATATATATACATATATATATATATATATATATATATTAACACACCTCATGTAGATATTCACGAAGCATGGCGAGAGGGGATGCTAAACACATAGACAAATATCAAATTGCAAATTAATTATAAGATACTTATATTAAGTATTGAACCAATGTAAAGAGCATAGATGGTAATACGTTGTACTATTCCAAGAATATTGAAGAGATTTAGCTCACTGTTATTATCAAAACTACAAACGACTGTAGTATGAGAAACATATACAAATGCCTTTGACGACTAACATTCCTGGTACGAGAATGGTCTAGGTAGAATAATTACTCTAACACTATAATAAAAGGTGGAGTTATAAAAATACATGCAACTGAACTTACACTGTGGAAAAGAACAGTTACGCTATTCACCAATGTTCATGAGTATAGTTAAACCATGTATGGCATGAAACCATTAAGGCAATAAAATACCCAAAATTTGGGATATACGTAATTGTAGGAAAATGCCATAAGTAAGTATTAAGCTAGACTAAGCTAAAAAGAGCAAAGAGAGATCACTGCTGGAAACACATAATGATACTTGTAATCAAAATTGCCATTATGGAAAGCAGGAACCCGATAGAGATATACAAACGAAAATTCAAACGATAAAAGTCCACTGTGGCATGGGGATAGTATCATAATGTTCCAGGAATTGATATAAGAGAACATTCAGTACCGGAACGAAAAAATTTTAATAGTCATGGTTATACAACTTCTTCAATAAAAATGTTAAACTGTCGGAAACAAATTTATAAAACAATGTGAGGAGAACTGGCTCCTTCTAACCAGCATTCAGTGAATACCGACCTGTCAATGACAAGAGGCGTTAATGTTAATGCTAAAGGAAGCCACGTCTCTCATGGTTCAAGAGAAAGGAAGGCGATAGCCGTAAATACCTGTAATAGAAAAACCCACAATATGAATACGATGTGGAAGGTGACGAGGAAGAAGAACGCGATCAAGGATAAAATGATAACTGAGGAAGGAATAGCTACCAGGTGAGGGAAAATCTCCATTCCTTCAATGACCTGTCATATAAATAGGAGCATGACATAAATAAAAACAAATTGGAGGTTGGGCGTTTCAAACTGGAATGATGCAGCTCGCCCTCTTGTAAACGAAAATTTGAAAATTATACTTACACAGGTCGAGGAAAGGAGTGAACCAGAATGTCAAGAAGGGTAGAATCCCTCTATCGCCATGTAAATGACCTCGGAGAAACTACGATGGGCGTAAGGGAAAGGGTAAACATTTCTCCAAAACCATAAGTGCAGTATTTTAGTCTCGTTCCTGAGAATACATATAAGGGAATACAATAAATATGAACTTAAACCAAGCAAATCGAATCCCTCGAAATAGAGAAAACAAATTCTCTGCTAAAAATTAAAAAAATTGTCAGACATGAATTAACTAGAAGAAAACGATGAGAAACTATCCATCGAAATCCAAAACCTCAATCCTTGCTCGAGTCAACGAGAGTAACTCTAAACAAAAAGGGGAAAACCCATATTAAACGGTAAGCACAGAGCGTGAATTAAACAAACATCGGAATTATCATACTTGAATGGTCATAGGAAGCGCATGGATACGCTGAAGACTAGACATAATCACGCTCAATTCTCCTAGGCGTCGAATTTCACTGTTAAGAGACAAGTCGAGCAAGTATGAAGGGAAAAGAACCGACAAGCAAAATAACACTGCGAATTTATATTAATGTCCCCGGAATAGGTTAATAAAACCCTAACGAGCAGGGTGAATCCTCGTCGTCCACATGGAAAGATCCCAAAGGTGAAGCCACGGATCGAATGGCTGGCGGTGGCATTTACACCATGCATTCACCATTCAATGTGACAAGCAAGGTAATGAATGTCACTGCGTTTTGGCTGTATCATAGAGTTGCCTTGGTTCCAGGGTAAGTTGGCGTGGTGAATTCCAGAGCTACGTGGAGCTATTTCACGTGACCATGAATGGAATGAGACCCATCCCAACCCTCGCAATGAAACTGAAAGTCATACATAAGCTTACGTGGAAAATTGGCAGCATGTCCCAAATTCCATACTACATTAAATCGACTTTGCCAAGTCATATTACGTGGAAGCCAACATAAATGAGTTCAATATTGACATAAATGTCGATGGGAAGGACACGTACAACCAATTGGGAATGATATTAGCACAGATCTTCTGAAAACTATGAATACCGAGTCAATAAATGGCCATAAGTGCCATATACGCCTAGATCTCAAAGTAGGTAAATTAAATCCAACTAAGATTCATATGTTAAAACGAGTGGGAGCGTAGAGTGGTAGCGGATGCCACGATAAACGTGGGTATAGTCAAATTGGTCCCATATATGTCTATCAAAATATAACAATATGGTGAATGTTCAAAGGTTCAATAATATAAAAACGAAGGTGAGACATGGAAGTGGGATTGTGATAAATAAATCCACTATGTTTTTATTAAAAATATAGTTATATCAAATTGGGTTGGATATAGTTGATATATGGAAATAAATCGTAATTGGGGAAATAAATATGATCTCATTAAATCAACATAATTTTAGTATAATATCTTGCTATAATTATACTTGAAAAGATGAAATGCCTGGAAAATAAAAATAAAAATTGGGAAGGTAAATGGGAGGTGTGACAAATGGTATCAGAGCCCAAGTTATAAAACTAGGCTGGTGACATTGTGCTCACTGTTGCTGTGTGTTCACTGTATAAATTAAATTCTGTGGGAAAAAAAAAATAAAAAAAAATTACTGATCTGTGTTGTGTAGTGTACAGTGGTGCTGGAATGGCAGAAGGTGATGAAATTTATGTTGATCTACGTGATGAGGATAATATACCAGATCCCAATGTGCCCATGATGGCTATGTTGCGTAGGTTGCAACAAGAATTGGCTGAGATAAAAAGCTAGAATGACAGATTGTCATTAGCCAGTGAGGAGCAGGAAAAGCTCATCAAAGAATTAACTTCGCGGAACAACCAAGAAGGCGAAGGTTCTGGAAAGAGGAAGACTGATGAGTCTGAGGATGATGATACTATTAAGCATCAGTATAAGCAGAAAAAGGAATTACAGGGGGAATTCCAAAAGATCAAACCTCCCTCCTATGATGGGGACAAGGAGGAAGATGTTGAAGCCTGGTTGTTGAACATGATTAAGTACTTCCAGGTCTATGAATATGAAAGCAATCTAAAGGCCGGATTAGCTATTTACCAGCTACAAGGTAAGGCTACCTTGTGGTGAGAGGAGACAAAAATGGTTCATGCCATTGATGAAAAGACAGTTACTTGGGAAGATTTCCAGGTTAAGTTCAAAAACTGCTATCTAAATGAACGTTACTATGATGATAAAGCCAAGGAATTTCATGAACTTAGACTGGGACAACTCACTATTGATGAGTTTGTCACTAAGTTTACGAATCTGTTGAGATATGTCCCTTATATTAGGGAAGAGAAGGCAAAGGTGCAAAGGTTTCTAAACTGTTTGTCTGCTGTATACAAAGAGAGGATCGAGTTTGATAACCAAAAAACAATGGAAGAAGCTATTAGAAACGCTAGATTGTGCTACCAGCAGTTTAAAGGAAAGGATGAGCAGGGAAAAATCTAGGTAAATAAGAGTGAATTCAAAGGGGAGAAACAGAAACCAGCATATTTGAAGAATTTTGGTAGGGATCATCAGCGGAGAAAGTTTAATAAACCCAAAGAAAGTCAAACTGCTCAATCTCAAGTGGCTTCAAAACAAATAGATGGAGACAATAAAAAGGAAGGTACAGTCAAAATGAAGGAACCCTTGAAATGTTGGGGATGCGGAGAACCCCATCTATTGAGGTATTTTCCCCATAGAAACATTCAGATGATTATGAGAGACCGGGAAGCGACCACATTAAATGACATAGCCAGAAACATACCCACTATTAGTGCAGCCTTGGAGAATCGACAAGCAGAGCATCAAGCTACCATGGTTGAACTGGAGGGTAAGATTTCTGACCAATCCGTTACTGTTCTGATTGATCCGAGTGCTTCTTTGAGTTACATTAGTCCAAAAATTGTAGAAAAATGTAATCTTAAAATTGAAAAATTTCAACAGTCATGGTTGGTTCAGCTGGCCACTAGAACCAAGAGGAAGGTAACACACAAACTGCCCCGAACAACAATTAAGATAAACGATTTTCAAACAGAAGTAAATTTGATATTTTGACATTAGGTTCATACGACTTACTAATAGGAATGGACTGGCTGGAAAAGAAGAAGGCCATGATGAACTATTGGGACAAGACCCTGCATTGTATAGATGAAGAGGGGAAACCTTTTATTCTTAAAGGAAAACCAAAACCCATTTATGTAAGGAAAATATCAGCACTGCAATTAAAAAGAACAGCTAGGAAAGGACATCAAGTTTATGCAGTACATGTGGAAGAAATAGAACAGAAAACTAAAAAAATTTTGTTGGATGCTTTACTAGTGGTAAGAGAGTTTAGGGAAGTCTTTCTAGGTGAGATTCCTCATCTTCCCCCCAAAATAGAGATTGACTTTTCAATCGATCTGGTGCTGGAAGCAGCACCTGTTTCCTGAGCCCCTTATCGAATGAGTCCCCCTGAACTCATGGAACTGAAAATGAAATTGCAATAAGTATTAGATAAAGGTTATATCAGACCAAGTGTGTCTCCTTGGGGAGCATTGGTGCTGTTCGTGAAAAAAAAGATGGAACCTTTCGAATGTGCATTGATTATCGTCAATTGAATAAGTTGACCATTAAGAATAGATACCCTTTGCCTAGAATTGATGATCTTTTTGACCAAGTGAGAGGAGCTTCAGTGTTTTCGAAGATTGATTTAAGGACTAGTTATCACCAGCTCAGAATTAAAGAATAAGACATCAGCAAAACAGCCTTTAGAACCAGGTATGGTCACTATGAATTTGTAGCCCTACCTTTTGGTTTGACAAATGCCCCTGCCACATTTATGTGCCTAATGAACAGTGTGTTAAATATGTACTTGGATAAATTTGTCCTTGTGTTCATAGATGATATTTTATTCTACTCAAAAAGTGAGGAGGAACATAAAGAACACTTGAGGATAGTATTGCAAACTCTGAAGGAAAACCAGTTATATGCCAAGTTTAGCAAATGTGAATTTTATAAAGATAAGATCCAATACTTGGGTCATATTATTTCTGAACAAGGGCTGGCTGTTGACCCTGAAAAGATAAAAGCTATTAAGGAATGGCCTGTACCAACTGATGTTTCAGCAGTGAGATCAGTCATGGGGATTGCAGGCTATTATCGCAGATTTGTGGAGAGATTTTTTGCCATAGAATATCCCATAACTTCCCTACAAAGGAAAGGTGTCAAATTTGAGTGGACTGAAAAGTGCCAGAATAGTTTTGAACAATTAAAGCTGAAACTCACTATAGCCCCTATACTGAAGATTGCAGATCCTGATAAAGAATTTCTGGTATGTACAGATGCCTATAGAGAGGGGTTGGGAGGAGTTATTTTGCAGGAAAATTCAGATATTGCATATGAATCTAGGAAATTGAAG
The DNA here is from genome assembly GCA_034641835.2 of Pinus albicaulis. NCBI lineage: Eukaryota > Viridiplantae > Streptophyta > Pinopsida > Pinales > Pinaceae > Pinus > Pinus albicaulis. The sequence continues at coordinate 1,368,272,243 of CM076584.1, forward strand.
ATACATGAAAAAAACTATAGTGCCTATGATTTGGAGTTAGCTGCTGTTATTCATGCCTTGAAGATGTGGCGACACTATCTACTTGGAAGAAAATTTACATTGATGACCGATCATATTAGTCTCAAATATTTCTTTTCCCAAATTGATTTGAATGCTAGACAGGCCAGATGGCTGTCTTTTCTATGTGAATTTGATATGGACATAAAACATATCAGGGGGAAAGAAAATAAAATTGCTGATGCTTTAAGTAGAAATGCTTTTCAAATTATAGGCAACAGTGGAAGTAGTGCCCAGTTTGATCTAGAAGAGTTAGTGAAACAGGCAGCAGACCGGGATCCAAATTATGAGAACATACAAGTGAAAATCCTAAAGGAGATGGCTGATTTCACTCAAAACCAAAAAGGACTGATCTGTTATAAAAACAAATTATATATTCCCAATGTAGAGTCCTTGAAAAGAGAGATTTTAGATGAATATCACAAACATCCATATGCAGGACATCCTGGATATCAGAAAATGTTAACAGCTTTGAAAAAGAAGTTGTTTTGGCCAGGAATGAAAAGAGATGTAGCAGAATATTTAGCTAGATGCATAGAGTGTCAACTAGTTAAAGTTGAACATTAGCATCCTGCTGGTCTTTTAAACCCCTTGCCAATTGCAGAATGGAAATGGGACACAGTTTCCATGGATTTCATAACAGGATTACCCAAAACCAAATACCAACATGACTCAGTGATGGTGGTAGTAGACACTTTAACAAAATTTTCACACTTTATACCAGTGAAATCTACCTTTGGGACAGCTCAAGTAGCGAATGTGTTCCTAAAGGAGGTAGTAAGGCTCCATGGGGTTTCGAAGGTGATTGTTTCAGACAGAGATGCTAAGTTCATAGCAGCTTTTTGGGAAGGTCTATTTGGAGGTATGGGTACTAAGCTGAATTTTAGTACTGCCTATCACCCTCAGACCGATGGGCAGACTGAGAGAACTAATCAGATTTTGGAGGATATGTTGAGAATGTATGTGATGGATAGGCCATCAAAGTGGGAATATTATTTTCATTTAGCTGAATTTGCCTATAATAACAGCTACCAATTCTCTATAAAAATGAGTTCGTTTGAGGCACTGTATGGAAGAAAATGTCGTACTCCTTTGAGCTGGAGCCAGCCAGAAGATAAATTAATGTTGGGACCAGATGCCTTACAAGAGATGGAAAGAATTGTTAAACAAATACGAAGAAACATCAAGACAACACAAGATCGCCAGAAAAAATATGCTGATAAGAAGAGAGTACACCAAGAATTTAAAGTAGGAGAGCATGTGTACTTGCGTATTAAACCAAAAAAGAGCACACTTTATGTGGGAAGTTGTGCAAAACTGGCTCCTAGATATTGTGGTCCTTTTGAAGTGTTAGAAAGGGTGGGACCAGTGGCTTACAAGCTGGCCTTACCACCCCATGTTAGAGTTCATGATGTGTTTCATGTTTCATTATTAAAAAGATATGTACATGATGCTTCTCACATAGTTGATTGCAATGTTGTACAGGTGGAACCAGAAGGGGAGTTCCTTCCAGAACCGCTTCAAATCTTGGAGCGGGAAGAAATTGAATTGAGGAACCGAATGGTAGCAAGAGTAAAGGTGCAGTGGAAGCACTTTACTACTGAAGAAGCTACCTGGGAAAGAGAAGCTGAAATGATGGAAAGATATCCATTTTTGTTTGAAAAATGAACTCTAGTAGTTAAATAACAACACCGAGGACGGTGTTTGCTTTCATAGCGGGAATATGTAACACCCCTAGTTTATGTGTTTGGAAGTCAAAACTAGACATTTGAACTTTAATCCTAAGGGCAGTGGACCCCAAAGGACAAGTATTTTGCGAATGTAATTAAATATTTAAATTTGAGGAAATGAATAAAATGAATTTTTTTGTGTAGATTGACCAAAATGAGATTTATGAGATCACTTGCTAAATCCATGAGGATGGATAAGGCAAATACTTTCCCCACAATATTTCAAAAATCATTGAAAGAAATTATTTCTAATTTAGATTTTTGAGGAAAAATCTAAATTCCCCAATGATGAGGAAAATAGTTGGGAAGAGGTAAAAAGCTGGAAAAGTTCGGAAAAACATAAAACATCTTTAAAGAATCCCTAAAATGGGAAGCCTAGGCAAACAGGAAGAAAAGCATCCTGATATTTTGGACGTAGAATTAGAAACAGGCTTTGGGGAACAACAGCTTAAATAAGCTGCTCCTAAGAAGATTAGAGGTTGATCCGTTCTAGGAGATGATCTCAGCTCGAGGGTGAGTTCTGGGAGACAGAAGGACTCTAAGGTTGGGAGGTTGGTCAATTGCAAGAGTGATATGTCTCTAAATTTACTGGTGCTTTTACTTCATGTGGTATAAATTGGCTACATATAATTGTCTGATTTGTATGTTAGACTGGTTATTGCTACATTTAACAGAATTAATCATAAGGAATTCACCTTTATAATTCTATATAGTTGTAGAAAAGAAATATCTAGAGCAGAATCCAACAGAAACTCTAAACCAAGGTTGGTTTAAATCTGAGGATACATATTCCTCCACAGATAAATTAACCTTAAACTGCTCCTGATCTACTAGTATAAATTTATGAGCATGATTAGGATAAAGCAGTATGAGAGTTCCTGTACCATACTTGCAAATATTAATAGATGAACTGACATCTCAACTGTGCATTAAATGAGAAAAAAAGAATATACAGACTGACTTTTAGGTTTAGTACACCATCCATACATATCCAGAAGCACAATAGCAAGTTATTTCTACATATAAAAAAATTAATTCCACACCAGAAGGAAGAAAATATCAATTAGCATGAGACTACCCATTAATACTTGTTCAAGGAACCATTCTCACATTAGAGGCTAAAACTAATATGTGAAAGGAAGTTAAGTAAATAATCAACATGCAGATTTCGTAACAGCAGGGCATACATAGTTGTACGTATTCTATTCTATCATGTGAACTAAAGGCAAAAGTGTATAGTGTCATATTATAAATGCAAATGTCTTCCAGACAAATATATATATATATATATATTAACACACCTCATGTAGGTATTCACGAAGCATGACGAGAGGGGATGTTAAACACATTGACAAAGATCAAATTGCAAATTAATTATAAGATACTTATATTAAGTACTGAACCAATGTAAAGAGCATAGCTGGTAATACGTTGTAATATTCCAAGAATATTGAAGAGATTTAGCTCACTGTTATTATCAAAACTACAAACCAGTGTAGTATGAGAAACATATACAAATGCCTTTGACGACTAACATTCCTGGTACGAGAATGGTCTAGGTAGAATAATTACTCTAACACTATAATAAAAGGTGGAGTTATAAAAATACATGCAACTGAACTTACACTGTGGAAAAGAACAGTTACACTATTCACCAATGTTCATGAGTATAGTTAAACCATGTATGGCCTGAAAGAATTAAGGCAATAAAATACCCAAAATTTGGGATATACGTAATTGCAGGAAGATGCCATAAGTAAGTATTAAGTTGGACCAAGCTAAAAAGAGCAAAGAGAGATCAATGCTGGAAGCACATAATGATACTTGTAATCAAAATTTCCATTATGGAAAGCAAGAACCCGACAGAGATATACGAACGAAAATTCAAACGATAAAAGTCCACTGTGGCATGTGGATAGTATCATAATGTTCCAGGAATTGATATAAGGGAACATTCAGTGCCGGAACGCAAAAATTTTAATAGTCATGGTTATACAACTTCTTCAACGAAAATGTTAAACTGTTGAAAACAAATTTATAAAACAATGTGAGGAGAACTGGCTCCTTCGAACCAGCGTTCGGTGAATACCGACCTGTCAATGACAAGAGGCGTTAATGTTAATGCTAAAGGAAGCCACGTCTCTCATGGTTGAAGAGAAAGGAATGCGATAGCCGTAAATACCTGTAAGAGAAAAACCCACAATATGAATACGATGCGGAAGGTGACGAGGAAGAAGAACGCGATCAAGGATAAAATGATAATTGAGGAAGGAATAGCTACCTGGTGAGGGAAAATCTCCATTCCTTCAATGACTTGTCATATAAATAGGAGCATGACTTAAATAAAAACAAATTGGAGGTTGGGCATTTCAAGCTGGAATAATGCAGCTCGCCCTCTTGTAAACGAAAATTTGAAAATTATACTTACACAGGTCGAGGAAAGGAGCGAACCAGAATGTCGATAAGGGTATAATCCCTCTATCTCCATGCAAATGACCTCGGAGAAACTACGATGGGCGTAAGGGAAAGGGTAAACATTTCTCCAAAACCGTAAGTGCAGTAGTTCAGTCTTGTTCCTGAGAATACATATAAGGAAATACAATAAATATGAACTTAAACCAAGCAAATCGAATCCCTCGAAATAGAGAAAACAAATTCTCTGCTAAAAATTAAACAAATTGTTAGACATGAATTAACTGGAACAAAACGATGAGAAACTATCCATCGAAATCCAAAACCTCAATCCTTGCTCGAGTCAATGAGAGTAACTCTAAACAAAAAGGGGAAAACCCATATTAAACAGTAAGAACAGAGCGTGAATTAAACAAAAACTAGAATTATCATACCTGAATGGTCATAGGAAGCGCATGGATATGCTGAAGACTGGACATAATCACGCTCAATTCTCCACAGCGTCGAATTTCACTGTTAAGAGACAAATTGAGCAAGTATGAAGGGAAAAGAACCGACAAGCAAAATAACACTGCGAATTTACATTAATGTCCCCGGAATAGGTTAATAAAACCCTAACTAGCAGGGTGAATCCTCGTCGTCCACATGGCAAGATCCCAAAGGTGAAGCCACGGATCGAATGGCTGGCGGTGTCATTTACACCATGCGTTCGCCATTCAATGTGACAAGCAAAGTAATGAATGTCACTGCGTTTTGGCCATATCATAGAGTTGCCTTGGTTCCAGGGTAATTTGGCGTGGTGAGTTCCAGAGCTACGTGGAGCTATTTCACGTGACCGTGAATGGAATGAGACCCATCCCAACCCTCACAACGAAACTGAAAGTCATACATAAGCTTACGTGGAAAATTGGTAGCATGTCCCAAATTCCATACTACGTTAAATCGACTTTGTTAAGTCGTATTACGTGGAAGCCAACATAAATGAGTTCAATCTTGACATAAATGTCGACGGGAAGGACACGTACAACCAATTGGGAATGATATTAGCACAGATCTTCTGAAAACTATGACTATCGGGTCAATAAATGGCCATAAGTGCCATATACGCCTAGATCTCAAAGTAGGTAAATTAAATCCAACTAAGGTTCATATGTTAAAACGAGTGGGAGCGTAGAGTGGTAGCGGATGCCACGATAAACGTGGGTATAGTCAAATTGGTCCCATATATGTCTATCAAAATATAACAATATGGTGAATGTTCAAAGGTTCGATAATATAAAAACGAAGGTGAGACATGGAAGTGGGATTGTGATAAATAAATCCACTATGTTTTTATTACAAATATAGTTATATCAAATTGGGTTGGATATAGTTGATATATGGAAATAAATCGTAATTGGGGAAATAAATATGATCTGATTAAATCAACATAATTATAGTATAATATCTTGCTAGAATTATACTTGAAAAGATGAAATGCCTGGAAAATAAAAAATAAAAAAATTGGGAAGGTAAATGGGAGGTGTGACAATTTCTTCCCTATACAATATATCTATAGTTTTTATTATATCTATAATTTTTATTTAGAAACACATCATGTCAACTCAGGTTAAACACGAACAGAATTATGCATCGCACAGATCGGGCAATAGAATTTCCTGTCGGTGAAAAAATATTATATTTTATTCTCAACACAGGGAATGAAAGTTGTAAGTGTAATTGACCTCCCATCCCCATCGAATACCATAGATATTTTATTTTAGAAACATTCGTTTCAGAATATAATGCTTCATTGCATTAATTTTCATTACGAAGTAATTCACAATCCATATTCATATGCATAGTCAACTACTTTGTTGAATGTAACCACTGGTTTAATTATTAACTGTTGGTTAATTTATTTGTTAAGATTTTATACAACTACTGTTATTATTTTTGAAAACAATATATTGTGAATAGAGATCAAAGTTGATTAAATGAATTTGTTATGGAATTGGTTCCATAAGCGAAAGGCTAATGGTAAAATAAATTATTCCAACTTAGAAGTAGTTAAGAAAAGAAAGAATTTTGTCAGTTACTTTTCCTCTGTGGATAAAAGGGAAATCTCTTTGAGGAAAAGGGGTTCTGACTTATGTGTGATAGAGTGAAAAATGAGAGAGAGTTATATTTTTTCCTAAGTTGGTGGAACCAGTGGAAAGAACTCTCAGCTATCCTGCACTTTCTCGAAAGAGGATTGGACCAGAGTCTTGATATCTCTTCTGTATGTTGTTTTCCTCTACTTGGCTCAGATTGGAGCATGAGGGGGGTGAGGACGTAATTTCCTCATCCACGGTAGGGAGGACAACCACAATCAATCACAAATAAGTACAAATTAAAACTATTAGAATTTAGAGATATAGATTATGGATTAATAATGATATGAATAACTAAGGTTATGCTTTTATTTTCGAGAATAGATCAATTCTAGGTATTTCGTCTTACCAGAAAATAGAATTATATTGTTAAGTTGAGTAAGTGGAATCTGGATGAATACTGTTAAGGTAAAGTTAAATAAAGAACATTCACTTTAGAAAAGGGGTTACTGAGTAACTGCTGGAATGTTCTTTCTTTTATGCTCGTATATACATCTATGAGTTCTGTGTTATCATGTTGTGATATCATTTTGTGTGAGGACTTGTTTAAACATTATGTGAATTTTCCGAGTAACTAGGTTCAACCTAATTAATTAAATTTGATAGAAAATGGAAAAACACAGAAAGTTATAAAAAGCTTTACTGATTCCCAAAACTGTAGTATTCTCAAGAAATTCTAGTATGCTTCATTATAAAACCAATAAGCTATACACGGACTCACTTGGTCGGTCCGGTTGACTCTAGGCGTATAAGTATAGAAGTAAAACGAAAAGAAATAGTTTAGCTACTTAAGCGTTGTTGTTTACATATGACATATTGGGAACAGAAATATGTAAAGTATAAATAGAGGATTTAATGACAAAAATCACTTCCAGTAGAATGACAAGGTTAAGACTGTCAAAATCTAAATTTCTAGAACAAAACATGTATATTTATAGCTCTATAAACTATAGAAAGTAAATCAGAAAAATGCATACATTGGATGATAAATATAGAATTATATTTACAAACAAAATTTACATATTTTACTCAACTCAGTAAACTGAGTTTAAATATAGGAACATATAGGTCCTCAAGACTATACAAGTGACACATCATGAAAGTTTTTAATGGAGCAAAACATTAATAACTGTCTATACAGTATTGTTGAAATATATACCTATATAAAACAAAACTTGCATATTGAAGCAAGAGTATTTCATTACAGTTCCAGTTCAAAGAAAAAAAATGATGCTCCAAAAAATTTAGGACTAGAAATAGGTCACGAAAACAAGTTCAGCAACCAACTCCGAAAATGCAGGAAGGGTACCTCTAGCAAGTGCGAGAAGGGAAGGTAACTTAGAAGGAATCTGAAGGAGTGAGTATCCATTTCTTCCTACCATATTTTAAACCCTTTTTACCTCTGGAAACAAATAGAAAATATGAGTGAAGAATCAGTAATAACCTAGCCAAGAAATTTTGGGAAGAAGTTGTAGGTTCTTAAATATAAAGAAAGGGAAACAATTTTTAGTTACCTATATAACCCCTGCAAAGTATGACTGACAGTGTGAAAACTTGTAAAGGCAGCATCACCATTAGCTTATGGAATCTATGTAAACGAATGTTATTAAAGAAAAACAAACTTAAAAATCTACGAACTATATATGTGTGTATTAAATGAGAAGATACCTTCTTTCTTTCTAGAACGACAGATGGAGGCAGAATGAGTTCACCGAGCTTATTCCCAAAGGAAGTTCCGAACGCCATCTGGAGAGCTTTGCCAATTAATTATATGAGATTTAGAGATTTAAAAAAAAAATTATAACCACTATTAAGGGAGGCTAAGGAGAGAACTTAAGCTCGCCCATAAAAATTAGAGAAAACTTAGCATTGGAAAAGAAAACAAGAAGAAAAAATGGTTCCAGCTATCCACATACCTCATGGAAGTGGTAGGAAAACTCATGTATATTAAGAACCTCGCAGGGGTTAAAATGCTTTGGGCATCAACGCCAGTAATGGAGGAGCTTGACAGAGGCATAAGACTACCCACTCTCACAGAGAACTGGAAACAAAGATCGAAGGTGTCTACAGCGAAAAGCATTGGAGAAATGCCAAAGAGACAAAGAGAAAAATAGTTGTGGGCAAGGTCATTGGCACCACAAACCCTAAACCACCAACGTCATCGGAACAATGTCTAGATAGATCTACAGTGGTAGATTTGCCAATGTGGATTCTTAATGAGTATCAATCAGAGAATTAATATTTCAATAAATTTTGACATATGCCATAACAAAAGCCATGACACTGAGGCAACAGCTCAAACTGTAATGCTGAAAAAGTGGAAGGAGTTAAATGAAGTACCGTCAACACTTGAATTACAACCATAATTTCAATGTATTGTAACCAATGAAATCTAATAGTGTAAGTTTAGTAATAATTATAAACTTGATGTGAAGGAATAAGATGATATAATTGTATGATTGGAGTTTGGATTTTTCTTTACAAAATTTTTATGTTAATAACTTATATAGTATGCTCAAAGCTGGATATTTATGGATAGTAATGTTAATAAATCACGTGTAAACATTTTATTGTTTAAATAGTACAAGTTAAATTATTATTATTATTATTATTTTTATTTTATTTTTATTTATTTATTTTTTTATTTATTTTTTATTTTTTATTTTTATTTTTCTTTATGGTTAAAACCTTGCAGGTTACAAGTGGTATCAGTGCAGCGTTGTAACGCTGGGACCCTATGGGTCAACTAAATTTTTAAGTTGTGTATTACTGATGCACATAGAAAGAGGAAGAAGTTAGCAAGATATTATGAGGATGTAACACCCCCAAGTTCTATGCTTTTCAAATTAGAAATTTGAACATACATCCATAGGGGAGTGGACCCCAATGGATAATTGTTATGTGGATATGGTTAAATACTTAATTATGAAAAATAAATAAAATATTGTGCATGCACTACACTGCATGAGAAAGTGAGAATGAGATCACATGCCTAACCCAGAGGAATAAAAGAAAGATTCTCCAAATCTTCAAAATCAGTAAAATTATTTTCACTGACTTTTGAGAAAAAAATCTGCCCCAACGTAATATATAGTTAAATATATATAAAGTTTAGTGTTTATATGGCTTAAAGCAGCTTAAAGAGTCCTAAAATGGGAAGTTTAGGCCACCAGGAACAGTGATCTTAAATTTTAATTGTAATTGGAAACAAAGCTGGGGAAAGCATGCACCAATATTCTGCCTTCTTAATGCACGGAGGTTAGTCCGTTCGTACATCCTTCATTTCAAGAACCCGGGAGACAAAGAGACTGAAGGTCAAGGACTGTCACAGTTTTGTGCATACAAATTGGAGACATTCCAGTGTGTTAATCATATCCCTGTTTAACTAAATCTATCATCACAGTACTGATGGTACAGAATTCACTGTGATCAATAACAGAAAGTAGGGAACCACAATCCTCAGCTGTGTAGAATTTACAGTATTCTATTAAAGGTAATGGTACACCTATGGAAGTAGAAGTTGAATCCTAACTAAGTACGAGTATCTAACACTAGGGATTTAGAACTATCAAGTTCAGTATTCTCTCCCTCCCTTGGAGTGAAGCAAGAGGAGCTGTTTCCTAGTTTCCATGGAACAGCTGAATCTGTACCATAGTGTCATACATGCTGAATGGTTATAACAGACAAATAAGGGGGGGGGGGGAAAGCCTATTGCAAAATATATTGTGAAATAACAGTCTGTGTGAGGGAAGATTGTAAGCATGCGTAAAATACCATGAACAGAGCATCTGGTTACCATCCATAGAACTACTAGGAAGGTAGTGGAGCAATGGTGTTGAACTGCGTAGAGATAGATGTATGCGAGGAGGCATACATCTATACTTCGATGCTAAAACTTTAACATATTGAAAATATTAGCAGGCCGGCAAACTGGGAAGTTTGATTAAGGGCCTAGTGATCATCCTGCACAGAAAACCTGAGACATACAAGGTAAAATACGTAGATATAAGTCTACTATATGAACTGAGAAGAGGGGAGGTTAAGCCCAAAAATCCTCATGGAAATTCTTGTATTCCAGGGCTGTCTGTAAGTACTGACAAGAATCTAAACCCCGGATAACAGTCTGCATTGTAGGTGATGCAGTATAAAAACTATAATTGTTATCGACGCATAAAGCGGAGAATATTAAGTTATGTTATATGGGTAGCACTCATCATAGGGGTGATGAATATAGACATATTATGAATATATACCTTAAGAGAGACATGTTGAATCTCATTCGGAGTAAAATGAACCACTTATAGAAGAGGAGTTAAGAAATTTAGGAGGAGTAACCATGAGGTATAATGGATGTTATTAAATAATAACAGAATCCCATGAAAAAAAAAAAAAATGGGTTTGGGAGACGTGACAAATGGTATCGGAGCTAAAGTTCAAAAATTGGGCAAGATATGTGCTCACAAGGAAATGGTTAATTGTTATAAAATTTATGAATATTAAAAATAGTACTTCGAGTATACAAATATCTTGGATATACTTTCAGGTATACATGTAACAGATGGTGATGAAGGGAGTAGTATGAGGAGGCTCATAACCAGAATGGTTAAACCCATAATAGGTTTATAATGACATATTTATATATTGTCCTACTATCATCGTTATGTAAAAGCAAGTACAGTGTGCATAAAGTTAAGATACTGAAACCATCTTAATACAGTAGAAAAGATCAATGTTGAAGTTACTTAGTCTCTATGGAAAGTGAAATATTCTCTTATTTATGTAGACACAAGGTAACAACATATATACTTGAGTATATTAGAATGATATTGTAGCAGAATTGAGGTAAAGAAAGTAAAGACACTTGCATATGAAACTTAAAAAAAAATTCTTCTAGATAATGAATTTCTGCTATTCTATATGAGACTTATGGAATATATAGATCTCCTATATATATATGGTAGTCATAGCAAGTCTACGTATATATATAAAGCTAGAATACCAGCTTAAACCAGGGTTTAAATGGTAGTCATATAACTTAATGGTAGACCAGAAAATAAATTATTGATCTCTGTAGACACCGGGGATCTTATGTGCTAGAGAATACATATAGCAGGACTAAAGTTTCATTGTATGAAAAAAAAAAGTAATAAGCAAATAGGAGCAATAGAATGGGACATTGAAGAAATCTCTACATTGATAAGTGTATCTATTGCATTGTGAAAAAAATCATCATTTATCTTTGGTACCAGTAGTATATTAAATGATTTAACGTATTATGAAAGTCCTCTGGTCATGCACTATAGAATGCATATATAGACATATAGTAACTGGACAATATAGAGTAAAGAAAATGATTTTATAATACTTATTCCTGCTAACCAAAGTATTAAAGCAATACTAATTAAGTGATTCAATATTTAAAAATAATATAGAACACTTGTATACCAAATTCATCTCTTACCTTTTTAATTAAGTATTAGGGTAAAAGAGTGAATTTATGTGTAAAGTTTGAACTACCTATACACTATCGAATGAATGCATACACCTCCAAATTGGTGGAGTAATTACATGGCGCAAAAAGCATTTAATTCACTTTGATACCAAAGGGACATGGATCTACAAAGTCCATATATGTAAGCATAATAATGAAACCTATAGGTATCATTATAAATTGAATTATGGGTGAAATATGTACAGCTATAGTACAATAGAAATGGAAAGGCGAAAATATATGAAACCTTTATAGGTCATACAGGGAACCACAAAGACGTTTCCCCTATTGATAGATGTTATTTCGGGCACGAGAAATAAAACAAAAGATTTTAATAAACATGAGTTATACGTCTATATGTGCATACAAGAGAATCTGAAGGGAACGTCAATACAAACTATAGGTATTCACGGTAAAGCCTATGAATGATTAAACAAACGCCCGGTCAAAACTACAGGAATAGAGGGCGGTAAACATAAACAAAATATTATACGTGTGGTTTCTGTTAAACCGAGCCCTTCGGGCGGTAACGAATTGCATGAACCTGGAAATTGAAATCGGTTAGGAGATATTGGAATAAACGAGGAGGAATTATGCAGCGACGCAAAACACATTACAACTGTATTTAACCTTAGGCTGTACAAGTCTGCGCAGAGAGAGATACACTGTGATATCAGAACGCTCTCACTAGACCGCTTGTAATATACATCAGGGCTGTCTATATGCTGCACCTGGTATATTAAACTAAATGCAAAGCAACTGGGCGTCATGGCTAAATGAAGACAAAATCATTACCTCAGTCGCGAAGAACGTTGTCAGTATTGAAACCATCCAACCACCGTGTTGAACAGCGTCAACCCTAACATCTACTGAGAAGGCGAGCAGGGTGCCTTAGCCGATCTGTTAGTAGAACAAACAATACAAGAACAAACTATCAGTAGAACAAACTGTGTCAAGAGATGACTTCGCCAGATATTAAGGGTAGACGCGGAGGAATCCAGCCAACGAGCTAGGGTCTGTAGCCGAATAGTTAGAAACCGTAGATAAATAACTTCCCTATGAAGGGATAACTTAAAAGTCGCGTTGCCAAGTTGAGGAACGCTGAGAACAGCGTGGTCTCTCGTCTGGGGGAGTCGATGGGTTGTTCCCTTCGAAATATACAAATCTGCAAAGATGTAAAACCGGAATACCCTATTAAACCCCGAAGAAAGAAAAAAAAAACTACGTTGTAAAGTGGAGAATCGAAACACAGAACTATGTAAGAAGATGAACCCTGTATAGAGTTCGACCACACCCATCAACGATGAGTAGAAGCTGCAATTACACGCTGTTCTGCTCTAAGCCACTGACGAAAGAAGCGGGAAAATGTAACCCCTCTGCCTCAGGAACCAGAGGAAAGAGCTGATGAATCCAAGCTGCGAAAGAGCTGGGATTTAAAAAGAACTCCAGAAACCCTAAAACTCCACAGATCCAGAGGGAAATTGGAATCCCCAGGCCGAATGCTGAAGTTCTGCTGTGTCGGCAGAACGCGTACTCGAGGGCAGAGAGACACGGCGCTCACTGTACCTGAATGAGTAGATCTGTCAAATTGCAAGGCTATCCGCCCAACCTATGCTAGGTTGAGACGGGGTGCGCCGGCGATCAGTAACCTCCTTCTGGGAGCAATCCGCCCACTCGGTGTGCAGGTGGAAGTTCACACGCTAACCCGAGTTAACGTGTAAGCGACACTTCAGCCCAGTACGCTGGAGCTAGATAAATGTCGGCGGGGTTGCAGGGACGTAATCATGGCATCGCAAACTCAAAGTGGTCGAGGGTTGCGTCGAAATGAAACGGGGTGCGTTGTCGCCGACCTGCACAAAATACGATTATACAATCACTCAATTATGCCGTGAGGACCTGTAATGTAACACGTAAGGTTGAACAAATTCCATCTTATACCATTTATTCAACAAAGGTGTGACAATGTTATGTAATGTAACGCGTGAGGGTGAATAAATCTCCGTTAAAAATGTTAATTATAACTCAAATACTTCAGTCGGGATCGAACAAGCTGGTTCGAAAGAAATTGTAATTATGTGGAAAACAAACAAAAACCTAATCCAACGTATTGAGCTGTCAATGATGTCCAATTAGAATTCATAAGTATTTTACAATGTTATATATTCGGAAGGATACAAAGGATATATAATTCGTAATGATATATAGAGGATGATATATATTCGTGAGGATTATATGTAATTATCATATGGCGCGGCCAAAGGTCGTGGTCTAGAAAGGTTTAACATAGGTATATAATATAGATATATAGGTATAGGTGCCCTATATATATGTATATGAAACATATGCGTATTAAAGTAAGATGGCCGAAGGCTATATAATTACATGTAAACAATATCCGCGATAAACATATATATATACAATGATCTCTCTATATATATATAACCCCTACACATGTCTATATATGTGGGTTAATGATATTAAATTAATATAAATGTGGACACATGGTTAGAATTAGGATTCACAATTATATGGGTGAATAGATAAGGCGTTAAAAGAAGATATATATATATGTAGATGGGAACGTGAAGGGTTCCATGGTTGATACATATGAAAATGTGAAATGTTCCATGTCTGATATAGATGGAAATGCGAAGTGATCCAAGAAATTTATAAAAAGGAAAGAGCAGTAAAACTTCAGAAATCATGATTTCAATAAATCTGTGAATAGAAGGAAAACCCCAGGGTATTCGAAAAAAAATAAAAATTCCTTAAATTGGGATAAGCAATAATTGGTATATGTGGGTATATTCAAAAATATTAAACCAAGGGGTATAGTAATTATATATATATATGAGGGGTGCGCATTGAAGGAATATGTTTATGTGGCATATATATATATATATATATATATATATATATATATATGTATATATAGGTGACTTATATATATTTATGTATAATTATATGCATATGTATCTCTAGGTGCACTCAAGAAATTTCTGTCAGGGGTACCTATACACATAAGGATAGAAGCAACATATGGGTGATATGTGCGGGTATGACTTATATGAAGGTATAAGAAAAAAAAAATTTGTGTGCAAGAATATATATATCCATAGAGAAATTAATCTTCAGGATAAGGTTAAGAAATGGATATATGAAATTAAAACTGAAGGAAAAAGTTGGGGGTGTTAAAACACCTAAAATGGAATTTTATTGATATTCCTTATAACAATAAGTTGATTAGAAGCATGAAAAGATATAAATGAAAAATTGTGGGGTGAAAATAGAGGAAAGTGGATAATAGAAAAATGACAATTTATATTTAATAGAGGTATGTTAAATATAAGTTGTAAATTCTTAATTAACTATGGAAAAATATATATATATATATAATAATAATCATTATCATGAGAAATGGTAGATTTAAAATGAAAGAAGTTGCGTGAGGAGCATAAGTTAAATCTACAATTAATATTATAAATATAGGTGATTTTGTTATAAGGTTAACTTTGTTGAGGTTACTAGAAAAGTGAAATGACATATTTTACCCTATGGCTGGATTATTATTACTCTAATTAGGGTGAAAGTAGTAACAAATTCTACGGATGCATGGAAAACAACGAAGTGGTTAAATGAGTAAATGGAAGATGTATCCTATAAATAAGGCATGTATACTGCTATAAAAAGAAAAGAAGATTGAAGTACCAGTTTTAATTATAATTAAATGGTTGATTTAGAAATTGTGGAACCATTACATTAAGTTAGGCATGAATGAATGAAGGGGTAAATTAAAATTTTCCTGATGATTTACTTAAGGAAGAATATTCTTGTAATAGTGGAAGAGTGATTTCCTAATTACTTATTTATATTCTTCCAGTTGGTATATTTTATGAGTTTAGAGATAATGAGTAATAGAATTGGGAAAAATATGGAGAAGTGATATTTCTCTCATAAGGAAAAAAAAAAAAAAAAACAACTATAAAGTTAAAAATAAAAGCATGAGAGATTTATGGGTTGCTTTTGTTAGAAAAAAAAAATAGAATGCTTTTATGCATTAGAAAAGAAGGAATTCTTTTATGATTCAGAAAAAGTCGGAATACTTTTATGATCTATTCCATTTTAATTAATTCTATGAGAGAAATAGAAGAGGGGAACTAGAAAAGCATGAACATACAATTAAAAGTAAATGCATAAATTCTGGTGAGTCTTTGAAAAAGGGGAAACTGTGTCAAATTTATTTTTGGCATTATCAAGTATTAATATTTGTGAATGTGATGAATTATAGAAATTACATTTATCACCAGAAAAGAAAACATGTATTCACACTATAAAATTTTGTGGTGTAAATTTTTTTAAAAAGTTAATTTTCTTGAGTCTTAAATTCAAAGACAGAGAAATGATGTGAAATCATACAGCTACAAACCGAGAGAAAAGAGGATGAGCTGTATTTTGGACTTGGGTGTGGGGGAAACCCATCAGCTCCAAATTTGTTCACTTAAGTTTTGAACTAGTGGATACAATTTCATGTGAGAGGTAAGCATGGAATTGTAGAGATTATTAATGAGTCTAGTTGTTACTAATTAAATTGATTTGGTTAACAAAAAGAAACAATGAAAAGGTACTAGAAGTACAACTATAAAATGAGAAAGGGTAAGCATAAACATGCATATGATACAATTGTTTTCTTTCATTTATGAGTACTAATGAAAAAGTTGGAAAAATTGTTTAGCCAAGTGTGTAACAGGAAATTGGGCACTCTGGAAACAAAGAGGAAAAAGGTGAAGATAAATCACCTAGAAAATCCAGAAAAGCTGAACTGAACCAAGTTGCGTGAGGAAAGAATCTCAGAAAAAAACAAGAAAGGATAAGCAGTGTACTAAAAGTGCACTAAACTATTATGAACCTGAACGGTTTGATTTATAACTGAATGTCTTAAGTTATTAAAATGCAGAATGCTGTTGTGAATTATCAATTATATGTACCTGATATTACTTACATTGGTATGAATTGTGGACAGAGAAACCAGAATAAAAGATCTTCCATACAGACTTCTTGCAAGGAAGTAGGAAGAAAACCAACTGCATAAGGCATCAGTAAATAGAGTGGAGGCAGGAGAATACTCTGCTGGAAACTAATGGCTTATACATTAGCCCTGCCCTTGCTTATTAAATTTCCTGATATATTTCATGTCTCCTTGTTGGAAAGGAAACGTTATAATTTTTGTACATGATGCTTCTCACATGATGGATATGAAATGTGGTCCAGGTGGAACCAGAAGAGGAAATTCCTTCCAGAGTCGCCTCAAAGATGAAAGCGAGAAGGAATTGAATTGCGAAAACGAACAGTAGCTAGAGTAAAGGTGCAGTGGAGCACTTTACTGCTGAAAAGCTACATGGAACAGAGAAGCTAAGATGATGGAAAATAATTCATAATTAAGTTCAAAATGAACTAAGTCGATAGTTGTCAACACCGAGGACGGTGTTTATTTTCAGAGGGGGAATATGTAACACCCCCAAGTTCTATGCTTTTCAAATTAGACATTTCAACATACATCCATAGGGGAGTGGACCCCAATGGATAATTGTTATGTGGATATGGTTAAATACTTAATTATGAAAAATAAATAAAATATTGTGCATGCACTATGACCAGATGAGAAAGTGAGATCATATGCCTAATCCATGAGGTGATGGAAAAGGAAAAAAGACTTTCCCCAAATCTTTCAAAAATCCTTGAAAGAAATTATTTCTAATTTAGATTTTTGAGGAAAATCTAAATTTCCCCAATGAAGAGGAGTAGTTGGGAAGAGGTGAGAAAAAGCTGGAAAAGCTGAGGAAAAGCTTAAAGAAGCTTTAAAGAGTCCCAGAATGGGAAGCCTAGGCTAAACAGGAATAAAGCATCCTGAAATTCTGGACGCAGAATTGGAAACAGGCTTGAGGAAAGCACAGCTTAAATAAGCTGCTCCAGAACAGATTGAGGCTAGTATGTTCTGGGGAGGATCTCTGCTCGGGGGTGAATCCTGGGAGATAAAGAGGATTCTAAGGTTGGGAGGACTGGTCATAGTAGAGGTGTGCATGCATAAATTTGGAGATATCTGTAAGTCTGTGTTAAACATATCCCTGTTTTATGAAATCGTGATGTTATATTTCTTTATGTCTTATGAAATTGTGATGTTATAGTCCTTTATGCAATTTATGAAGTTGTGATGTTATAGTACATGATGGAATGTATGAATTGTTATGTTAGGTTGCATTATGCAACTGTTAGATGGATTAATGGTTTCGTAACTTATGTAATTGCAACTACCGCTATTGACAGTAGAGACAAATGGTTGGGTGTAGAGATGAGTACATTGTAATGATGAGGTTTGAGATGGTAGATCAATTAAGCAACCAATATAGTAACTATGTATAGGTATAGATGGCTATCTTTTAAAGGAGTATTTAATTTCTGTGTGTATAAATAGAAGATGTTAACAAACCAGTACCCATGAACATTAAGTTCCAAACAACTAAATCTATCATAACAATACTGATGGCACAGAATTCACTGTGATCAATAACAGAAAGTAGGGAACAACAACCCTCAGCTGTGTTACAATGGAAAGAATTGTAAAAAAATTAGAATTTACAGTATTCTATTAAATGTAATGGTACACATATGGAGGTAGCAGTTGAATCCTAACTAAGTACAAGGATCTAACACTAGGGATTCTAAACTATCCAGTTCAGTATTCTCTCCCTCCCTTGGAGTGAAGCAAGAGGAGCTGTTTCCTAGTTTCCATGGAACGGCTGAATCTGTACCATAGTGTCACACATGTTGAATGGTTATAACAGACAAATAAGGGGGGAAAAAGCCTATTGCAAAATCTATTGTGTAATAACAGTTTGTGTGAGGGAAGATTGTAAGCATGTGTAAATTACCATGAACAGAGCATCTGGTTACCATCCATAGAACTACTGGGAAAGTAGTGGAGCAATGGTGGTGAACTGCGTAGAGATAGATGTATGCGAGGAGGCATACATCTATACTTCGATGCTGAAACTTTAACATAATGAAAATATTAGCAGGTCGGCAAACTGGGAAGTTTGATTAAGGGCCTAGTGATCATCCTGCATAGAAAACCTGAGAAATACAAGGTAAAATATGTAGATATATAAGTCTACTATATGAACTGAGAAGAGGGGAGGTTAAGCCCAAAAATCCTCATGGAAATTCTTGTATTCCAGGGCTGTCTGTAAGTACTGAAAAGAATCTAAACCCCGGATAACAGTCTGCATTGTAGGTGATTCAGTATAAAAACTATAATTGTTATCGACGCATAAAGCGGAGAATATTAAGTTATGTTATATGGGTAGCACTCATCATAGGGGTGATGAATATAGACATTATTATGAATATAGACCTTAAGAGAGACCTGTTGAATCTCATTCAGAGTAAAATGAACCAATTTTAGAAGAGCAGTTAAGAAATTTAGGAGGAGTAACCATGAGGTATAATGGATGTTATTAAATAATAACAGAATCCCATGAAAAAAAAAAAAATGGGTTTGGGAGACGTGACAGAGGAGGATGATGACATAGCAATCACCTCCCAATGTCGGAGAAGCACAACCTCGACTAGAAATGAACCCAGAAAAGTGGATACAGCTGGGTGTGGAGCAACACTAGCAAACCAGTAGGTTTTTGGAGGAACAACATCACCAAAACAACATTCACTTAAACACTGTACAAAATTTACAAGAGGAAATGGAGAGGGTGCGAGATGATAATGCACGTTTGATGTAAGAATGGGAGCAGATATTAAAAAGTCTCTCCGACAAGAAGAATCAAGGAAATGAGAAGCCAAGTATTGATAGAGAGTTTCAAGAAAGAAATCAATAGCAGACAATGTTATAGCATCATTTTTCACCCTCATGTGATTCATGATTGTCTCTATGGCTCAAGTACCCATTCTGGCTGCACTTGAACAAAATTCATAAAAACAAAGGTTAAAATCCCATACGCGACTATGCCCGTGTTTTTCCGCGTGTATACGCTAGTACAGCTAGACTTTTCCGCGTATGCCATTTTAATGATTAAAAAATATATAAAAATCCCTAATTTCGCGCTGGGTTGATGGTTACTCAGGTAGTTCAACCACCCCAGCCCGTGGCCAACTGTTTCCAACTGCTGAAACTACTTGGAGGGACTATAAAAGCCCTCATGTGTATGGCCTAAGGGAGAGAGAGAATTATTGATATTATACTCTGTTGGTATTCCCTATCCAAGTCTGATTCCCCGTGCCTCCTACACTTTCCCAGTTCATTACAGGAAACCCTTGTTTCCCCGGAGATGTTTTATGCTTATATGCCATCTCGAGTGCACAAGTCTTGAAAGTATCTTAGCGAGGCAAGGGCGGGGCGGATCCGGACGATGGTCTGTTCGAAGATCGTGGAAGGATTCAGGTGATCTCTCCACTTTTTATTACTGTACATGCTATAAATAATAAAGAAGAACCATCTTGTTCCCGAAATCACGTGGTAATATCTGCTTGCATATGTGAAAAGATTATTATTTAAGAATTTATTATTTTTTATATGATCTTTCACATGGATTTCACTGACATTTAGCGTAAATATATGCTGTACGACTAGATTTCTGTGCACGTTTCTTCTTGGTTTTCAGGTTAAGGAGGAAGAAGGGTTGCTGGGGGTTTGGACCCCGCAGGATCTACATAAAACGTAGGATTACGGGTGAGTTATACTATCGATGTTATCTAGTTTTTAGCATACAAGCGTGGTTGTGTGATTCCTTCTTGAATAGCATGCCCTGATCTGTGGAGGTTTTGACCCAACAAACCTCTAGGGTGTTTTTTCCCGAAACAGAACTGGCGACTCTGCTGGGGATCGCATTCTTGTGATTCCCCTGTTGGGTGGTTTCAGCTGTTTGAAAGGTTTCCAACAGTTTGGATCATTATTCCTAGTCCAGTTAACTTTTTCTCAATCAGACTGAAGACCTGGTTCTTTATCCAGGCTTGATCTTTTTTATTTTTCATTATTTACCTTTTCATATGCAATTTTGTCTATACAAAGATGTGTATACACGCAGTTTACTTGAAAGGAAGTCGCGTATACGCGGGTTTCATTTGATACAGTCGCGTATGCACACTTGTTTCAAAACTGTCAAGTAGCGTATTCTTGGGCAAATTTTGAAATTTTTGATTTCTTGGCTTTTTGGTCTTGTCTACCTATGGAGACCTATTCTTGCAGTGTCTTTGTAGCCTCTGGATTGTGTTGAAAGTGGTCATTGGTCTTTTTTCTCTCTGGATTGGTTGAAGACTGGCTTATCTGGCAAATCTTGTTTTTAGTGCTTGCATTTCTGGTTCGAGTACCAAGATCTCTGCTTGGGGATTCTTGGCTGTTCTGCTTCATCAGAACAGAGAGATTTTTCTCATATACTCTTTCCTAGCATTGTGGCTTGCTTTGCACTTCGATTTTTGCCCATTTTTTGGTTGGTTTTCTTGAGTTCATTTGACTAGGTCTTGTTGCAATTTTTGAAGAGTCTTTCTTGGTTCTTTGAAGTTTTTGTTTGCTGCAAGGTTGTACTATTCTTCTGGGCTGAGTTACTGAGTTTCTTGTCTTCTTTTGCTCATATAAATCTTGCTACTAAGTGGCACTATAAGATTTGGAGCGTTTTTGAAGTTTTGCTTGAAATTCAGAGTTGTTTGGCCTGGTAATTGGATAGTTTTCTTGGTCTCTTCAAGCTCTTCTTTTTATAAAATTCAAAAGCTCAAAAAACATTTTGTTGTGTCATTTTCTTTTGTTTTGAATTTTTGTTTTCGTTTTGTTACATATTTTGAAGCTTTGTTGAGATTTCTTGCCTTTGGTTTTTGACTTGATTTTGGAAAGGAATTGTCATTGATTTCTTCTGCTTGTTTTCAAGCGTATTTTGGTGTCTTCATATTGAGAGTTTCTTCTTTTGGGAACTAGCTTTGTGGACATCGGAAAAGTGATAAAACTGAAGGATTCTTGGGAAATTTCTCTTTTCTTTGTTGAATTTTTCATCTTAGAATTTGCATGCTCTTAGTTATTTGCATTAGGTGCACTTAAGCATTTGTAGTAATTTCCATAGATTTTGCGAGTGTGAGTTTGATATTTGAAAAGAAAAAAATATATAATCTCGTAGAACCCGTGTAGAAATTTCTTTTCATCGAAAGGAAATTACTACATTTGCATGTAGTTTGGTTTTCATTAATTTCTTTTCTGCGTGACAAAACACCACAGGTTTCATTTCCATATCCCTCTGACTTAATATAACAGCCAATTAAAATCAGCACTATAATTAAAATCAACTAGCAAGTTTTTATTAAGTGTCATACACCAACTAGCTAGGTTGTAGGGCCTTGGATTAGGTGAGTGGAGAGTTAACTCTCCAAAGCCGCTCAAACTAAAACATAGAAGTTTATTAATTGAGCGAAATCCAACTCCGTTAGGTGGACCGGGAAAGCTCTCCTCCAGAGAGTCAAGCGCGAGGGGAAGTGAAGGTAGAGAAGAGAGATACCCCCTCTCCGATTTGCTGGATCTGACCTCAAGACCGTTCCGCCCGACTTCTGACACAGATTGGTGCCCATAGTTGCCATTCATAGGTTACACATAGGTGACTGCGGGGGGGGAATACCCATGGTACCTGAGGCAGACGTCGTATCATTTCCAGCAGTACTTCTGGGGGGTGCCCTTGCGAAGCTTGGGTACTTGTTCCGGAAAAGGCTGTTGTTAGGGGGTCGGCGTAACTGTTTCTGATACCTTCGCTAGTAGGCCTGGGCCGTAATTATCCCAGACTACTTTCGGGATGTCCTATTCTTCGCTTTCTTGTATTTTGGTGTCCAGTCCTAATCACCCGGAGCGAAAATACCTTAAGGATGTTTGCTTGATTGTATCTCAGGGATTTTTGTAGTGAGTGCTCTTTGCTCCTAGCTTGCCTAGCTTTACACATTTTTGAGTCTAATTAAAATTTGTTAAAGTGGCTGATCAAGTGCCTCGTCGATCGAGGAGAATCCGGGGGTTATCTCCCGAGAGTCCAGAGCCTTCTTGAAGAAGGCGTAGGAGTAATTTAGCAGGTGAATATCACCCTGTGGCGTCTGACGTAGTGGAGAGAGATCCTCCACAAGGGATTGAAGGTTTTGTAAGTGGTTCTGGTGTTGATTCCGAGAGGAGTGTTCCGCTCACCTCGAGAGTCTTATTTCTGCAGGAAGAAGAAGTACAAGTAGAGGAAGTACCTGAGTCTCCTCAGTTGCTTCCATCTCCTCTTCCTCCTGATTATCCATTCGTTATTGAGTACATCGGACTTGAGTCTGCAAGACCAGAAGATCCTCCATATTATTCATACCTTTTGATGGCCACGACTGGAAATGCGGCTTCAACTGTGAGTGTTGCAGGCATTCAGACTCTTGCTTCTGTAGAAGGAGGAGGCACAATTGCTATATCTTCGATTGATTCTAGTACTACTGTGTTTGGCTCTGGTTTCACCCAAGCACAAGCTTCTCAATCTGGTCCCTTTTGTTTTGGAATGCTCACTTCTCAAATTCCTTCATTTTCCTTTTCCGCTGCTGCAGCTGCATCTACACCCATGTCTTCCATGGCTAGTGGATCAGCTTCTTTTCAAGGGTTCCCCTTTGGAACTGGGAATATTCCTAGTTCGAATCATTCTTTAGGGTCCTTTCCATTTACTTCTCAGACTCAGAGTTTTAACCCTTGGTCTGGAGGTCAGAATTCGACTACTTTTACAGGTTGGAACCCTGTATTTACAACAGTGGGGGTAGGGAATCAGTTTTATGCTGGTCATCAAGGGAATACTTCTTTCCCTTCATCGAGTGCTTATCAGACTTTTTCCCCTCTTTCTAATTCCTGGAACCCCTATCAGGGGCTTTCCTCTTCATTTAATACTTCAGGTGGGGGAACAGGTCCGGTCTTTGGTAACTCTGCATCGGGAGGAGATTCTTCTCCTTTTTCTACGAGTTCTTTCTGGCAACCTGGTGCCTCATCAAATCCAGGGTATTCTTTTCAGAATGTTGGGAATCCATCCCATCAAGGATGGAATCCTCAGGCTCCTCCTCGTTTACCATTTCTGGAAACTTTGAACTTGCCAAATCTGTCGAAATTGACGAATGATCCGATTCGATATAGTCTGGGGTGGCCTCTGGTTCCGACCAAACTACCTTCAAACATTCTAAAGTTTGAAGGTAAGAATGGAGAGGATCCGGCTGATCACATCACCACCTTCCATTTATGGTGTTCATCTAACTCCCTAATCGATGATTCGATTAGGTTGAGATTGTTTCAACGCACCTTAACTGGAAACGCTGCCAAGTGGTATATTGAGTTAACTGGGGGCAGTTTTGCTACATTTGGAGATCTGGCTACTACGTTTCTAAATCATTTCCAGTTGCCCATCCGTTATGATGCCGAGACTAAACTCCTAGCCAATTTTAAACAGGACAATGCAACCCACATTTCTAACCATATTCAGGAATGGCGGAGAGGGAAGAGGCTTATTAAAGCTCATATTCCAGGAGAATTCCTCTTGGAATGGTTTTTGAAATCTCTGCAGTCAGATATTTCTAAGGATGTATCGCTGTCTGGGGTATTTTCTGAGGAACAGGCCATTTTCAGGGCCCAGCAGCTTGAATTGATATATTCTCAGTCTGGGGTCCTTCATAAATATTTGCCCAATGCTCCTTGCTCCAAATTAGATTTATCCAAGACTAAGCCTGGTCCTCATGGTGATGGGCTTATTGGGTCGATCAGTAGTGGTGCAGCTAGCCTTCTTACTAAATTGCAGCAGTTGTCCATACAATCTGCTCCTTCTGGTCAGGCTGTGCCTGCTGAGTCATCACCTTCTCAATATTTGTTGGTAAATGCCGTTCAAACTTCTGATCCCAAAGGAAATCAACAATCCGAAGGGAAGAAGAAGGGACATAATAAGAAAAAGGGAAAGAATGGGAAGGGTAATGCAAATAAAACCAATGAGCATGTTGGTGAGGGTCCAAAGGATAAGAAGAAAGTGAATTTTCCATGCAAGTCGTGTGCTGGAGACCATCTTACACACCTTTGCCCTAAAATTCAGGATGCACAGCGCTTGTTAGCTCAGCAGGGTTCTTCCAGTTCCCAGGCTGTGATGACAAACCCTTTTCCCCAAGGGCAACAACTAGTTGTTGGCGCGAATAAAAGTACTGGGGCTTCCTCTGGGGGCACCCAGGAAGGGGAAATTCCGTCAAACATATACATGATGAGTGCGCACGCGGATATCGCTACGAGATCCCGTGACTATGGTGAAGAAGAGTCTTCGAAAGCTAAGGGTGCTCCCGATGCTACTGATCCGCTTCATATTACGAGGCCTACTATTGAGCCTATACCTCGGATGCCAAAAGCATCTACTAAGCGTACGACGATTAATCCAAATGCTAGCGCTACCTAGAACTACTCTATTGTGGAAGATCTAGCGCAGAGTCCTTGTGCCATGTCGGCTCTTGAGGTGCTCCAGTCTTGTCCTTCTCAGCGCAGCGCTTTGCTCATTGCCATTAGGGCTGTTGATCCAAAGAACTCTCTTATGATTACATTTGATATGTCTAATTTTAAAAAGAGACTCCCCCATCATATGGCTTTTCATATCAAATCGTCATACCGATTCTCCATCACTCTTAAAGGCCAATTCTGCAAAGGAGGATTCAAACCACAAACAACCAAATATGCTGGTAATCTTCATGGATTCCATTATTTATTTATGGAGAAATGCCGAAGAGGCAAAGAGAAAAGCAGTTATGGGCAAGGTCATTGGCACCAAAAACCCTAAACCACCAATGCCATCGGATCAATGTCTAGATAAATCTATGGTGGTAGATTTGTGAGTGCAGATTTTTAATGAGTATGAATCACATAATTAATATTTCAATACATTCTGACATATGCCATAACAAAAGCCATGACACCGAGCCACAGCTCTAATTGTAATGCCGAGAAAGTGGAAGGAATTAAATGAAGTACTGTCAAGACTTGAATTACAACCCTAATTTCAATGTATCGTAAGCGGTGAAGTCTGATAGTGTAGGTTTAGTAATAATTATAAACTTGATGGGAAAGAATCGGATGATATAATTGTATGATTGGAGTTTGGATTTTTCTTTGCAAAACTGTTATATTAATTACTCTGCTCAAAGCTGGAGATTCATCGACAGTAATGTTAATAAATCATGTGTAAACAATAATACAAGTTAAAAGTTAAAAAAAAAAATTATGGTTGAAACCTTGGGGTTACATTGAAGACTTCCAAAACATAAATCGAAAACAAAAAGCGACACTCAGGATTAATACACAACATTTGAACAAATGTAGCGTATTTAACGCAGTTATCTGGACAATCAGAACCATCACATTATAATCTGTGGCTATGATTTGGGAGGTATATTAGCTCTCTGCCATCATGTGGATGGACACAATCAGATGATCAGTTGCATGCTCTCAGAAGCCTTCTTTTCATAATTTTAGCAACGTATATATCGGTTATTTCTTGGGTTATACACATTACATCAGTTATTTATTGTCCATCTCTGTTTACTGAGGAGTAGATAAATACTAGTAATGTATTTATGCTACGTAATTCTACGTCTAGGAATTGCTCCTCTAAACAATTGGATTAAAGAATTCTCAATGATTGAATTGAAGGATTATTCCATGCTGCAATAATGTAGTTAAACTGGACACGAACCTCCCAAGACCTGTAGTTTTTACAATGCGATGACCCCGATGGAGGTACGGGACATCTTGGAAGAGATTCAAGCAACCCATTCTTCATACCGATATTATTTTTCTCCACTTGATCTTCTTCAAATATGAATTCAAATCTCAACGACCTTCAAGACGAACCTTGAGTCACCATCGTGACCACTATAATCATGGAATTCAATATTACTAGTCGTGATAGGATTCTCATGTCCATATTACTCCAACATATAAAATCCTTCTCTCCAGAGTGACAGCTATGGATTGCAGCAATATAAATATCGTAAGAGGAATAGTGAATCTTAGTGTTGGAATGCATATATATAGAGAGAGAAGTTACGCGGAGACGACAAGTTGTGAGTGGACTTTGACACATTCAATGGAATGAGTGGACTTTGCTGGTCAATTATTTATGGTGGGACACTATACGTTGAACCATTCAAAAGTGAAGTTACATAACTGCATATATGAGTTTGTGGCCGTTTGCGTCAATTTAAAATAACTATCAGTGTGTAACCCTTCCTTCCCGTCCGTGAAACGAAGATAATGTGAAAGAAACCTTACCCAACCTATATTAATTTTCAAAAACTCTTGTAATTGTTCTCCACAACAACCTTCTTTTATGTGGAAACACAGAAGAGCAGAGCTTTCGAGTTCTTCGCTGATGTCGACTTTCAAGATTGCCACCCTTTTTACAATAATTACCTTTTCTTAGAAAGCAGTGGGTAGTTCTTAGAACGCAGTCACTACCCACTTAGTGGCTTTTATGCTTGTTTCATATTAGATATATAACACACATAGTTACGATTAAAACTTGCATTTTGTAGTGCTAAGCATGGGTCGGTGTTAGAAAACCATCTCCAAAGTTAACCGAATGACAACAGAAATATGTTATAGATATAGGTAAGTGATATGCTTCCGAGAAATCAGCTTTGTACATAATCCCATTAGTTTGGGCCGAGTTTTCCATCAAAACCATAAATACGTTATTTGTCAACTGTTTTTTATGAAATGATACTTTATTGTATTACTTTTCTTCATGAGTGAAAACTCAATCATTTAGTCATATAGACACATGGGCAAATGATACTTTATTGTATTAATTTTCTTCACGATGGAAAACTCAATCATTTAGTCATATAGACACATGAGCACTTTTTTCGGCAGGCTATCGGAAAATAAATCCAAAGTAAAAGGTGACACTCTGGACAATAAAAAATATTTGAACCAATGTAATGTATTTCACTCAGTTAATCACAACGTGAATCACAATACAATCTCCTTCCCATGTGGCACCAAATCAGATGATCAGTTACATGCTCTCTCAAATCTTCTTCTTTTAATGATTAAAGCAAAGCGGGTATCCTTGGTCAGTCTCTTCTGGTTATATGTTATTTCTTCTCCATGTCGTTTTTTTTTCCCGGTGACTAGATCAGTTCTGGTATTGTTGTATTCAAAATTTAGGCTGTGTAATTCTACGTCAGGCAGTTGCTCCTTTTAACAATTGGATTTCAGGATTATTCGATGCTGTATTAATCTTGTTAAACTGGACACGAACCTCCACCGGAAGACCTGTAGTTTTTACACTGAGATGGCCCCGATGGAGGTACGGGACCCCTTGGCAGCGACTCAAGCAACCCATTCTTCATCTCTTTATTAGTATTATTATTTTCTGCTTGTTCTCCTTGAAATGTGAACTTGAATTTCAGCGGCCTGCAAGCCGAACCTTCGCTAGCCATGGTGACCACCATAATCATAGCAATCAATATTACCACTCGTGCTGCCATTCTCATTTCCATCTCTCCTTCAACCTATACAATCCTTCTCCTCGGAGTCCCAGAATAAGCGATTGATTGCAGCAATATCAATATCAGTAGAAATAAACGATAATACCAGCGTATTGTAATCTTTACATGCAAATATATAGTATATATAGGAAGTAGTCACGCGGACAGGTGGGGAGCTCAGATGAGGGTAAACGTGGAAGACTTTATAATATGATCTTTGGCAATTCGTTCGACTTATTCAATGTAATGGAATTGACTCACAAAGGCGTCGTAAATGAATCCTGTTCCGTTAACCTATGTACACCCGCTCGTAAATTTTGACTTTTGACTGTTCTCGGTTCAGCAGCCGTCGCTGAATCTTGGTGATCAATTATTTAAAGTCTGACTCCGAAGAACGATTCAAAGAAGAATATTATTCATACAATTCTAGAATATTTCAAATATGTATGTATCGTCAGGTTTCACATTCATTCCTTTAATTTATCCACTTTGTATTGAATTACAATTGAGTTACTATATCTTTGGATTGAATGTGTTCATAAAATGTTAGTCAGTTTCAATATAAGTTCCAAGATTATTAATTTATAAAAATTAATATTATCATATATAAATTTTTAAATATATTTTAAAATAAAATATGGATATTTTATATTTGAATAAAATAAATTATGTATTAAATTATTATAGATTTATTTTAATTCTAGATTTATTAGAGAAAGTTCAAGACTCCATAAGATTCCATATTCTAGATTTATTAAATAAAGTTCAAGGCTCCATAAGATTTCATAGATTTCTTCATGTTCCTATTTTGAGAGATTTGAGTCTTCTCTATTTTTGATAGAGAATGAGTTAAGATGGATCTATGTTATTTTTAATGTTTATTTATTAAAATTTGAGTTATTCAAACTCTACTTCATAATCATTAATAAAAATTTAGAACTAAATTGTTTGTCCATCCAAACTAATATATCAAAATTATATAAATTCAATAATTTTGGTAAAAATTGTGCTAAGAGATATCTATCTTAAAAATTCATTAACAATGTTGGGAGGGGAGAGAAAAGTTAAAAATATCTACCACATATTTTACTAGACAAATTTATTATCACAAATATTTTCTTTTAATATTTTCTAATTGCTTTTAATTTTTTTTTATAATTAAAGTTTGAATGATTCAAATTCTAAGTCATAGTCATTAATGAAAATTTAAATGTAAATTGATTTGCATTCAAACCAATGCAACAAAAATATACAAATTCAATAATTTTAATAAAATTTTGTGCTACCAACAACATTGTAAATAGAGGAAAAGGTTTAAATATTTTGAAAAACATTATACAAATTCAATAATTTTGATAAATTTTTGTGCTAGGAACGACATTGTAAATAGAGAAAAAAATTTAGATAATTTTGAAAAAAATTTGTAATAGGGATGTTCATGTTGGAATTCTCGTGACACCTTTTTGAATAAAGGGAAAAAATTTTAAAAACTTTTTATAAGCGAATTTTTTATTACAAAATTTTACCTTTTTTAATTATTAATATTATATGTCACAATAATTAATGAATATGTAAATGTAAATTGTTTTCTCATCAAAACTACTGCACCAAAATCATACAATTTCAATTTATAAAAAATTGTGCTACACTCACACCCTTGTAATGGAAGGGAAATATTAAAAATAATTACCACATTTTATTATCTAAATATATTATCACATATGTTACAATTTATTATTGCTTAATCAAAATATGAACTATTTAAATTTTATGTCATGAACATTAAATAAAACTTAAATATAAGTTGTTTTCTCATTTAAGCAACTGCATCAAAATCATACAAATACAATAATAATTTTCTATCCAAAAAGCTTATTCTACAACCTAGTATGAGGGGATCTGTAAATTTATGTTCCCTTAAAGTTAAAAAATAAAATTTATGTTCTAAATAGAGAAATAGTGTCACTATAATAATAATAATAATAAATGTTGTAAAGTAATTTGAAGTAGAAATTTTAAATAAACTATTTGAAAACCTATGTTAACTAATGTATGTCGATGTCAACTTCATACATATCTATAAATGTTCTATAGGTGGCATTGGTCTTAGTGTATATCATCATCACCAAAATAAAATATTTTAATGTTGTATATAAAACAATATTCAATATCGGTTATCAATAAAATTCACATCTACTTAAAATTATATTAAAAATAAAACACCTTTTTAATTTACATGTACATGGTATGTCAAATATTTTAATGTCAATTAAGTATGATTAAAAAAAATGTATATATCATGAAAAATATAAGTTTTATGGTTAAAAGGTTTATTTGATCCTATATATACTGTATTTACTATTCACAAATACAACCTAGACAATGAAAAATAAGACATTGTTTTTTGCACTTTGAAGAAGTTTTTAGTTAAGAAATTTGATCCCTGTCCACTCATGTTAGAATTTGTGTTACCAATTATTATATTAAAAGTGGGTTGATGTCATTGTCATTTGTTATTAAAGATGTTTTATTTCATTTTTTTAATGAAATTTTGAATTATTTCTCTAAATTGATTTTAAAAACATACCACATTCTACTACCTGAAAATTTATTATTACCAATGTTTCATTATAATATTTTGTCATTAAAATTTGAATTATTCAAATTATACCTCAAAGACATTAATTAAAATTTTAAATGCAATTTTGTTTTCATCCAAACCATTGCACCGAAAATCATACTCATTCAATATTTTTTATTATAAGTTGTGCTAGGGATGCTCATGTTGAAATTGCTAGAAATTCTTTTTACTAGGGATGAGACTACTGAAAACCCTCATGATTGGATAGAAAATTAAAAAAAAACTTATCACACATTTTACCAACCAAATTTATTATTAAAAATGTTTCATTTTTTTTTTTTATTAAAATTTAAATTATTCCAAAAATCTAATTGAAAAAACTTAACACTCATTTTATTAATCAAATTTATTAAAGTGTTTCATTTTAATAATTATTTATAAAAAATTGAATTATTCAAATTTTACTTCTCAACTATTAATGAAATTTTAAAATTTCCCATTCAAATCACCACACCAAAACCGAGAAAATTCATTAATTTGAAACCAAAACCTAACCAATTCAATAATTTGAATAAAAAATTGTGTTGAGATACTCTTGTTGAAAATCATTGACTATTTGGAGAGAAAAACTAAAAAAAACTTATCATGCATTTTATTAGTCTAATTTATTATCACAAATGTTTCATTTTAACATTTTCTAATTAAAATTTGAATTATTCAATTTTTATTTAAATACAATTTTATGAAACAAACATTAATACAATATACTTTAAAAGTGCAAATATTCTTAACAGATATTGAGTTATTCCTCAATCAACATATTATATTGCTCTAGAATTTTACTGGAGAAACCTATCCAACCCTAAAGATAAATTTAAAGGTTAAGATATATCTCTACATAAAACTAAAAATGGGTTCATAAACAACTAATTATCCTACTCAAATTATACAAAGAATGAAGAAGCTAATGGAGAAGCTACAAAAGAAGGACATGTATTTTTTCTGGGATGAGGAGTGTCACAAGAGTTTTGAGTTGCTCAAGGAAAAGATGTTCATTGCGCCTATCCTCATATTTCCTTATAGGTCGAAGGTCTTTCATGCTCATGTGGATGCATCAGGGATCACCCTAGGAGTTGTCCTCACGCAGCCTAGGGAAGGGGACATTGACCACCCGGTTGCATTTGCTAGGAGGAAAATTTCTAGCACAGAGCATAACTACTCTACTACTGAACGCGAAGGATTGGAAATGGTGTATGCCCTGTAGAAATACCGACACTATTTAATGGGAGGGAAGTTCAAGTTGTTCACGGATCATTCAGTGTTGAAATACCTAGTCAATAAGCCTTTGTTGTGGGGGGGGTGATTTGTCGATGGCTACTATTGTTCCAGGAATACGATTTCAAAATTCGTTTGAAGCCTGAGAGACTAAATGTTGGACTAGACCATTTGTCCTGAATCAAGACTGGTGAAGAGCCAACAAGCATAGAAGAAGGGTTACCCAATACACACCTTTTTTCTATTAGGGTGGTCAACGAGAAATTTTCAGACATTATTCATTTCTTAACTATAGGTATGGAACCTAAAAACTACTTGATACAACAAAAAAATAATTGGTAACCCGCGTAGCTAATTTTACCATCAATGCGGGCCAATTATAGAAGCTGGGAGTTGATGAGGTGTTGCGACGACATGTGCTGGAGCATGAACGACAAGCCATTTTAGCGAAACCCCACGAAGGAGTAGCAGGAGGTCACTATGCAGGAAAACCAAATGCACGGAAGGTATTAAGAGTTGGTTATGGTGGCCCACACTACATAGTGACTCTCACACATATTGTAGAGCCTATGATGCATGCGAACGGACAGGAAGACATTCACACAGGGATGAGATGCCCTTGCAGCCACAAATGGCCATACAAGCATTTGATAAGTGGGCTATATACTTTTTTGGACCCATGAACCCTCCAGGCAAAAAGAAAGGTGGTCGATACATCATTACCGCAACTGACAATGTAACCAGATGGGTGGAAGCACAAGTTGTGAAGGATTGCACATGGATACCGTTGTGCACTTTATTTTTTTTTAGCACATTTTAACCAAGTTCGGTTGTCCAAAGATCTTGATAAGCGATATAGCTATGCATTTCATTAATGAAACTATTGAAGCTTTGAATGAAGAATTTTGGATTCACCATGTGAAGCGTACCCCGTATCACCCACAGGCAAATGGAACGGTGGAAGCCTTTAATAAAATTTTGGAACAAGCGCTTACCAAGGTCTATAATGTTGATCGAAGCGATTGGGATGTGCGCATCCCTTCAGTACTATGGGCCTATCAGACCATGTGCAAGAAATTGAGAGGGAAAATGCCTTTCCGGATGGTGTATGGGAAGAAGGCCATTATGCCCATAGAGTACATCAATCCTAGACTACACATCGTGGCTTTTACAAACATGGTGGAACCAAAAATCATGGAGCAACACTTAGCGCAGCTAGTTGCCTTGGAAGAGGATCAATCCATTGCTAACTTTCACCAGCAAGTTCAAAAGGCCTGAGAAATATCTTTCCATGGTAGACACATCTAACAAAAGTCATTTAGGGAAAATGAGCTAGTATTACTATATGACAGCCAGTTTGCGCACCACTTAAGAAAGTTCCGACAACATTGGTTAGTTCCTTATGTGGTAACAGTAATTACAGATGGAAGTGCGGTTATATTTACTATGCTGCATGGAGACACCCTGCCAAAGTACGTTAATGGAAGTCACCTAAAACCATATAGGGCCAACCCAATGACTACCAAATGAATATATGTTTGGAGTAGTTGTATAAGGATGGTTTCTCACACGCAAAAGGAAGAAAGAAGGGTGGCCCAACATGTGCGCAAGGGCCATCTGCAAGTAAGGAGGTACGGAAGGGTGCGATGGGATCATAGGGGTAGTGTGCAACTGTGAAAACTAGCCGTTAGGATAGTAAAACTGGGTAAAAAATCGATTTTACCATTGAATGGAGTGGGCATATGCCAATTAATGCGAAAATTTCGGAGGATTTTTTACCGTTTCTTTGATGGTAAGTTACAACTAAGTTTCATCTGACCATTGTCACTCATCATAAGCTAAAAGGGGAGGGGTGCAGAGTAGAATTGGGTTCTACACTGTCTGAAACTCTTGCACCCTGTGATTTCTGGTGAAATCTGTACTTCGTGTAATATTACGACTTGTATGTCTGTGTGCACTACCCCCTCTAATAGAAGCAACCCTAAGTTTGTATTCCGAACAAGAATGACTACTTCCAACCCCGTTGAATCATCGCATGCCACAACCTCTACTGAGATGGAATCCGACGAAGTATTGGAAGTAACCCCCAAAGTTGAGGAGGTCATGTCCACGCCGAGCAAGGGGAAGAAGATGGGAAAGGAGAAGGAAATGGAAAAAGGTTAGGAGTAGGAAAAGGGGAGAACTATGAAGTGAGCTACGATGAAGCCACACACATCCCCTCGGATTGTGCAAACCTCGCGGGGGGTGTCTAAGGAATGATCGCCTAACCCTGTGAAGCGTCCTCTAACTTCTCAGGAGGATGCTCTTCTGGCAGCCCCGCCGACTTAGCTACCACCTTATGTTTGACCAAGGAGACCTACAATGCACACGCCTAAGAATATTGATGTTGAGCACATTTATCTGCAGATGTTGTTGGTTCTGGATGAAGTTACCCTAATTGGAGATATGTTTGGCAGTCTCCCCTCTATTAATTTCGATGATCACGACCTTGCCAACATTGAGGCCTTCCCAGAATTGGTGCCTAAGTTATATCTTGAAATGATACTGTATGATATTGTGTTGAAGGAAGAGCCAAAGTCGTGGGTACGCACGTTAGCGGGATCAGGGATATTGAAGTTGTTACGGATACCCCACTTTGGCCACTACAATATCACCAACTTGGTTGTGTGACAACTGCTATCACTAGTCCATGATGGAAGTTTGTGGATCTAAGGACGCATTCCCATTGACGTCGCCTTAATTCACCAAATTATTGGTCTCCCCATGGAAGGGCCAAATCCCATCGAGTGCGTCGATAATAAGTATAAGCAACATATCACCGATGAAGTACAAAGGACTATCACGTATAACGTAACCAAAGGGGATTCCTGGTAGGAACCATCGCTGACCCAGGAGTGCGCATGGGTACCCTGCTGCTACCCTACAAGTTGATGTGCAAGTGCTAGGCAACGACTGTTCTTGCCTATGTAATTTAACTCGCTGGCAGCTATGAAAAAGGGGTCTGCTATAGCTGGTCACAATTCCGTTGCATTGAACTTTTAGAAAATGTGTGTGAGGCATAAGACCACAGGAAGGCATTCTGTTACTCATGGCTATTGCTGCTAATTGCCTTGGTAGTGTGGGAAGACCTTGAAGGAGGATTCCTCCCAGAGCTCAAACCTGATATATGTGAAGGGGCGCGATATGCGAACCTGTGGGATTCAAAGGATGCGAAACGTGTTGAAGAAAATAAGGTGTTTTGGTTGTTGTTTGACAGAGCGCTGGTGGAAGCAATTCATTGCCGGTCACACCTATCCCCTAGGGCATATGAGAAATATAACGACATTACAACATTTCAGGTTACGATGCACAATGTGCAGATTCGAGGCCTCAAGGATCCTGCTTGGGTATCACTCCCATACATGGTCACAGATGAGGAAATTTATCATCTCATTGCCATTTGGCCACCATAATGGAGGTTGGGATTCAAGTCCATTAACCCTATCACTGCAGGTACCACTGCTATGATCTTGGCTCCAAAATAAACCACTAAGGTTGATGCCGCGAAAGAGTCAGAAGAGCACGTCATGAAAGGCACCATCATGATGGACGATCCAATAGACACGACCAAGGGCGTGGAACAACAATCGTAGCAGGAAATGGATAATAAAGGACTTGATTAACAAAGCGTAGGGTCCCCACATGGCACCAAATGGGCAACTGAGCCCCCCAAGGGCCAGCGAAAGAAACGTTGGGAAAATAACCTCGCTAAGGAGATAAAGGTCACCCTAACTGAGGAAGACCTAGAACAAATTGCAGATGTTGTCACTACTGCTTCGTAGGATATGTGGGTTGCCCTGGGAGATCAAAAAAAGGCTACAGTTGGAGCATTACAGTCCGAGCTACACGCCCTCTAGCTAAAGATTGATACCGTGAAAGTGAGCTTGGCTCAAGTAAGGTAGAATCAAGCGAGCCTTCCCACCACATTCTCCGCATTGATCTCCACAGCCAAAAGTTGACTCTACCCCATGCTAAGCACAATGTTCACTCTGGTTCCACCTAGCTCCTGTGAGCAAGTCCATACTTGCACTGAAGTTCATCTTGACCTGGCTCGGATCAAGGGAGAGCAACTATACACCCTCCAAATGTCCCTCTCTGAGGAGATCCAGCACAGAGATAGGAGGGCCCAATAGCAGCTGAGTGAGGCAGAGTAGACCATCGCAAATAAGACTACTAAGGCTACCCAGGCATAGGCCGCGTTCATCACTTCCATTGCATGGTAGAAAGAGTTGGAACATTTGATCAACAGACTCTGAGAAGAGGAGCAAGAGATCATTCTTCCCT
Organism: Pinus albicaulis; assembly: GCA_034641835.2. Classification (NCBI taxonomy): domain Eukaryota; kingdom Viridiplantae; phylum Streptophyta; class Pinopsida; order Pinales; family Pinaceae; genus Pinus; species Pinus albicaulis. The sequence goes on from CM076584.1 coordinate 1,368,308,789, forward strand.
CTACCAGCCCGCAAGCCAAGATCGAAGGATTAGTAGGAGCTCTGAAAGCCTCTTGGACCAAAATATTGAATGTTAAAGAAAAACTGAAGCAAGAGATCACTGCACTGTAGGCTAAGTTGCAGCCTGAGACCCCTCCCGACGTGCACACCCAGAGGGCTTCGTTAGTCACAAAATATACAAAGACCATTACAGCACAAAAAGATGGAGGCTACGATTCCCACGCTTATTCCAACACAATGCCTAGCACGTCTTTAGGCTAGCCACGAACTCAGGGATGAAATTGAGGGGCTCCGCCACAAGAAAAATATCCTTAGCAACCACCTCAAGCCATGGGTAGATGATGCCCTCAAGTTGTCACACGATTTGGATGTAGCGGTGAAGCAACTGAATTAAACCTTGGAAAGTGTTACTGTCGCCACTGAAGACCCTACTTTGCAAAATTTTTTTGACATTGCACAGAATGTTGCCACACAGAGCATAGGTTTTTTTCCTCCCCTAGTTGTCACCATAAAGCAACTCTAGGAGAAGATGCAAACCCCATGGCCGTTGTGACTTGGGATGAGTGACAAGATTATGTTGGGGGCCTGTTGGAAGAGGGTCCCCTGGCTGCATTTTTATATGTTCCAACACTGTGTTTTGATATAAATTTTAAATAATTAGTCTAGCGCAGGTCCCTTGGGGTGGGTCAAAGCACCCAATGTATTTTAATGGGTCAAAGGATAGACCAAGAGTCCACAAAACCAGGGTTTGCGAGCCATAGGATAGCGCGGGCTAAGATGCTATAAGTAGATGGATTGATCGAGTATAGAAGTAAGCTAAGTGTGATTTATGCTGGTGGAAAACTGTTGGGATATATTTTGGGTTGTATTTGGGTAAGGACTCCTACTGGCTGTGTGCGTGGAGATCCTCAGTCCTGTTGTGTGCGGACCCATTGGCTGTGTGCACAGGTTGGTAATTGAGTTTGTAAGTCAGATTTCAATGTTAATGAGAAGACTGTTGGTGGTAACTGAAGTATCTTTGTGTTATAATAATTGACTGCATTTATATTGTTTCTTTGATTATATCATTTTATTACTATTGATATGCATGTGGATGTGATTCTATGAGAAAAGGCTAATTGCATAGATCCTGTTATTAGTAATTTCTTTATTTATGGGTTTATGAGCTTCACATTCTGCAAGTATACTGTTAAAGGTCCTGCGAGAAGACTCCTTCTGCGTAGATCTGGTAGATCTTAACAAGGCTACCTCAAATAATTGTCTTTCTTTCAGGGTGCAGAAACCTTGTTCCAACACCCTCTCGTACTACTTTGGGTGAGACCTTGGTCTGCACAATCAGGTCATTTCCAAAATGGCCTATAGTATAGGGGTTTTTTGGAAAACATTAAATCTAAACCTAGGTCAAGAACCCTCAAGCCAACAGATTAGTCTATCATCAAAAAATACTTTTCTAATGAAGGGTTTGAAAATTGAATTCATCAAACCTTGGAATTTAGAAGGTGCATTGGTAAGGCGAAAAGGAATGACTAAAAAATAATATGATCCACATGAGTTCTAAATGTTTTTTTTGGAATTTCTTCAATCTTGATTCTTATTTGGTGATATCCTGAATGAAGACCAACCTTGGTGAAGTAAATTTATCCATGTAATTCATCTTACAATTCATGAATGAGAGGAGTGGGAAATTTATGTTTAATAATGATCTTGTTCAGCTCCTTATAATCTGGATACATGCGCCATGATCCATCCTTCTTGTGCACCACTACTACTGGAGCAAAGAAAGAACTTTGACTAGGTTGAATTATACCAACCTCTAGTATTTCTACAACCATACATTAAATTTCACTCTTTTGGGCATAGGGATATTTGTAAGGCACGACGTTTGGAAGAGCACTTCCTGGAATCAAATGAATAGCATGATCATGAACACAAACAAGTGGGAGGGCTTTGGGAGTCTCAAATATGCTCGAATGATTGTCCACGATTTTTTGGAGATATGGAGGAATAAATGATTTCGATATTTGAACCTCTAGTGAATAAAATTATGAAATTACACCATGTTCTTTCTTTAGAAGTTTTTTCCTGACATTAGAGATGATTATATTTCCTAGATTCCCTACAATACCCCTTAATTCAACTTCCTTTCCTTCCCAAAAAAATTTCAAGAAAAATTATTGAAAATTAAAAGCTATCGTACCCAAACATTGTAACCATTGGACTCCTAGCACAACATCAACACCACCTGTTAGAATGGAAATCATTGGACTATTCAATACATATTATCCCATGGCTAGTTTTATATTATGAGAATTTCCATATAAATTTATATTTCTTCCATATTCAACCATTACTTGACAATCTAGTGTTGGATATAGGAAGAAATTCAACTCCTTGGCTATCTTACAATGAATAAAATTATGGGTACTATCTAAATAATTAAAAACTATTACATTTTTCTTCTTGATAGGTCCTTCTATCTTAGGAGTTTGAGGAGTGGTAATTCATGACAATACATTACAAGATATGGTCAGATTCATTCTTCTTTCTATGGTGTTGGTTCCTCATGTATATCATATTCTTTTGATGTTTGTTGTTCCTTTTATTCGTCCTCTTCCCAATCAATGTAAAATAATTTCTTCTCAACACACTTATGGCCTCTAGTGTATTTTCTATCACAAGTGTAACATATCCCTTTTGCTCTTTTTCCTCCAATTATTGTGGTGTCAACCTTGTAGGTTGTGGAAGGCTAGGAGCAACAATACTTCCATATTTATAGTTGTGAGTGGTAGATTTTCTTGTTTCCATAATTTTTCTTTCAACTTTTCGTGCCACCCTCAATGCCTTCTCCAATGAATCAGGTTCCCAAAGTCAAACCTCATTTTTGATTTTATCCTTTAAGGTCCCTATGAAGAAATGAATCCTATTCTCCTTTGGAATATTCTTCAACATGATATTCAGTATTTGGAAGTCCTTAATGTTCTTCACCATTGAAACCTTATTTTTTGAGGTTTATCAATTGGCTAAAGAAGGTATTTCTATTTGTATCCTTATAATGTGTTGTCATTTCCTTTGTAAAAATTGACCAAGTGACAAGTGGTTTACGAGAAAAAATCCATTGATACCATACAAATTGATTTGGCTCTAAATATAAAGTTGCAATGTGTACCTTTTGTGTGCATTGCACTTTATGGAGATCAAAATATTACTTCATTTGTAGTATGCATGTTACCGGATCTTTGCCATCAAATTTCCTTATATCGATCTTTGGGATATGGTGGGCCTTCAATCCAACGTTATAGTATATGAAATCATGATTAAAATGTTTTTCCTTCTCATCATGAGTTTCATCTAATAACTTTTATTCATTATGAAGCATTTCTTGTACAAGCTTTGTCAAACCTTCCTTCAAACCTTCCATGTATGCTTTTAAATAATTCTTCAAATCTTCCTTTCTTCCTTTAATTTTTTCTTTTACACCATTCCTATTAGCTTCCATGTCTGATTTTAAACCATTATTCAAATCTTTGATGTTTCCTTTCCTCCTTCCTATACCATCCAACTTAGCTTCCATACCATTCTTCAAAACATCTATCTTAGCTTCCGTTTCATTTTTGGTTACTCTTTGCAGGAGTGGAATTTGTTGCACTTGGTCTTGTCATTTAGATATATCATGTTTCCTTTCTCCCTCTTCATGCGTCATAGTAAATATTTCTGATGAGTTAATGGGTGTAGAATTATTTTTTGGGGGAGACATATTAGAACCAAATATTGATATATTTTCTTCAATGTTCCCTTTAAATCACTCCCAACTAATTTCTCAAACAAAATTTATGCATAATTAAAAAATACACACATTTTTCTTTCTTTTTAGGAGCTTGATATTGAAATTGTTTTATCTCTATGATTTCGGAACTTCAAGCTTGGTATAAAATTTGGTCTTGTGGTATCCCTCTGAGTCTTCTTTCCAATGCTGCAAGCAAGACCAAATTTGGATTCTTCAAGATAAACATAGGCCCAATCTCGCACGATGACCTAATTCTAGACTTGTTCAGTATAGAGAAATTGTACGGAGTTCCATGTGTCATTGTTTCGACCTTCAAACCTGAAATTTATACAAGAAAAAATACAATTTGTGCACTTTCAACCACTTTTTACATAATTCAAAAATGATTCCTAAAATGAAAGTTATGACGATTTTCCCTAGTTCACCTGCTTGTGACTGAATTTTGGAGCCTACAAAAACCATAACTTCCTTGGATCATATCTCTGAAAATATAGGGAACCAAGATATGAAATTTTTACATGAATTTCACCAATATTTTATCTCCATGTGGTTTTGAAGCCTCATACAAAAAATTTTATAGAAAAAATTCCAAAATGACCTATTTGAATAAGTGAAAACCTAGAATCCAAAGCTCTAATACCAATTGTTCTTTAATGAGCTCACAAAATAGAAAAAGAGATAGATCAACGACTTTAAAATTAGCTTCTTTGAGCGGGAACCCTGCTTTACATTAAATAAATGAAAAATTATTGGACGATTCAAATGAAAAAACTTCCTTTCTATGTATAGGAATCTAAAGGGTCACAATATAATATGGGTTGACATAAAAATAAAATGTAAGGACACAACAATAATAATAGTTGGCTTCGATGGGGCACAATAATAAAAATATGGGGAATAATGGGCACAAGAATAACAGTAAGGGGATACACTAACAATAAAAATAAGGGGATACATTAGTATTATAGGGACCTAACAACTTCCCTCAAGTTTGAGAGCTCTTTGCACTATCTCTAATTGTCTCACTCTATCCCACAAAATTTTGGTCTGATACTTAACAAATTTATTTCCTATGGATGCCCTACCTTTCTTGTGTAATCCCTAGGGAAATTGAGCGCCTATTAATTAGGAAACTCCCAATAATATATTGTGCAATACATATAATTCCTTCTATTGACCTCATGCATGGCCTATAGAATTTTCTAATTATATAACTGATAGTACACTTCCCTTTAACTCCAATCTCAAATGGGTATTCCTTAGAAATGACATGAAACAACTATTTATAGTGAATTATCAATTATCTTATTGATCAATTCATGTGAATTAAATCAAATTTAATTCATTGAACCTCTCACTAGCTCCTTCATCAATTAGAACTAGCTAAACTGATTTTAACTCAAATAATTAAGTTAAATAATTGAAACTGAAAATAAATTTCGACTCGACCTCCTAAAAATTAGAGACAACTCTAGATGCCTCTACTTTGACCCTCAATTCGAATTTATTTAGCTAAATAAGTGTTCCCAAATTAGCTAACTCGTACACGCTATCATGTGATGTGGAATTAAAATTTCCTTATATTTTAATTAAGGGAAAATAACATTAGAAGCTTCTTCTTGTTACCAATTTCAACACTCCCTCTCAAAAAGAAATGGATTTTCTACTACCCCAATCCTGCATTTGTGGAATTCAAATTTTCCTCTTGAAAATTCCTTCATTAATATTTCTCCATATTGCTCCTATGTAGTAATGTACTCTAATGACATAATCCTCCTCTTCACACAATCTCTAAGATGGTGATACCAGATATCAATATGCTTGGACCTGTGATGAAAAACTGGATTAACCGAGACTTTGATGCAAGTATGATTATCACAATAAATCACTGCCAGATCCACCGGCTAACCAAACAAACCAACAAGTATCTTCCTCATCTAGATGACCTCATAAGTTGCTTGAACAGAAACTAGGTACTCTACCTCTGATGAATTGTGTGCAACTATTATCTGCTTCGTGTTGTACCAAGAAAATACTATTGACCCAATGGTGAAGATGCCCCTTGATGCTCTCTTTCAGTCAAATGGACTTCCTTCCCAATATACATCTATGAAGCCTTGAAGCTTCAATCCCTCTATCTTCCTGTACCAAAGCCGAAACTCTATTGTGCCTCTCAGGTATCTTAAATCATGCTTTCCTGACTTCCAATAGAGCTTGGTAGGCTTAACCATAGCTTGAATATGTTATTTAACTACATAGCATATGTTTTGTTATGTGTTCACAAATACATGTGTGAACCCACAAGTTGTCTGTAGATTGTAGCCTCTACTACTTTCCTTGAAGTAGCATCCTCATTCCTTTAGTCCCCTGTTAGAGGAGTCCCAATGGTTTTTATTCTCTCCATGTGAGACTTCTTCAGAATCGTGTTGGCATACTTTCCCTGAGATACAAATAGTTCCCCATCTCTTTTCCAAATTTCCAATCCAAAGAAATAATGAAGAGCCCTATATCCTTCATCTCAAATTTTCTTGCAAAATCCTCTTTGGAAGACTTGATGAGTTTCTCATCAACTGTTAGAATCAATTCATAGAAATAAAGTACAATAATAAAAATTTTACCTTCTACTAAAATATGTTAAAGGTTTTCATCTGCTTGAGTTTTGGTGAAGCCCAACCCAATGAAGTAGTTGTCGATCATGTTGTACCAAGAACAAGGTGCTTATTTCCATCCATACAATGATCTCTTGAGTCCGCACATATGTGACTCTTTGTTGAAGGTCTCAAAACCTTATGGATGCTCAATTTACACCTATTTCTCAATCACTCCAATGAGGAAGGCCATATTTACATCCATGTGATGTATTTTGCATCCCATCTATTCTGAAAGTGAAAGGATGGATCTAATTAACAAGTACCTTGTGAATGGAGCAAAGGTATCCTCATAATCAATCCCCCCACCTGAGATAAACCTCTTGCCAAAAATATTGACTTGTGTTTATCAAAACTCCCATTTGTTGCCTTCTTCACCTTGTAGATCCACCTAGATCCTAAAACTGACTTCCCCTTTGGTCTTGGGAAAAATTCCCATGCATTATTTCTAATGATGTAGCCATAATCCTCTACCATTGTATCAACCCAAACTGGTTTTTGCACTGCTTCCTTGAATGAGGATGGCTCAATCTCTACACTCTCACTCATAATATCCATGTAGCTAGAGTACCGCTTTGGAGACCTTCTATACCTACGTTGTGATGGGGGTACTCCCACATTCTCTCTAGCATCAAGCAACAACTTGTCAACCTCTATGGTGTGCTTTCTTTCGTCTCTGGATGTCTCTGCATGAGTGGTTTCTTCCACTCTTTATTCCTTTTCTTGTGGTTTCTCCACATCTTGAGGTTGTTCTTTTGGAGCTAAGAGATCCTTAATTGAATGCAACTGAAGCTCCCTCTCAAGGATAATTTTCATGGCCCTCTCGTCATCAAATTTCACATCTCTTCTAAGCATTATCATCCCGTGTGATGGAAAGTACACCTGATAGTTGTGAGGTGTATCAGTGTACCACACAAATATTCCCAACTCAGATGTTGTCTCTAGATTCTTTACGGCATATTTGGTTACATGGACTTAAAATTATGAACACAAATATTTAAAATGTGCCATATCTAGTTTCTTAACTAAAAAATATTCCTCTGGTGTACTCCTCCTGACAATCCACTAGTAAAAAATGATGA